>BTHU01000011.1:30232772-30832772 GCA_036184795.1 Tokudaia tokunoshimensis | reverse complement strand
CCCTCCCACAATCCTTCCCCCATCCTACCTCCCCTTCTTCTCTGAGCAAGTGGGGTCTCCCTCTTGATTATCCTCCCACCCTTTCACATAAAGACTTTTTGAGACTAGGCTCATCCTCTCCCACTGAGAACAGACAAGGTAGCCCAGCTAGAAGAACATAACCCACAAACAGACAGCAGCTTTCGGGATAGACCTGCTCCAGTTGTTATGGACCCACGTGAAGAACTAGCAGCGCGTTTGCCACATATGTGCAGGGAGTGCTACGCTGGACAAGTTCGTAATGAGGCCTCAACCTTACTTTCCATATTTGTGACAGTCTGGAGAGAAGAATAAATAATCTCATATTTTTGATCCATGATACCACAAAAGTTTAAAATATTTTCTTTTCTCCTCCTACCTCCTTTTCCAAGACATATGCAGTTTCATGTGCACACTCTGATTGGCATGGAAAAATGGAAACCACTTGAGGAATTTCCTTCTCCTATTTCAAATAAATAAATAACTATTCTTATTACATGTCATAATTTTTTTTGAAATTAATATGCAATCATTCACTGATACCGTAGGAGAAAATGTTAAAGAGGTATAGACTGAGATTATTTATTTTTATTTAATTAATTATATCTAATTTGGTTACTTATTTATTTGTGGCAAACTCACTCCATTAGGTAACTATATGTGGGGTGTGTGTGTGTGTGTGTGTGTGTGTGTGTGTGTGTGTGTGTGTGTGTGTATGTGTGTGTATGCGTGTCAGAGAAAAAATATTTTATCAACCCAGAAAGTGTCTGCTATAGTTTCCATCCTGTGGAGTGAGCCTCAGTCAAATCAGATATTGCCACCATTGCCATAATTGCCCTACCATATTAAAGGCTTCCATTGTAGGTTGTAGGATTTGTGTTTATATTGGAGTCTATAGGTTTTTTCTTGTTACATATTTTAAAGTATGTCCTAATTATTCTCTGAATTTCCTCAACACTTATTATTTTCTATCACTTTTCATCTCTTAATTTGACTCTTCTCTCTTCACAGTTTAATTAATTTGGCTAAAGTTTTGTGATTTTTTTCTAAATTTTCTCAAAGAAACAATTCTTAAACTTTCTTATATACAATGAAAAATGGACTGAGAAAAAAATCAAGGAAATAATAGCTTTCACAATAACCACACGCGAAAAAAAATTCTTAGAATAACTCTAACCAAGGAAGTGAAAGATTTATAAGTTATAAACTTTAGACACTGAAAAAAGAAATTGAAGAAGATATCAGAAGATGAAAAGATCTCCAATGCTCATAGATCAGTATGAGTAATATAATAAAAATGTCCACCCTGCCAAATGCAATCTGAAGATTCAATGAAATCCCATCAAAATCCCAACAAAATTCTCACAGAACTTGGAAGCAAAAGTTTCAGCTTCATATGGAAACACAAACCAGAAACATAAAACAATTGTGAATAAAAAGATAACTTCTGGGTGATATCAATATCCTTGATGTCAAATTATACAAACTATAGGTTTTAATAACAAAGAGAACATGATATTGACACAAAATAGGCACATTGATCAACTAAATCAAATTAAAATCCAAGACATAAATCTATATACATATGGACACCTGATTTTGATAAAAGAAGGCAGAAATACAAAATGGCAAGGGATCAGCATCTTCAAAAATGGTACTGGTCAAATTATATTGGTGCATGTTGTTAGAGACACAAGGGTCTTTTTACCCACAGATGACTAGGATAAGCAGGAATGTTAATCACTGTCAATTGTCTCCTAAAATGAGGAGATACCTGGTTTCTGCCTAGAAGGCAGGGAGTGAATATTGTTTATGATATTGTGACATTTTCTATCTCTAAAGTCAGACCTCACTCAAATCTTAGAGTCTTTTCTCCAGACTCTCCCTTCTCAAACCTTTATCATTACCTCCCATGTAATATAACGCATTCTTAAAATAGATATCATATTCATTCTTAAAATAGATATCATATGATATAATATATCATATTATATCCTGCTAACATCTATGGTTCTCAGTCAGACACCAACTCAGATCCTAGGCCCTTAAGCTATAGAACCCATCTTTAATGTCACACATGTTTTTCAAAAGTGATTCTGTACAGTCACATTTTAATAAGGCTGTATTGTATAGCTGGATTGGAAGGGTTGTTGCCTGGAAACTTTTCTTCAAATTGTACTGTGTTAAAATATGCTTACAATAAGCCAACTGACATCTGACATTTGATTCAGCCTGACTAAATTAGAATGAACTGAGGTTTTTTTTTTTTTTATCTTTGAAGTCCACTTCTTTCCTTCTGCATGTGAGGTTTATATGGTTGGTACCTTACTGAATACAGAAGAATTCAAGTACCTCTATACTTATCTTGCTGTATAAAACGCAGTTGCAAATGGATCAAGACCTCAGCATAGGAGCAGACACACTGAATCTGACAGAGGAGAAACTGGGTAATACCTGAACTCATTAAAACAGGAAGGGACTTTATGGATAGAAGCCAATGGTACAGGCTCTATTGACAACTGTGAAAGAATGCAATATGATAAAATTGAATAGCTTATGCTCGGCCAAGGACATCATAAGTAGACAAAGCTTCCAGTGACAGAATTGGAATATATTTTCACCAACTACTCACCTGAGAGGGCATATATCTAAAATATATCTAAAAACTTAAAAACAGGTTTTTAAGAATAACAATTCAAATTTTAAAAAAAGAGATACAATCTGAAGAGAGAATTTTCAACAGAGGAAACTCAAATGGCTGAGAAACACTTAAAGAAATGTTCAACATCATTGGCCATTGGAGAAATGCAAATCAAATCTACTCTAAGATTTCATTTCATACACCCTAGAATTGCCATGGTCAATTAAAAAAATGAAAGTTCATGCTAGTAAGGATGTAGATTATGGGGAACAAGCACCCTTTTCTGGTGGTAGTGCAAAGTTGTACATTCACTATGACAATCAGTGTGGCAGTTCCTCAGGAGTATTGGGAAAGAATCTACCCTAAGATGCATCTACTCAATTCTTGGGCATATATCCAAAGGACACTATTCATAATAGGTAGAAAACAAAAACCATCCTACATGACCATCAATGGATGACTCTGTATACACAATGTGATATATTTCTACAATGAAATATTAGTCAAATTTTTACCTGAAGAAACTCGAAGGGCTGGTAAGCACCTAAAGGAATGTTCAACAACCTTAGCCATCAGGGAAATTCAAATGAAAACAACCCTGAAATTCTACCTCTTCACACCAGTCAGAATAGCTATAATCAAAAACTCAGGTGACAGCAGATGCTGGCGAGGATGTGGAGAAAGAGAAACACTTCTCAGTTGCTGGTGGGATTGCAAGCTGGTACAATCACTCTGGAAATCAGTCTGGCAGTTCCTCAGGAAATTGAACATAGTACTACCTGAGGACACAGCTATACAATTCCTGGGCATATATCTAGAAGATGCTCCAACATGTAATAAGGACACATGCTCCACTATATTTATAGCAGTCTTATTTATAACAGCCAGAAGTTGCAAACAACTCAGATGTCCCTCAATAGAGGAATGAATACAGAAAATATGGTATATTTATGCAGTGGAATACTACTCAGCTATTAAAATCGACTTCATGAAATTTGCAGGCAAATGGATGGAACTTGAAAATATCATCCTGAGTGAGGTAACCCAGTCACAAAACAACAAATACAGTACATAGCCACTGACAAGTGGATATTAGCTCAAAAGTTCCCAAACACTCAACTTTCAATTCATAGACCATATGAAGTCCAAGAATAAGGAAGACCAAAATGTAGATGTTTTAGTGCTTTGTAGAAGGGTGGACAAAATAGTCACAGGAGGAAATATGGAAGTAAGTGTGGAGCAGAGACTGAAGGAAAGGCAATCCAGAAACTGCCCCACCTGGAGAACTGTCTCATATACAGTCTCCAAAACCAGACATCATTATGGATACCAGGAAGTGCTTGCTGATGGAAACCTGATATGGGTGGCTCCTGAGAGGCTCTGCCAGAGCCTGACAAAAGACAGAGACAGAGCTAGCAGCCAACCATTAGACTGAGTTCGGTGATCCATAATGGAGGAGTTGGAGAAGGAATTGAAGGAGCTGCAGGATTTGCAGCCCCATGGAGGGAGCAACAGTGTCAACAAGTGTGATGGTTTGTATAAGCTTGTCCCAGGGAGTAGCACTATTAGAAGGTGTGGCCTTGTTGGAGGAAGTATGACACTGTAGGGTTGGGCTTAGAGATCTTCCTCTTAGATGCCTGAAGATGCCCAGTCGTTCCTGGTTTCCTTTGGATAAAGGTGTAGAACCCTCAGCTCCTCCTGCACCATGCCTGCCTGGATGTTGCCATGCTTCTGCCTTGATGACAATGGACTAAACCTCTGAACCTGTAATCCAGCCCCAAGTAAATGTCTTTTATAAAACTTACATTGGTCATTGGTGTCTATTCACAGCAGTAAAACCCAAACTAATACACCAAGCAAGACTCCTTGAGTTCCCAGGACCACCAACCAAAGAATACACATGGAACAACCCATAGTGCTGGCCACATATGTGGCAGAGGATGACCTTGTTATAAATCAGTGAATCAGTGGGAGGAGAGATCATTGGGCATGAGGGTATAGAGGAATGCCAGTGTGGGAGTATGGGAGTGAGAGGGTCGGGGAGCATCCTCATAAAGGCAGGGGGAGGAGGGGTGGGATATGTGGTTTCTGAAAGGGAGACCTGGAAAGGGAAAAACATTTGAAGTGTAAATAAAGAAAATGTCCAATAAAAAATAGAAATATTACTGTCACAAAAAATGAAATTTACAAGTAAATGGATGGAGATTGAAAAACAAGTAATCTGGAGTGAAGTAACCCAGGTTGAGAAGGATACCAGAATTTGCTCCATTATAAGTAGATATTAACTATTAAGTCTTTAATAAGTAAGCTATACTGTCTATTAACTTTGGAAATTAGGTATAAAACAAGAAACTGAAGGCAGAGAATACTGGTCTCTCTAAGATGGGGTAATAGAATAGTTATTAATTGAAGAGCTGTAATCCTGGAAAGGAAGGATTGAATGAATGAGATATAATGTAGGTGGAAGGAGGAAACATGGGAAGGGTCAGTCAAAATAAGGACCATTTGCAATGTCACATGGAAAGCTAATGTGTCCAAAGCCTCCTTAAATATGTAATCATATTTAGGCAATCACAATGAGATTCCCTAATAATAAAGAAGACAAAGATCCAACTAAACAAATATCATCACCAAATTATGCTCCCAGAATGGGTAACATCTAAAGCAGTTGTTAATCATAGGAATCACATTGCAAACCTTACATTGTTAAGGCTCTTGGTCATTCTCCACAAACCAAAGGGAAGGTACTATTGCTGCAGACAACACCTATAGACATGTGCTGTACTAGGACCCTTGGACTACCTGTTTATATTCTTTGGTTGGTGTCTCAGTCTCTGGGAGTTCCAAAGGGTCAAGTATGACAGTGATAGTAATCTTATGGGGTTGCCATCCCCTTCAATTCCTTCATTCCTTCCCTAGCTCTTCCATAGGTGTCCCTGACTTCAATCTAATAGTTGGCTGTAAGTATCTGCATCTGTCTCAGACACTGGTAAAGCCACTCAGAGGACTGCCATGCTAGGCTCCTGCCTGCAAGTACAACATAGTATCAGCAATAGTGTCAGGAACTAGATTCTAATTTGGTCTGGTCACTACTTGACTATTTCTTTAGTCTCTGCTCCATTTTTTGTTTTGTTTTCTCTTTGTTTGTTTGTTTTGTCCCTGCATTTATTTTAGACAGGAACAATATTGGGTAGAAATTTTTGAAGGTGGATTGGTGTTCCCATCCTTCTACTGGAAGCAATGTCTATCTGCTGGAGGTGGTCTCTTCAGGTTCTGTATCCTTACTGTGTGCATTTGGCTATGGTTACCCTCATTGAGATCTGGAACCCTCCCCCATCCCAGGTTTCTGGGACTTTCTAGAGGTTCCCCCTTCAATCAGGTAGCTATATATCTCCATTCATTTTCCTGGCCCTCTGGGCTTCTCTCCTGTCTACCTGATCCTGTCACCCCTTTCCCCCTCCCCATCCTCTCTCCCATCCAGCTCCCTTTCACAAAAATTAGAAGTTTAATTATCATTTCCCAATTCCCTTCCAACTCTCCAAAACCTTCCATATTTTCTCTGTCTAACCCCGTACTTCTTATCAAATTGATGAGCACCGTTTTATTATTAATGTTACATATCTCCAGATATTACATATTTCGAGATGTTAAATGCAGCCTGATGATTCTACTTAGTGTCATTTGTTTGTGTATAATTTCAGGGCTGAATTTTTTGTACTGGGTTACTAATTATAGGGCTCATCCTCAGGAGAAGCTAATTTTCCCTCTCTCCAGAGACATTAGTTGTTTGTATTTCTTGGTCTAATATGAAAACCCATGGTGTTTCACAATTATGAATTAGCATATCTATTGATATCATTGTAAACATCTTGTTTGTTCAGCAATATCAAAGAAGTATCATGAGTGTAGCTTACTAAGATAAACATTCAACAGCAGATTTCCTGGTCTTTGAATTTTCCAATTTTTCTGCACTGTTCTTCTCTTTTACTTTCTTTGCTGAGCCTTAGGTACAGTAGCTGTGTTGTAGATATATACCATTGGGGCTGGGCTCCACATGATTCATTGATACCTCTTTATAATAAGCTGTTGTTTCCTGTAAATATCTGCATTTTATGTTAAAAGAAGCTTCTTTGATGAAGGGTGAGTTACCTCTAACTGCATATAAAATATATTTTAGAATGCATTTGGAAATCATGATGATATAGTAAAAGTAGGATAGTAGGTTCTCTTCTAAGACAAATGACCTCACTAGCTCCAGCTAGTAGGATAGGATTCTAGTATCCTGAATTTTTTCCATCTTTTTGAGTACACTCAAAAAGTTTAGTTATTCAACTGTTCATTACTACAAGAATATGAGTGTTACTCTTTCACTTATGATGATAATTATTATAATCCATAGACATCACATTTAGACAGATCTATGGGGTGCTCACCTACTGTGGAAGCTTATAAGTTCCTTTCTATTAGTATAAAAACTGTATGACAGAAAGATGGATTTTCAGTTTACATACAGCTCAAATCTTTTGAGTCTTGTGTCCAAAGAGTTTTGAGTAATAAAGACTTACTTTCAACTTTACTTTTCAACCTGTAACTGCAGACAATGTCCATAGCTAGTATTGTTCTGGGAATCATTTGTACTACCATCACAAGGTGAACAGAGGTTTATCCTGCCTAGTTATGTAGTATTGGTTAGATAGTCAACAGCTCTTCTAGAGAGCATTCACAGTCTAAATTTCATAACTTCATGTGTACATATACATAGGTAATAATAAAAATTGACAATAATAATGGTATGTTTATATGTATTGCATATGATTTTAGGAAATTATAGAATAATATAATTCCTTAAGGCTTATCACACATCCTTGGTCTTATTTGTTAATCTTGCCTGCCTATTTTTCTGTATATTCCTTCATTACTACCTATCCATATAGAGTCCATTTCTTCTCCATACAACCTTAATCCCTTCTCAACACTCTCTCATGCCCCTTCTTGACTTTTGAGGTTTCTGCCATCCTTTTCCAAATCTGTAGATTCAGAGCTAGAAACTATACATAACAGAGAGAACTTACAATTGTTTTTGTTTTCCTTTTTTGGAGGGCAGGGCTATGGGTCACCTCATAAAATATAATCTTTAATTTCTATCTAATGGCTAAAAATTTAACTATTTTATATTTATTAAAATTAAAAAGTATTCCATTGTGTATATGTTCTATGGTTTCTTATATATTCAACTGTTTAAGAAACATTTAAGTTGTTTCCATTTCCTATATATTGTGAATATAATGTCAATGACCACTGCTGGGCAAGTATCTGCATAGTAAGATGTTGAGTCTTACATACATACTGCCACACAAACACACACACACACACATAGACACACACACACAGACACACACATAGTCACACACAAACACAGACACACTCAAACACAAGCACACACAGACACACACACACAGTCACACACAAACACAGACACACACACTCACAAACAGACACACACATACTGCCATCCAGAGTGGCTGAACAAGCTTGTAATCTCTCCAACAATGACTGGTTGTTATCTCCCCCTACATCATCTGTACATTTTATTGTCATTTATATTATTGACCATTCTGACTTGGGCAAATTTAAATCTCAGAATTATTTATACTCACATTCTTATAGTCTCTAAGGATGATAAACACTTTCTGAATTCGTATTTCTTAGCTATTTTGTGCCTTCTTTCAGGTCTATTGAAATCAATACCTCATGTGTTAATTGGACCTTTGTTTTTGAGTTATTTCCATATTATGGATATTAATATTTAGTTAGATGCATAACTGGAAAAGATTCCTTCCTACTCTGAGTGGTTTTCTTCTCCACTGAACTTATTATTTCATAGTTGTTTAGAACGCTTTTAGATGTATGAGTCCCACTTGTCAGTTGTTGGCCTTAATTCCTGGGTAATTGGATTCCCCTCAGAAAATAATTTCCATACTAATAATTTTCAGATACTGCTTGTTTTCTTGCAGTTTTTCCATTTCATGATTAAAATTGAGATATTCTTTCCACTTGGAGTTATTTTGTGTAGCATGACAGATAAGGATATATTTCATTCTTCAGTATATGGGCAACTTTTTTTTTATTCCCAGCATCATTTGTGAAGATGCTGTCTTTTGCCTCGTGTAAACTTTTGGTATCTTTGTTAAATACCAGATTGGTGTAGTTACACTTTGAATTAAGGGAATGAAAGAGAAGAAAACCCTGTACAATGAAAACTTCAATCTCTGGAAAGATTTTGGAAAACATTGCAAAATGATAATATGGAGGAGGGGACCATTCTTAGCTGTAATTCAGAGAAGTGAGGATATAGAACCTAAAGAGGCCACTTTGGGAGCCAGGCAGAAATCATAATGGAGTGATAGGGGGACCAGTTCATCTACAAAACTTTCAAGCCAAAATCTATCTGTCTACCAGAAATGCAGAGAGGTGGAGGATGGAACAGAAACTCGGGAAATGGCCAACCAATAACTGGGCCAACTTGAGATTTATCCCATGGACAAGTACTAATCTCTGACACTATTAATGATACTCTGTTTTGCTTGCAGACAGGAGTCTAGCATGGCTGTTCTCTGAGAGGCTCTACCCAGCAGCTGAATTAGACAGATGCAGACATCCCCAGCTAAACAGTGGGTGAAGCATGGGGATTATACAGTGGGTTATAGCAGAATAGGAGTGAGGATTGTGAACCCAAGTCAGGAAAAGAACTCCACAGGAAGACCAACAGAGTCAACTAACCTGGACTCTTGAGGCTCAGAGACTGAGCCACCAACCAAAGAACATAAACAGGCTGGATATTGTACTATATGCACATATGCAGCAGATGTGGAGCTTGGTCACCATCTGGGTCCTGAACAACTCAAGTATGAGGCTATCTCAAAAGCTATTGCCTGTATTGTGATATGTTTTTCTATTTGGGCTGCCTTGTTTGGTAACTCTGGGAGAGGATGTGCTTATCCTCACAGACCTATGATGTTCCAGGATGGGTGAATACCCAAGGGGGGGGCCCTATCTGCTCAGAAGAGAAGGAGGGTTGGGGAAGGATTATGGGATAGGGTGAACGGGATGGTGGGAAGTAAGAGGGATGTAAAACCATTAAATAAAAATACATACATAGATACATGCATACACATACATAAATACACAAATAAATAAATGATAAGATATCCTATCTTAATATACTGATGGCATTTACATTCTGAAAATGCAATACTAACATATTTATACTAATATTGTAAAACATTATCAATGCATTCACAATCAAATTTCCCATAATATTTGCCACAAAAATAAAAGAAGGTCCTAAAATGTATATGGGAGCAGAAAGAAACTCTGAGAGCAAAGCTAATTTTGATCCAAAAGCAGAGTGTTAAAGGGATTGTAATTCCAGAGTACAAGATACAGTTTAGAGTTTCAGTAATAAATATAGAAGAGATTTGATATAAAAAAGGACATATAAATCTAGGAAACAAAATGGAAAAGCTAAACATGAGTACAGGAATGTTAATACTCTTTTATGTGTGATTTAAAATATACTGATTTGATTTGGGCTTTGTAGTATGAGATATTCAGCCTGAGCATGCTCAAATCACACCAAATAAACTAGATCAGATTAAAAGAGATAAGCACTCCAGTATTGAAAGTTGCACTGCCCCAAAGGTTTATTTTGTGGATATGGTGAACGTTGGAGGGTTAAAACGAAACGTAAAAATAATTTTAGTATAATATAAACATGGAGGCCAGAAAATTTTCGGCATATCATAGATATAGAATAGAAGGAAAACAAAAGGATATATATCCTTGAATAAGGTGGTAGAGTTGATTCTGTGAAGCAGAGGACACAGTATAATTAATAATCACTCAACTATTAGAATTAATTACATAAATCAAGGAATTTGTTTTAGAACACCAGTACAGATAAAAATAGGTAATCTTGCTCAGAAAGAAATATTAAAAGCAAGACAGGGTGTTTACATATTTTAATAATCCATATAATCAACCATAAAGAGATATAGACATGTTAGTAATTTCTTTGAAGCACATATTATAAGGTATATTTGACTATTGGAGAAAAGGCATCAAAATAATAGTTTAGATTTAGATTTTTAGAAGATTATGATAATTAAAGTTTATTTCCTAGTTGATGTTTGTAGTGTCAAGAAATTGACAAAATGCTCTGTATGCCTGCTTGTATGTCTATAATTGATCATTTCAGGGAAAAACTGATATAAATATATGTTGTCTGGATAGAATTAGAAAAAAAAATGCAACCCAGGTATCAGCTTCTCTACTAGAAATCTGAGCATGTTTTTCATCATATAAAATGAATAAGAAATATTTACCAAAAGATAAATAACTGATTTTAAGATTTTAATCATTTTGGAGTTCTAGTTTGAATAAGACAGAAAGATTAGGTTAGAATGTGTTTTGTATCATTTTATGGTGTGAGTGTTGAGAATTTAAAGTGGAAATCAGGATTAAATTATATTACTAGATTTTTACAAATGGACCTTCTTATATAGCCTCAATTATTTCAATTATAATAAGAAAATTTGAATTTGCAGATAAAAAACAAAACTAATATGACTTAGGAGGAAAAGATGAGCAAAACTAAGAAAGTATAAGCAAGTAACATAGACACATACAGCTTTGTAAGTGAAAGTTCATTACTGCAAAGAGGCTTAGAAGAAGTCTATGTGGACTAATAATGTTTCTCTTAAAATATCAGGGTTACTAATGAAAATTCTCAGTATCAAGTGAGAGATGTCTGAATATATTTTATCAGTGAGGCTTCAGATGATCTCAAAAATATATAATCTTTGCATTCTTTTGTAGTGTCCATTACAGCTAGATTAGACTTTATCACTGCCGGCACCAGCTATATGATATAAAGAAATCAGTCTGGGACTGAGCTTGAATTTTTCTCCTTCCATCTCAATTTCAATACTTACTTTTCAGAAAGTATTGTATAGGATGGAACTAGAAAATATCATCCTGAGTGAGGGAACTCAGACCCAAGAGGACATGCATGGTATGTACTCACTAATAAGTGGATATTAGTCAAAAAAAAAAGTAAAGAATACACAAGATGCAGTCCACAGAACTCAAAATAGTCAACAAGCTGAAAGGCCCAAGTGAGGATGCCTCAGTATGACTAGGGAGGGAGAAGAAATCAATGACAATGGGGAAGGTAGGGAGGGATTGGAAGGGAAAGGGGGTGGGAGAGAGAGGCAAACATAATCTGGTATTGGGTGGGGAAGTGGACTGAAGCCCTGAGGGCCAGCAGAAAGAATGGAAACAGGCAACCTCTGGAGGTAAGAAATTGAGGGAGCCCTCCAGAATGTATTAGAGACCTGGGGTGTGAGAGACAATCAGGACTCAAAGAAAGGGACCTTAGAGGAAATGTCCTACATTGTGGAGAGGGAATTTGTAGATCTCACCTCCAGCAGAAAGAAAGGGCATCAAGTAAGGGTGGAGATTGCCATCCCATAGTCAAAACTCCGACCCATAATTGTTCCTGTCTGAAAGAACTGCAGGGATGGAAATAGAGAGGAGCCCAAGGAAAAGAAGGTCCAGCAATAAGCCCAAAATGGGATCCAGCTCAAGGGGAGACTCTAAGACCTGAATTAGTTACTGAGGCTATAGAGCGCTCACAAAAAGGGAACTATCTTGACTGCCCTCTGAAAGACCCAACTAGCAACTGGAAGATTCAGATACAAATATTGCACCCAACCAATGGACAGAAGCAGCTGATCCTTATGTTTGAATTAGGGAAGGCTGGAAGAAGCCGAGGAGGAGGACCAGCAGTCTCAATTAATCTACATCTACAGCAGAATACTGCTGGTTCTGAGTTTAGTCAGAGAAGATACACCTAACCCTCAGACTCACACATCTTGTAGAGTCTTTTAAATGTTATTGATGAATAATAAAAAATGAAGTTGGAAAAAAAAAGAGAGAGACTGAAGGCCCCAAGGAGCTTAGATGTCTGGTGGGGTTGGGGATCAGCATTAGGGACATCTTCGTGGAGACAGGAGGGCTTGGAGGAGGTATGGGATGTGAAACAGGTAGAGGGTAGATTCGGGGGCGGGGGCTAAAAAATCTAGAGTTTAAAATAAATAATAAATAAATAAATAAATAAATAAATAAATAAATAAAAAACAAAGGATTAAAAAAAACCCTAAATACGTAAAAGAGTTAACATGTCCAAATCTGAAGACATCTTAGGCCCTAGTGGTAAATTTACTACTGCCATTTAGAGCAAAGTTGTTATCTCCCTTATCTGCTTTCTAACTATTGGCTTTGAGTATCTGTATGTATATTAGTTAACTGCTGGTAGAGCCTTTCAGAGAACAGGCATGTTAAACTCCTGTCTGCAAGCATAACATATATCAGCAATAGTGTCTAGGATTGGTGCCCACCCACCGGATGAATCCCAAGTTGGGTCTGTCACTGTTCAGCCATTACTTCAGTATCTGCTCCGTTTTTGTCCCTGCAATTCCATTACAAAGGAACAATTCTTTTTTTCTTTTATACCTTTTTTAAATTATTTTTTTTATTTTTTATTGTTTCTTAGATATATTCTTTATTTACATTTCAAATGATTTCCCCTTTCCTAGTTACCCCCTCCCTGAAAGTCCCGTAAGCCTCCCCTCCCTCTGTTCTCCAATCAACCCCCTTCTGCTTCCCTGTCCTGGTATTCCCCTACACTGCTGCATCAAACCTTTCCAGGACCAAAGGCCTCTCCTTCCTTCTTCCTGGGCATCATTTGATATGTGAATTGTGTCTTGGTATTCCAAGCTTCTGTGCTAATATCCACTTATCAGTGAGTACATACCATGTGTATTCTTTTGTGATTAGGTTACCTTTCTTAGGATGATATTTTCCAGTTCCACCCATTTGCCTAAGAATTTCATGAATTCAATATTTTTAATAGCTGACTAGTATTCCATTGTGTAAATATGCCACAATTTCTGTATTCATTCCTCCATTGAGGGACATCTGAGTTCTTTCCAGCTTCTGGCTATTACAAATAGGGCTGCTATGAACATAGTGGAGCATGTGTCCTTATTACATGCTGGGGAATCCTCTGGGTATAGGCCCAGGTGTGGTATAATGGGGTCCTCTGGTAATATCATGCCCAGTTTTCTGAGGAACCACTAGACTGCTTTCCAGAGTGGTTGTACCAGCTTGCAATCCCACCAGTAGTGGAGGAGTGTTCCTTTCTCCGCATCCTTGCCAGTACCTACTGGCCCCTGAGTTTTTGATCTTAGCCATTCTGACTGGTGTGAGGTGAAATTTCAGAGTTGTTTTGATTTACATTTCCCTGATGACTAAAGATGTTGAACATCTCTTTAGGTGCTTCTCAGCCATTTGATATTCCTCAGGTGAAAATTCTTTGTTTAGTTCTATACCCCATTTCTTACTAGGGTTATTTGGCTCTCTGGAGTCTACCTTCTTGAGTTCTTTGTATATCTTGGATATTAGCCCTCTGTTGGATGGAGGGTTGGTAAAGATCTTTTCCCAATTTGTTTTTTTGCCCTTTTGTCCTGTTGACAGAGCCAAAAGAAATATACAGATTCAACGCAATCCCCATCAAAATCCCAAATCAATTCTTCATAGAGTTAAAAGGAGCAATTCTCAAATTCATCTGGAATAATAATAAAAAAAAAACTGGATAGCTACCACAATTCTGAACAGTAAATGATCTTCTGGGGGAATGAGTATCCTGGGACTCAAGCAGTACAACAGAGCAATAGTGTTAAAAACTTCATGGTATTGGTACAGTGACAGGCAGGTAGATCAATGGAATAGAGTTGAAGACCCAGAAATGAACCCACACACCTATGGTCACTTGATCTTTGACAAAGGAGCTAAAACCATCTAGTGGAAAAAAGAGCCTTTGCAACAAATGTTGCTGGTTCAACTGGCAGCTAGCATGCACAAGTATGCAAATAGATCCATTCTTATCTCCTTGTACTAAGTTCAAGTCCAAGTGGATCAAGGACCTCCACATAAAACCAGACACACTGAAACTAATAGAAAAGAAATTGGGGAAGAACCTTGAGCACATGGGCTCAGGGGAAATTTTCCTGAACAGAACACCAATAGCTTATGGTCTAAGATCAAGAATTGACAAATGGGACCTCATAAAATTACAAAGTTTCTATAAGAAAGGAATAGTTCTTGATCAAAAATTTTGAATATTCTTGGGTGACCCTATGCCTCCAGTGGAGGTCCTGTCTGACTATTGGTGGTGGTCTCTTAAGTTTCCATTTTCCCACTGTTGGGATTTTCAGCTAGTATCATCTCATTGAGTCCTGGGAGCTTCTCAAATCCTGGGTCTCTGGGACTTTCTAGAGTTTTCACTGAACCCCACTCCACTTGGGGGCCCTATAGAAGAGTTAGGGGAAGGATTGAAGGAACTGAAAAGGATGAACAATAGTCTCAAGGAACCAGAAAATCTAGGAGCTTCCACAGACTGAGCTACCAACCAAAGAGAATACACAGGGTAGGCCAAGGTTCCAGGCACTTATGTACCAGAGGGCTACCCTTTCTGACCTTAGTGGGAGAAGATGCACATAATCTTGCAGAGACATGATGCCCCAAGACAGAGAAATACCCAGTCAAGTGGTAAGAATTCTGATAGAAGGATTGGGAAGGGGGAAAAACATTTGGAGCATAAATAAATTAATTAATAAAACAACAACAAAGAAACTTCTCTTTGCAATAAGTAGTAGTGAAAACAAAGACTCATGACTTCCAACCTGCTGAGAATAATTGAGAGTGGAGTGCTCAGCCCTAAATAGGATATTCATAGTATCACAACTGAGACTTAAAGAAGACAGGGAAGAAAAAAATGTAAGAGTCAGAATATTAGAAAATGAGTTATGAATTGTGACCTTTTGGACATGTCATAGTCTATACAATCATGAATTCACAGCAGCTGTGGCTGTCTATTATAAAACTCTAAAAGACAGAAGCTCTGAATATGAATTAGGGAGCGTCTCAGTACAGTCTTCCTACTCTTAAATTACATGTAATGGACTGGTTCTTTAAAAGAAAATCTTATTATATGTGTCCATGCGTTTACTGAGGAGTAGAACAAGCAACCAACCATAGGTATAAACCTATAATTATACAACAAACATTATTTAAAACAGTGGATCTCAAAGACCAAATGAGCAAATAAACAAAGATATAATTGTATTAAATAATTTTGTGGAGGAAATTTTTGTGATAAAAACAGGAAGTAAAGTAACAAAGGTGGTGGTTGGGGTAGTCAGAATAATATATATATATATATATATATATATATATATATATATATATATATATAAATGTCAAATAATAAATTCAGTACATTTTTAGAAAAGTCTTAATAGTGTCTGTTTTTCTTTATTTCCTTTGTTTTCCTTCTAGGAAAACTTAAAGTGTGATGTTTATGAATCATTCTGTTTGACTCTCAACAAAACCTTTAATTTTACCAATAACTGACTTACTAGGAAAAGTCAGTACACAGAATTTGACATGATTATTTCTTCACCTGGAAATGCAGTCTCAGATCAGGATTAGAGATTTCTGGAAATGAACGTTTTAGAAATGTATAATATTTAGAGAAATTTATCTAAGAGATAGGACTTAATTGTTAAAACACAAACTCCTTACCACCATTTTCTTCCACTTAATTTAGTACTAGTCCATTTTTGCTGGCATACTGGTGATGTAACAGAATGGTGTAGCATAGCATGTTTATTAAAAAAGAAAATGAAAAAAAAGAAAACAAAAAAGAAAAAATAACATTAAAGACTCATGGTTTTAGTGTCTGGAAGTCTTAGACAAATATGTCAGTCTTTTACACTAATAAGTGTGTCCATGTATTTCTTTCTCTGTTCCTTTAGTCAAAGTGAGTCAATGAGAATTGGAGAAGAGAAATGGTTGGAGTTTTTTTTTTGTGGTTAACCAATCCTACAATAAGGACATTAGTTCATTCAAGAGAATGATAAAGTGAAGGTCTTAAAAGTTCTCAATAAGTGCTATCCACGACATAAGTACATTTCAGATCTCATTCTCAATACATAGATTTTGGGAATAAAGACAAATAACAGCACTGACAGTTTCTTTTGTAATTATATATATTAAATTTATGAATGACAGTATCAAAACCATATGGCTGATCTTATAACATAAAAATAAAAAGATGTGAAAATAAAACCATGTAAGACTAATACTATATACTCTCAATACATCAAGTCTCAGACCAAAATAAGTAGTAACATTTTTTTTTCTCATGAGCCTAGAAATCAATGATGGTAAGAAAAGTAGCTGGTACCACATATTATGGAGATTAATAATGAGGTTGTTATTCCCATTGTATATCTAGTATACTAATTCAAGAGAGCTTGCAGAGTGGCTGAGAAGTAAATAAGATGGACACATTAACAGTAAAACATGCAAAGAAAGAGTTTCATTAAGAAAAGCTTGCAAAGCAAAACCCCACACCAAGTCACCAGAAAGAAAGAAAAAAAAAACATCTAGTAAGGTAATAATTACAGAATTAGGAGGTTAAGTATGTTATTAAAGAGAATGTTTATGAGACCTTTAGACTAATGCCTAGAAAAAGAAAGCAACAAATCATTTCTATCTAAATCCAATGCAAAGTATTAGAAGGGATAGAAAGTTCAGTTCATGGTGTCTCAGACCTGGAAAGATCAATTTCAGTTAATGCATCAGAGATCTTAATTTGAAAATTCAAGAATAGACATACTAAACAGAATAAATCAGTAAATACATAGGCTATTTTGAGTCATTAATAATAATGTATCATCAAGAGAACTTGGCTACATCTAAATATAAACCCAAGGGAAAAAAAATCCATCAGACTTCTGATTTCTCCATTGTAAAATAGTTCTCCTACTTAGGTTCATCAATGAATTCGTTTAGTCTGGGTGAAAGACTATCTTCAACCTGAATCATAAATCACACCAAATCTTCTGGTGCCTTCACTGAATTACCATTTATTTTCTTGTGTATAAACATCAAAACTATCTCAAATCAAATAACTTCATGTAGACTAACATTTTAATCTTTTTATATATTAGATGTAATTTTTATGTTTATTTTATTTAGTTCTTACTATTGGTAACTTTAGTTGATTTCTGAAATTTCAGCTTCCATGTTCATCTCATTCTTTTGTTAATTTTGATTTAATTAATCTAAAGTCTTATGAGCCTTTATCACAATCAATGTCCCTTGTTTCTCTAGCTTTCTGAAAGGCTTGCTTAAAAAGAATGTGAAAAAATGTATTTGACATTATTTTCACATAAATACATAAGTATTTGTTCCATATTTATTTTAAACCAACATATGTCAAAAATTATCAAAAATATGAACAGTTTTTGATTTTCATTCCAAACATCTTGGTGAAAGCCACTACTAAACTCTTAAATTATCAAAATACATTTATGATACTTTCTAGTTGTTGTTTTACTTCTCTTCTCTAGAGTATTCCCAAACACAGTAGCCAGTAACCATATTACAAATCATGAGTCAGATACTGTTTCATCTGCATTCACATTACTTCACTTTCTGTTTTAGTCAAATGGCCTTCAAAGATTCTCACAGGGATTATTTCTTTATTTTTATATTGCATTTTAAATCTAACATTTCTTCCTTCTCTCACCATATCACTCCTCTCTCTCTTTTAAATTCATAACTTCTCATGTCATCAAAGTTATTGATTGCTTTTCTGTATTTGTGTACGCATATATACTTCCAAATATAACCAGTTGAGTCCATATAATATTAGTTGTTCATATGTTTTCAGGAATGATGCTTCGGCACAGGAGAACCAAGTGGTGTTTTCTTTACTGGGGAGCTACTTCTCGTGCTCCCAGATGTACTCATTTGCCTGTAGTTCTTACAATAGGGAATTGTGAACTTTTTCTGTACTGCTTGGCATATTTGTGTTTTCCTTATTAGTCTCATGTTTGGGTGAATATCTTGTTAATGGTTTAGCAGTTTAGATCTTTATGGTGCTAGGAGTAAGAAATCCCATAGCTAATCACTAGATCCTCTTGTTTTTTCAATCTTTTCATCTCCTCATCCACAAATTTCCTTAAACTATAGAAGGGGTGGGAGTATTTATAAGTGTATTTATTGGAACTGAAATCCACAATTCCACATATTTACTTGTTATGATTTTTATAGCAGTCCCCATCAGTTTATAAAAAATTTTTCATCTTGGCCAACAGTGCTACCTCCAAGTGTCAAAACCTTATAAAAACATTACCAGACCCAAGAAGCTTTCTGTTTAACTGTTTCCAAAGTTATCTGAGAGAGCCCATAAACATGTAGCCTATTGATATAGTCCTTGGTTACTCCCTTAGAAGTGGAAGTTAAGTCACTTTTTCTGAAGACACCAGGTTTTTCAGAAACAGGACTGATATGTCTATGAGCTGAAACTATCCTAAAATGTCCCATTTCTAATGTTTTCATGCTACCAGAAACTGTCTCTTTTAAAAGAGAGAGGCAACCAACAATTTCACCCATCTGTGATGACTATGAACCATATCAACAACTGTATGGAATGATAACCCTACAAGTACTACAATTTCACAGACATTTCAGCAATAACCAGTGGCTTTCTAACTGGACTTAAGACCAAGACACACTCAATAAGGGGGATATCACTCATAGTACTGGAACCCAAGCTATCTAATAAATAATAGTGAAATTACTATTATTGGAAGAGAATCTACAATAATTAATTTACAAAAACCATCATAATCCCTAACAACAATCTAGAAAGATTCGTCCTCATTGACTTTTATAATTGCCATCTTTCTAGTTAATTTTGGTTTGCCACACATTCTTTGTTTGTTCTTTTCATTTTGCCTCACTTAGCCTAGGCTTCTTGTTCCTTGGCCTCAAAGTAACTAGTCATCCCTTGGGTCTTTTACAGTTGCTATGTCTATTGAGCAACTATTCTTTTCAGATAATTGTGCAGACTGTTGCTTCCTAACCCTCTTATTTTTGCTATTACAAGAGAGAAGATGAGGTTTTTCCTGAATGTTTTAAAGAACAGAATATATCCTTGAGCATGTCTTCCTCAATCTTTACTATGGTTTTCACTCTCGTACATTTTTAGAATTTGTTAATAAAGAAGACAATGCTTCTGCTTCTGTTATTTATTTAAATTACAATAGGCAAAAGAATGGTTCTGAGATTATGGTTGCTACTTAATAAAGTTAATACATGAAGAAAAATAAACTCTGTCACATGAAGAATTAGATTTATAAATTAATGATGGGGGTTTATAACTAGATGATTTAATAGCTGTGTTTAAACTAGTTGTTGATATAGTACAGTTGTTCATAATTTTAAGACTCAGGATACTCTTTTAGATCACCTTTATCTGAAGAAGTCTGAATTTATGTTTATATGAAGAATTTTTGACAGTGTCTCATCACATACATTATAATGGTAATTATTCTCTACTTCTACACTTTGTCCCCAAAGTAGGGAACTGGTGTAATATCATCCTGACAGAAGCTTTGCAGCTCCGTCACTTCTCTTATTCCTATTTTAAGAATGAGACAGATGTGCTTCTTAGCACTGCATAGATCTTAATTAGGCCACAAAGGAATGTGTAAGCATATCTCTTCCTTCCCCTGAATAATCATGTGGTTTGTAAGGCTCAGTTAAATTCTATAATATTCATTATTGAGAATCATGGCAGAGAACACAGAACTGTCCACTGTTCCATTTAACCCATTGGTTCTTCTCTGCTGATGATATTCCATATCTCCCTATCTATGATTTCAGAGAATATTGTAATATGCTTTATCAAAGTCTCTTATTATACCAGAAGATTTTAAATAGTGAAATTTTGTATAGGAAAAGTATGGTTTTGAAGTTCTTCATTTGAACTACATAATTTTCCAATTAATTTCATTAGGTTTTAAAATACTGGCAAGTATGCTGGATTTATTTTTAAAAAAACATTTTTTTTACTTGTAACAAAAGACCTTATTAAGTCTTTCTTTTGTATTTTTTTATTTTCTATATTTTTTATTTGCATTCTCAATGATTTCCCCTTTCCCGGTTCCCCCTCCCCAAAAGTCCCATAAGCTCTCCCCCTGTTCCCCATTCAACCCCCTCCCGCTTCTCTGTCCTGTTATTTGCCTACACTACTACATCCAGTCTTTCCAGGGCCAGGGGTCTCTCCTTCCTTCTTGGAAATCAATTGATATGTGAATTGTGTCTTGGGTATTCGGAGCTTCTGAGTTAATATCCCCTTATCAGTGACTGCATACCATGTGTGATCTAAGGACACATGCTCCACTATGTTCATAGCAGCCTTATTTATAATAGCCAGAAGCTGGAAAGAACCCAGATGTCCCTCAACGGAGGAATGGATTCAGAAGATGTGGTATATTACACAATGGAATACTACTCTGCAATTAAAAACAATGAATTCATGAAATTCTTAGGCAAATGGTCAGAACTGGAAAATATCATCCTTAGTGAGGTAACCCAATCACAAAAGACCTTATTAAAACTTAACTCTTTCAAGTTCATACTGGAGCAGGAAAGATGTATTATGGACCACTATATTATGCTAAGTATTATCAAACCAAAGAAAAATAGTTTATTTTAAAAACAATAAACATATTGTTTTATTATCAATAAACAATAAAATGTCTGTGAGATATAATAAACAATTTTATTATTCCTCCCTTTTGTTTTCATGAAATAAAGATAATTCCACATTGGAATGATATTGTAAATGCTTGCTCTTGTGAGAAAAGCTACTTGATTCCTGTAAGTTGTATTTGTGACTGTGCTTGGATATCAGAGAATGAATGTGCAATTTGAATTTGTGGCTTGGCATTTGCATAAAAACTAAGAGGATGTGCGATAATAATCATTGAAAAATGGAAACAGAAGTTTGAAGGAAAGTAAAGAGGGATTGGAGACATGAGGATTGGAGAGTCATAAGAAGAGAGGAAAACGTAGCTAAAAAAAGCTCAAAAATAAAAATAAAATAAATACTTTTATGGTAGATTTACCTTGTCCTCAGCACTGCAAGAGAACACCAACTTTATTCTTCCTTCAAACCTGAATACAACTCCTGTGAATCTCATGATTTTTCCCTTCAAAACATCTTTCCCCCTGCTTTTTGCTTTGTATAAGACTACAACTCCCAAGGAATTGCCTTGTAGAGTAACAGGTAGGATGAAAACAGACGCATACCATTCATACTACTCCTGAACGTCAATACCCCAGCTCTGTAGCTGGCAATAGACTGTGGTCTTCCTTTCTTCTGTGATAACAACTTCAATGCATCACAAAAACTATATCCCCTAATCTTCCTTTCAAAAATCATTCCAGTTACCCAGCTTTCAACACCAGCAGGCATTCCCTGTGAACACACCAGCAGAACAGGACACGAAAACAAGCAACACATGGATATCAAAAATTCTAAAAGTCCTGAGAAGAAACAGAAACTATGGAACAAACACCAACCCCAAAGACAAGTTCAGTAACCATTATCTTTTACTTTTATAATCCTGAACACAGATGACAAAATGCCAGCATACAAATGCAATGAACAATAGCCAGGGCAATATGTCTCCTTCTATGTCAGATATACTGCCACAGCTGCCCTTGAATATTTGAACAAGCCTGAAGCACAATGAAAGGAGCTTAAAGCAGATTTTATGAATATAATATGGTCTTTATAGAGGAAATAAATAAATTCCTAAAAGTCCAGAAAATGCACACAAACAGAAGAAGGAAATAAAGCTGCTCAAGATTTGAAATTGGAAATAAAATCAATAAAGACATAAATGTAAGCAATTTAAAAGAAATGACAAATGTAACCCAGCCCAGGGTGTGTGAGTGTGTGTAAAATATGATAAAGTAAATGCCCTAAGTAAACGCCTGAATTTTGATTGACTAAAATATTACCATGAAAACAAAGTCTGGAGTGTGTGTATGGAGATGATAAGAACTAGTGTAAGATAAAGTAAAGCTGAATGCCTCAGCTGAAAGAGACTTTGAAACCCTGGTCTGGCAACCGTGGTTGGCTCATCCCCAAGGGCCCAACAGAGACTCTTCCTGTTGAGACCAACTCGTCCCTAGAGCCAGGCCACAGATTTCAGATGCCCCAACTCTGGACTGAGACCCCAACAGGGATCTAAAACACAGCAGAACATGTTCGGTCTTGTCTGTGCAGCCATCTGAGCCAGGCTACAACATTTGCCAGACTAGAGGTGAGACTGTATAGGAATGAATGTGATCCCTTTTTGCTTTCTATTTGTTTATTGCTGCTTACAAATAAATACTAGTATGTCCTGATCCTTGAGTCACAGGCAATCTCTTTCTCTTGCTCTTGGCTCTATCCCTAAGCCTGGCTCTTGGCTCCATCCCTAAACCTGACTCACAATCATGGCAAAAACACAAACTGAGGCAATCTGGAAATGAAAAAAATGAGAATTTGAACATGAACTATAGAGGTTTCACCAACATGATACACTAGATGGAAGAAGAATCAGAAGCATAGGACAAATAGATAACCAGTCAAGGAAAATGTTAAATCTAAAAGATTCTTGACGAAAACTTTCAGGAAACAGGGTGCACAATGAAAAGACAAAACCTAAGAGTAATTGGTATAAAGAAGGGAGAAGAAATGCAATTAAAATGTCCCAAAAATTTTTTCAACAAAGTCATAGAAGTAAAATTTCCAAACCTAAAATAGAAAATGCCTAAAAAGTTAAAAGAAACATACTGAAACTAAAATATGTTAAAACAAAAAGAAATTTACATTGCCATGTAATAACAAAAACATTAAATATATGAACAAAGAAAGCATATTAAAACTTGAAAAAGGAAAAGTCCTATTAATGTTTAAAAGCAGACCTATCAGAATTATACCAGAGTTCTCAATGGATAATGTAAAAGCCAGAAGGAACTAAATAAATGAGCTTCATCTAAAACCCCACAAATGCCAGCAGAGAATAATATGACCAGCAAAACTTTAATCATCATAGAGAAAAAAATATAGTTTATGATAAAATCAAATTTAAATTATCTCTATCTATAAATTTAGCATTACACAACATGATAGAATAAAAACTAACCTAAGGGGATGGACTACAAAGATGAAAATACAGGAAAGAAACTGATACCAACAAAATTAAAAGAATGGAAGTACACAAACCACAGATACACGCACATACATCACATACACACAAACATACACGCACACACACAAACACACATACACACACATTATGAACACAGGAGCAACAACAACAAGAAAAACAGGTATCTTCAATCATATTTCAATCCCTACATCCTATCATACAATCATGAGTTAAAGATGGATAACAGCAGATATAAAAAATATTATAAACTCATGTAAAAATGGAAGCAACTGAAAGCAACTGAAAAGGACAGCATCAAGGAGACAAAGAGGCAGCCTAGAGAGTGTGAAATGCTTTGACTAACTCCACATTCAACAGAGATCTAATATATAGAGTCCATATATATATATATATATATATATATATATATATATATATATATATATATATATATATATATTTAAGCTAGTAATAAAAAATAATTCAATTAAAATGGGGAACAGAGAATTCTCAATAGAGGATGAGAAACACTTAAAGAAATACTTAACATCTTTATCCATCAGGGAAATGAACATCAAAACTACTTTAATGATTCTAGCTTACACCTGTCATAACGACTAGGATCAGTAACAGAAGAGTAAGACAAGAGACAGTTCATACTGTCTAGGTTGTAAAGCAAGGAGAACACTCCTCCACAGCTGGTGGTGGTGCAAACTTATACAGTCACTAAGGAAATCAATGTGGCAGTTTATTAGAAAATTGAGAAACATTCTAATTTAAGACTCAGCTATACTACTCTTGGGTACATACACCCAAAGGACTCTTCATCTTACCAGAAGAACACTTGCTCACCTATGTTCATAGCAGCTTTATCAAAAAAGTTGGAAACTAGAAATAACCCAGATATCCCTCAAGACAAAAATGGATAAAAAAAAAATTGTGACACATTTATACAAATGTTCAAAAAACTGACAGCATGTAATTTGCAGGCAAACTGATGTAACTAGAAAAAAAATCATTCTTACTGAGTAACGCAGACCCAGAACGATAATTAAGGTATGTTTTCACTTACAGTAAGACATTAGCTCTGAAGTAAATTATAACCATGTGAGAATCTGTAGATAAAGAAAGGCTATGTTAAAAAGGGGGTGTAAAGATGATGAATAAATATCCCTTGGAAAGCACAATAGAATAGATGTTATGGTCAGATTGTGGGCATGTGTCGCAAGATAAAGTGGAGGGAGAAACTATGGGGTGTGAAGATGGTATAGGCAGGAATACAGGATATGTGGTAGAGACCTAATGTAGTGAAAATTTCCTGGAACAGAAGAAAGTGATCCTAATGAGGATTAATTATGAAGGATAAGGAGTTTCACACAATTATCTCTTGTATCCAAGCAAGGCTGCTACTAGTGACATGTGTTGTATTCAAATGAGTTATCGGTCTATTGGTAGCATGAAAATCCTCAAACAGCTCAGGCTGTTGCTATGACAAAAGATTTCTCTGGAATAACTTACAATGGGCCTCTTTTGCCAAAGATAATACCTACATAACTCATGGAACAAAAATGAATTGAGCTGGTACCAACAGGGAACCCCAACATTAAGATCTAGTCTCTTTTATGTTGGAAAGTACTCAGAAACCTACATAAAGAGAAATGTGGGCTCCTATCCAACCACAAAATCTCTGACATACAATCTATCTAGCATACATACTATTCTAGGCAGATTGTGTCACAGAAATTGTGGGAGTGGACAACCAATGTCTGATTTGACTTTAGGCAACCTCTACTAGAAGGAACCTACACTTGATACTGTTTGAGTAAGCTAAACCTAGAGAATAGATATCCCAGAGATCTAGTATAAAATCAAACACTACTTGACTACAGAAAGAAAGAAAGAAAGAAAGAAAGAAAAGAAAGAAAGAAAGAAAGAAAGAAAGAAAGAAAGAAAGAAAGAAAGAAAGAAAGAAAGAGACAGACAGACAGACAGAAAGAGACAGAGAGACAGAGACAGAGACACATGCCTTTATAGGATGGTGAGAAGTACTAAGAGAACTCAAGTGGCCCAGAGCCTCTGTTTCCTCAGAATATAAGTTCAGATGTATGTCTGATCACTATAGTCATGGATCTGGGAAATGGATGGAAAAAAATGAGACTTGACATTACAAATCCCATATTCTTCAGAAGGGATAATGTATACAAAATAGATTCTACTGGGCCCCCAGAAAGTTGCAAAATATCAAGAAATTGATTAAAAATAATAAAAGTTAATATACATCACAAAACAATAAACACTGGAGAAAAAGGGCTTGACTATATTAAATCCTTAGTCTATCAAAATTTTAAAGGCAAGCCCATTTAAATAAATAATTTGTATAGGAAACATTGAGCAAAGATATAGAAATAGAAAATATATTTTTGGTTAGCTAGTATTACCAAAATCATATCAATCATATTAAAATTGATTTTATTTTATTATAAATAATTATTTTGGAGGAATATTCGAAACAATGATTGTTACTGATCATCAGATATTAAACAGTAAGATCTTTAAATATTTAACATAAAAATTAAAATTTTACCACAAAAGATTAACTTCCTTACAACTAAAAATAAAATGATGGGATAAATAAGTATATTTATGGCTAATGATAGATTAATGATTACTTTTGATTTCTGTATAATAATCCTCAAAAACCTATAACACAATATCAGAAATTTTTGTGATAGTATTTCAATCTATAGAAATATTTTTTGCCCAAGTATTTCATAGTTTAAATGAAGGTAACATTGAAGAATTCAGCATATTTCCAATGGGAGAAAGAATGAGAGAAAATCTAGTTTACTGGATATTTGTAAACTTTCTTCATGGGGCCAATGCTAATGTTTAAAAACAAATCAAAGTGATTAAACTTTGCTGTGAAACAAGGAGATTTCAGGCCCCATGTCACACATCATTCCTCAGAAGTATGTTTTGTCATGACGTTTAATCTGAGACATTGGTTCTTTTTAATCATTCTGATTTTAATCAATTTCAGGACTGAAGTCAATCTAAAGTACTTTTAAAACCTGTAATCTAAAAGTAATGCTTCTGTGTACAATTAAAACATGCATATAGATCTGTCCTGCAGAGGATCTGCGCCAGGAGAGAGCGCACCAGCCTCCCCTTAGCCATCTCTGCTCCGGGGATTGACTATACTGAGACTCCAGGTACTCAGGGATTCCCCAAGTATAAAATCACTTGAGGCAAGCCACATCAGGGCTCCAAAGTCACTCAGGAGCAGGGCAGCCCCTCAGCAATCGGTGCCAGGGGAAACCCGGTCATTCAGGGGGGCAGAAATAGCCTTGCAGACTCACAGGAGGTCCAACCAACAACCAGTGACAGCAGGACAAACTAACACCAGAGATAACCAGATGGCAAAAGGCAAACATAGGAATGTTACTAAAAGAAATCAAGGCAATATGACACCATCCGAACCCAACTTTCTGACAGCAGCAAGTCTTGGATACCCCATCATACCTGAAAGGCAAGATTTGGATTTAAAATCACTTCTCATGATGCTATTAGAGGATTTCGAGAAGGACGTAAATAAATCTCATAAAGAAATACAGGAGAACATGAATCAATGGGTAGAAGCCCTTACAAAGGAAACACAAAAATTGCTTAAAGAAATGCAGGAGAATATGGGTCAACAGAAGGAAGCCCATAAGGAAGAAACACAAAAATCGCTTAAAGAAACAGAGGAGAACTTGGGTCGACAGGCAGAAGTCCTGAAAGAGGAAACACAAAAATATCTTAAAGAAATACAGGAAAACACAAACAAACAAGTGAAGGAACTGAACAAATCCATCCAGGATCTAAAAAAGGAAGTAGAAACAACTAAGAAATCACAAAGGGAGACAACTTTGGAGATAGAAAACCTTAGGAAGAAATAGATGCAAATATCAACTATAGAATACAAGAGATGAAAGAAAGAATCTCAGATGCTGAAGATACCATAGAAAGCATCGACTCAACAGTCAAAGAAAATGGAAAATGCAAAAAACATGTAACCCAAAACATCCAGGAAATCCAGGACACAATGAGAAGACCAAATCTAAGGATTATAGGTATAGATGAGAGTGAAGATTTTCAACTTAAAGGGCCAGTAAATATCTTCAACAAAATTATGGAGGAAAACTTCCCTAACCTAAAGAGAGAGATGCAGATGAACGTACAAGAAGCCTATAGAACTCCAAACAGACTGGACCAGAACAGAAATACCTCCCGTCACATAATAATCAAAACACCAAATGCACTAAACAAAGAAAGAATATTAAAAGCAGTAAGAGAAAAAGGCCAAGTAACATATAAAGGAAGACCTATCCCAATCACATCAGACTTCTGACCAGACAATGAAAGCTAGAAGATTCTGGGCAGATCTCATACAGACTCTAAGAGAACACAAATGCCATCCCAGACTACTATTCCCAGAGAAACTCTCAATCACCATAGATGGAGAGACCAAGATAAAACCAAATTTATATAATATCTTTCCACAAACCCAGCCCTGCAAAGGATAATAGGTGGAAACCGCCAATACAAGGAGAGAAACTACACCCTGGAAAATACGAGATAGCAACCTTCTTTCATCAAACCCAAAAGTAGATAACCACTCAAACATAAAGATAGCATCAAGAATAGCAGGTGGCAATAATCACTATTCCTTAATCTCTCTTAATATCAATGGTCTCAATTCCCCAATAAAAAGACATAGAATAACAGACTGGATATGTAAACAGGACCCAGCATTTTGCTGCATGCAGGAAACGTACCTCAGTGTCAAAGGCAAACACTACCTCAGAGTAAAAGGCTGGAAAACAATCTTACAAGCAAATACTCCCAGGAAACAAGCCGGAGTAGCCATCCTAATATCAGATAAAATTGACTTTTAACCTAAAGTGATCAAAAAAGACATGGAAGGACACTACATACTGGTCAAACAAAAAATCCACCAAGAAGAACTCTCAATTCTGAATATCTATGCTCCAAACGCAAGGGCACCCTCATTCATAAAAGAAACTTTACTAAAGCTAAAAGCACACATCGCACCTCACACAATAATAGTGGGTGACTTCAACACTCCACTCTCTGAAATGGATCGTTCAGGAAAGCAGAAACTAAACAGGGACACAGTGAAACATATGAAGCCTTGGACCAAATGGAATTAACAGATATATATATATAATATATATATTAAATATATATAATAAATATAAAATATAAATATAAATATAAAATATAAATATATAATATAAAATATAAATATAATATAATAATAAATATAATATAAAATATAAATATAAATATAAAATATAAATATAAATATAAAATATAAATATATAATAAATATAATGACATATATATATATATATATATATGTCATTTTATCCTAAAGCAAAAGAATATACCTTCCTCTCAGCACCTCATGGTACCTTCTCCAAAATCGACCATATAATTGGTCACAAAACAGACCTCAACAGATATAAGGACCAAGGGCCTCTCTTCCCTTTGGTGTCTAAAAAGACCATCCTCTGCTGCCTGTGTGTCTGGAGTCATAGGTAACTCGATGGGTACTCTTTGATTGATGGTTTTTGTCCCTGGGAGCTCTTGGAATACAGTGTGATTCTTATTGTTTTTCCTCCTGTGACTGTGGTGCTACAAACTCCTTCAGCAACTTGTGTCCTTTCTCTATCACTGCTGGTGGGATTGCAAGCTGGTACAAGCACTCTGGAAATCAGTTTGACATTTCCTCAGAAAACTGAGCATAATACTACTGGAGGATCCTGCTATACCACTCCTGGGCATATACCCAGAGGATTCTCCAGCATGTAATAAGAATCCTTTAATAGGCATAGCAATAGCATTTATTTAAAAAGAAATATCTATTCCTCCAGCAGAGGTAACATTAAGGAAAAGTTTTAGGAAAAATGTAAAAGTGAAAATCAATCTAGACCAAATCAAAATAACAGGCAGCATTAAACTTATCATTTTTTTTTATTTTTTATTTTTTTATCGGATACATTTTTTATTTACTTTTCAAATGTTATCCCCTTTCCCTGTTTTCCCCCTTCCCATCCTCACTCCCCCTACTTCTATGAATGTGTTCCTCCTCCCACCCCACTCCCACCTCCCTGCCCTTTATTTCCCTACATTAGGGCATCTATCAAGCCTTCATAGGACCAAGGACCTCTCCTCCCATTGATGCCTGGCAAGGCCATCCTCTGCTACATATGCAGCTGGAGCCATCTGTACCCCTTGGTTGATGACTTAGTCCCTGGGAGATCTAAGGGGTCTGGTTGGTTGATATTGCTGTCTTCCTATGAGGTTGCAAACCCCTTAGGTTCCTTCAGTCCTTCCCCTAACTCCTCCATTGGGGAACCCACCCTCAGTCCAATGGTTGGCTGTGAGCATTAGCCTCTGCATTTGTAAGGATCTGTTAGGGCCTTTCAGGAGACAGTCTTTTCAGGCTCCTTTCAGCAAGCATTTCTTGGAATCTACGATAGTGTCGAGGTTTGTTGACTATATGGAAAGACACAGTGAGCAATTGTAGCATTAATACATGCTTATTTTTACATAAGATCATAATTTTTCATTGATCTTTATCTGCGAATAGCAGTACGATTTTGGATACATACAGTTAATTATAACATAAAATGAGAGAATGCCTGTTTAGTAAAGATCCTTAGTAAATAGTATGTAGTATGGTTTCAGTTAAGCCATTTATTACCTTTAGAAACATTACTTGGATTGGCATATTTTAAAGAGCATCACTATCCTGTTATGAAAACCTGATTAATTTTCTCATGATCCAATTCTTCATATATATACACATATGTATACCTATATATTTATATGTGTGTAAAAATGTACACATATAAATGCATATACATATATACCTATATACACATATACATATATACATATAAACTTATGTTAAATATTTGAAAAACAGCAAAAGAAATCTGAGCATAGGAAATGCCAATTAAAAATAAACCTTCAAAATAATTACCTGTAAGGAGGCACATAAGACATTTTCTTAATTAATGTTCAATAGAGAAGTCCCAAGCATATTATGAGTGGTGCTATCACTGGACTCTGTGGCAGGATATTTTAATCACATTGTAAAACCTAAGATTGAGACCAGGAAAGTCCTTGTGGTGGTGGCCTCAGATTAGCACACACCTTTTACCTAAGAACTCTCAGTTTACTGTAAACAAGTAGTTGTGCATTGGCTCAGCTCTAGAACACACCTTTAACTTAAGTATATTCTCTAAACAATAAGAGTTAAATAAAGTCAACAATAGGACAAGGCACTAAGCAACCAATCCATTGACAGGGAATGAACTTAGGAAGCTGAAAGGAGAGACATTGTGTTGAAACTTACTGAAGGAAGCATGAAGAAGAAGAAGCCTTTTCCTTCTGGGGTATCAGTGAAGTATGAGATGAGCTGGTGCTTTCTCTGCCTCTCTGAACTAGCAGACTTTACTACAACATTTGGCTTCTGAGTCTTCATTTGATAAGTCGAATATTTGGAATTGTGTGTGTGTGTGTGTGTGTGTGTTTTAAACAATATGTCTGGTGATCCAGGATTCTATGAGAAAGCAGTCTGAGTAAGCCTCTGGCAGCAAGCTAGTACACAGCACTCATATATGAACTGTAACCCATCTCATTCTTCTAGGTTCCTGCCCTGTTTGAGTTCCTGTCCTGATTTCTGTTAATGGTGAACAATAATGTGGATGCAAGTAAACCTTTTCTTCCCCAAGTTGCTGTGGTCATATATCAGACCAGTAGTGACTAAATAGCTAAGACAGCATCTAGGATTCTTCTCTACATTTTTCCATTATAATTTTTCTCCTACTCAAGTTTGTGTTTAGTTTTGTTTTTCGATTTGAGAACAAGGATACTTTAAATTATCTAGTAAAGTGTCTGAAACTCAAAGCTAATTTCATTACCATAATCATATTGTTTTAAGATTCCAGACCATTTATGTCTTAAGAGCTATGTTTAAGAGGGTGTTGATGAAGAGTGGGGGTGGGGAATAAGTGCAAGCGAGATGACAAAGCAGCAAGGACGCGAAAGCAGAAAGGCTGAGGGCAGGTTTGCATGGTGAAAATGGAGAAAAAATTAGAAGAAAGTTGGAAGAGAAAAATCGACCTAAACAAAGTATGCTTAAAAACTCCATAATCATAACTAAGACCTTACACACTAACCAAAAACCTGAATTTGTGATTAAAGTAGTTTTATTCTTAGGGAATGCATTTGAAGTTGGTCTTTCATGCCTTCCATACAAGTAGAATATTGAATATCCAGCTCTTTATTTGTTCTATTGTAGAAAGCTTACAAAGAAATGTGTGCATGGCTATTTATGATATGTTTCTAATGAGTGTTTCCACATAAGGTTTTGCTTTGTTGTCATTGATATTTAGAGAATGCTACATTACATAACTTTGGATAACTTATTATTTAAATTATGCTGAAAAGAATTTAGTGAAATTTAAGTATTTATACTAGGTAGCTAAATATTAGTTTTAGATACATGGATTAACCATGGGTTAAATAGTAACTGTTTTTGTTTACACTTAGATAATCTAGATACTAGATATTAACAATTTTAGGTGGATTTGTGTGCAGGAATATATCAATGTTTTTGTGTCCAGGTGCACATGTGTGTGTGCTCATATATACTTGGAGACCTGGAGTCAACTTAGGCTGTGCTTCTTAATAACTATAGGCCTTCATTTGTTATATTATACAAAATTCGAAGCCAAAGAGCTCACTGATAATTTTAGGCTGGCTGACAACCTAACCCCAGTGATTTGATTCTCTTTAACTTCCCAGTGACATGTGTGTGTTAGCATGCCTGGCTTTTATGTAGATTCTGGAAATCAAACCCAATTTCTCATGCTGGTGTGGAAAATATTTTACCAAATGAGCTATTTCACCAGTGTCAGGAATAGAATATTTTTATGTTTACCCTTTAATATATTTGCCCCTAATAGAGGAATTAGAAGGGACTTATTTTCTGTCGCTACTCACCTATCTTTGGCCACTTCTGTCTAGTACCTGCTCCTGAATGAATTGAATCATAGAGGGTTGAGCAAAACAGCCTTAACTTTGTATGTTAAGTTATGTGATGTTAATGAGTGGAGTACTGTCCCTGATTAACCTTTATTAATATTATATATTCTCTAAATTGAATGTGGTCCACAACTCTACCAATTATGAGTACATGTTAAATGGATTCAGTTATAAAATAAAAGCATACAATAATAATAAAAAAACCTAATATTTAACCCAATACACCAAGCTCTGCTTATCATTTTTTTACTGTACTTTCTCTAAAATGGACAGACTTTATATAAAAAGAACATGCCAAAAGTGATTCTACATAACATATGTAATGTCACTCTAAATACCTATCGCTATGATTTAATTTGCACAAATGTGATCTACTCTGAGAAAAATGAGTTTTAAATGATAAGGGATTCACTCTCTCTCTAGATCTCACTAAATACTTGTATTTTAAGAGTAATCATTTTCTTGATCACCCATTTCCTGGGAGAGTTCTTCAAACCAGAACATGTGTGATTATTTTAGGTTGACAGCACTCCAGTGGCAGCATATTTAAACGAGTAATAAGCTCATTAAATCTAAAGATTTCATAGAAACTGTGATAAGAGACACAATCAACTTAAGGGCTTTTCAAGGAAAAAAAATCAAAAAGTATACTTTAAAACAACCGGATAAGAGGAATTGATTGCCACCTTTCTCAGTATCACTAAATCATTTTGATGCTAATTCACTAGACTTAGGGCTCATTTCAGCACTAGGCATAGAACATGTGGCAAATGTTCTTCATTCTTTTCATCCATCAAATTTCTCACTATGTAGAAAAGCAAAGTTTTCTTTGGCATAAAAATTCATCTGACTCTGACAGCCTTCTAAAATTTCCCTCGTTGAATGGCCTGAATTCAATGGCCATTCTTATCTGATTTTGGTTAATGTTTTATTATAGAATCTTGTTTCCACCTGCTATATGTATTGGTCTATTCTTATCTTTAAAATTATTTTACTGCCATTTGGAAATATGTTCTAAATTTTAGGTTCACCTCAAGGGTGCGAACACTTTGGGGTTTTCTAGGTTAAAATATCTGAAAAATAAACTTGGAGACCAAAAGTATTCTTGTAGAAAATATTTTATGAGTTGCTTATCTTGATACAACATATGTGGAAATGGCAAGTAGGAGCAGATAATTGGCAAGATAAAGCAGTAAGGAAACGTTTTAAATTTCATCATTTGAAATAATCTCATGGAGAAATGTAACATTGGATTAAGTCTTTTTTTAAATTTATTTTCTATATTTTTTTTATTTACATTCCCCATGATTTCTCCATTCCAGGTTCCTCCCTCCCCGAAAGTCCCATAAGCCCTCTTCCCTCCCCCTGTTCCCCATTCAACCTCCTCTTGCTTCTCTGTCCTGGTATTCCCCTACATCCAATCTTTCCAGGACCAGGGGTCTCTTCTTCCATCTTCGTGGAAATCTATTGATATGTGAATTGTGTCTTGGGTATTCCAAGATTATGGGTTAATATCCCCTCATCAGTGACTGCATACCATGTGTGTTTTTTTATGATTGGGTTACCTCACTAAGGATATTTTCCAGTTCTGACCATTTGCCTAAGAATTTCATGAATTCATTGTTTTTAATTGCAGAGTAGTATTCCATTGTATAAATATACCACCCTGAGATTCCACCTCACAACAGTCAGAATGGCTAAGATCAAAAACACAGGACATAGCAGGTTTTAGCGAGGATGTGGAGAAAGAGGAACACTCCTCCAATGCTGGTGGGATTGCAAGCAGGTACAACCACTCTGGAAAGCAGTCTGGTGGTTCCTCAGAAAACTCAGCATGACACTCCCAGAGGATCCTGTTATACCACTCCTGGACATATACTCAGAGGCTTCCCCGGCATGCAATAAGGACACATGCTCCACTATGTTAATAGCAGCCTTATTTATAATAGCCACAAGCTGGATTAAGCCTTAAGAGTAATATATTTGGGTGAGGACAAGGAAAGTTTTATATTTTCTCCACTGGGCAGTAATTAGAAGCAAGCAGTAGTTAGAAATTTGTTGAGGAAGCATTCTTTAGTAAAAAAGTAACTGATAAAAAACATTTAAAACTAATAGTTGTCAATTTATAGGTCACAAATAGTATGCTAGTATCTTACTTTTGAGCATAGTTTTATCTAGATTGTGACAGTTTTTATCCTGATATGAACACTAGCAAGGTCAGTGTATTATGTACTTTTTGTTGCTTTAATTAAACAGCATGACCAAAACTAACAAATAGGGGAATGTATATGTTTGGCTTATGATTCCAGAGGAATAGTATGTAAGGCAGAGGAGACGTGACTGCAGATGGCTGGAAGAGAGGACTGAGAGGATTGTCTTCTATCCAAGGCATAAAACAGACAGTGACCTCCAAGTATGCTAAGTAATTTCTAAAAGGCCACTGAACTGTCTCACTTTCTGCAGAAATGTTCCATACTTTCCTTAAATATCACCAACAACTGGGACCAGTTATTCTATACTTGAGATAACAGAGGCCATATTTTCATTCAAAACATAACAGTAAATAATCTGTGCTGACAGACTTTCATGTGATAACATGGAAACTGGATTAACACTAAGAAGCTGATATGCAGAAAATTTGGTTAGAATAATTCTAACTCTGTGCATTCTAAGAGAACATATACTTCTTTTACCAGGAGTGTATCATGAACAGTATCTGCCATTTGCCAGGGTCTACTTCTTGTGTTCTGTGACATACTTGTTTTTATCCCACATTTCAGGAGAACACAACATGATTAATGGGCCCTTGATATATTGTTTCTCAGTATTGCTTTTAATATAGTAAATGTATTGTTCCCCAATCTCAGGCATAAGAAATGAAAATTAGTTGCTTCTAATAGAACTTAATATATCCATGTATTAGACAAATTGTTCCAAATATGTAAGTTGTAGTTTAATATTTTCTCTAGTGATGAAAGAACCAAGTGTGTCTTTTGCTATACACTGTATCAAACAGAAGATCAGCTTGGTGTGCGATGTCTTTTCTTGTCAGCTCCTGTTGCTGGGACAGTAGGAAACTACTGTGGCTCAGTAATTCTAGAACAAGAAGAGGCTGATCAGTATCACTTTAATGAAATGCCAATGCTCAATGGCAGTCTTCAGGTAAAACCTGCAGAACTGAGATTACAGTGAAGCATAAACTAGGAATGAGGTCTCAGTAGGTGTGGAGAAAGTGGAAAGTATGCTGGAAGAAACAAAAATTGCAAGAATTTTAGGAGGGACAAATACGTGATGGATTGATAATTTTCAAAATGATACTGAAGATTTAAGGAATACTTCATGATTGGTAAGGGAAATAAAGTGGGTAACGTGATTGAGAGTATTAGAAATTTAGATTGTGGTTATGAAGACCCACAGATATAAAGAAATAATTAAATGGTAAAGATATATAGGAGAATGTTTTCTCTTTTAGCTTTTTATTGTTTCATTTTGATTTTTGTCTTTTTTTAGTTGGTTGTTTAGATTTTATTTGTTTGTTTGTTTTTTGTTCTTGTATCAAAAAGTTTAATTTCAAGCTTAGTTACCCAACAGAAACCAAGCTTGGAATTCAAGAGATATCTCTGACTCATACCTAAACTGAAGAGCAGTTTGTACCTGGTTACTGATAGGAAAAAGGAAAGTCAGTTTTATTTTAAAAAAAAAAAAAAAAAAAACTACTGGTAGGTCAAACATACTCTGCTCAGGACAAGATGTTGTGAATCAACTAGCATGGATTCAGAGAATCAAACTCCTGTCTGCATCTTGAGCATTATATGCTAAACCACCAAGCCATGCCCCACTGTTGAAATTAATATTCTTATATAAAATTTAAATTGACTAGTTTGCTAAAACTGAAGGGAGCAACTTTGTGTCCTCAATAAAAATATGAAGAAAAGCACAACTCCTTAAAATGAGATTAATCTATTTAAATACTTATGTAATGTTTTTCAAAATATGGGATCATAAGTAAGTGAAATTACAAAATTCACAAGCTGTCCCACCTCAAGGTCAGGTGGCAGAAGCTGCCCAGGCCACACCTGCAGGTGAAAAGGAATACTACAATGAACGACCACATGACACAGAGATGGAAAAAATAGAGGGGTAAGTGGGCTATGAAGAAAGGGAGAACCGGAGACTTAGTGGGGAAGGCCAGGCTGATGTGTGTGGCTTGTTATGTCACCTACAACCATGATAAAGATTTCTTCCATATCTGGAGCCAAGGTCCACATTTAGTTGTTGAGGTTCTGTGTTGATGTCCATGGCCGAAGTTCCTACCTAAGGCAATTCAGATATTTGTATCCGCACTGCCCCTGTAACCATATTGATCCATTCTTAGCATTTGAAACCATATTTGTCTGAGTGACCTGTGCTGCCACCTAAGGCTATGGTGATGTCCAAAATCACGTTGGAATGATGTATTGTTATTTAGCTATAATACCATATAACAAACATTATAAGAACAAATTAGCATCCTTTATATTGGCCATCTTTATAATGTTTGATAAGTATAGGAACTCATGCTATGCATGGAAATTCTAGTTAAGTTCACATTTTGAGACTTTGTTGCCAAAGAAAGAAAAGACAGAGTTCAAGCATTCTTTTCAAAATCAACATATGTGATTTTATTATTGCAGTATTGATTACAGCAACATTTTAGACAAATTTATTTAACAAGAAAACGTGTCAATAAAGACTATCAGTTAGCTATTCATAGAATTTAAACAATATGTGCAATCTATCAGAATAGAAAAATAAAAACATGAGACTGAAATAAAAATGCATATTAAAAAATGCATATTAAAGTTGAAATATTCTGCCAAATTTGTGTTCTTACAATATTCATAGATGAAAGTTGCATAAAGGTAAAAAGATAAATGATATGTATCAAATTACTTTCACCATTATATGAAGCACGACAAGGGAATTAGGTAATCTTTGGCTGATTCTATTATCTTATAGTATTAAAATTACTAGAAAAAATATTGCATATTCTGGTTGCTTTTACCACTTTTGAAGGTTATTTTAATGCAGATGATTTCAGCAGGAAACAATAATTACAGTTATAAGAAAGCCAATTAGTGAGCATGCATTTATTTTTATGTAAAGGCCTCTAAAAGCAATAAACACTTGCTTCCAGTTAATTTTAAAGGCCTTTGGTTCATTGTTACTATTTAATTTCCAAAGTAATTTCAATGCTAATTAAAACCCTCAGTACCTACACTGAAACATCCTATCAAATGTGATTTAATTTTTCTGATACTCTAGGAAGTATATCTAGCTTTTAGAAAACTTGAAGAAAAGTGCATGATATAGGGAGAAAATTCAGATATAGGCATCAAATTATTTTCTGTTTCAGAAGTTATATATCTATCTAACTTTTCCATCAAATGAAAATTGAATTATCAATCATTCATTCAATAATTTGTGAATATAGATAAATTACATAGATAAAAATTATATTTCTTTCCCTTTTCTATTTTACAATGTATTTGTACCCTTTTGTATAGAAAATATTTATGATTTTATCTGTATATGCCTAGGTTAAAAAGAGTTAATCAATTTGTATTGAAAAGATATTATATATACACATATGACAAAATTATTTATGTGCATAAATTATATGTTTAGTCTTTTTCTAGAATTTTTTAGAATTTGAGGCTACAATGATTGGAGCTATAGATCCCTAACTTTAGGGGCTGCGTTAATACAGTTATTGGTGATAATGTTAGGATAATTAAGTAAATAAGTGTGTCAACATTCCTGTTTATAAAATTTCATTTCTTTATCTTTTTACTGGAAATAGAAATTTCTTACTAACACATTCATACTTGTTTTTGTCATATCTATCCATTTTACCATTATCATAGACTTAACTGCTTTAGTCTTACTATTTGAATACTGGTACAGGTCACTTGTGATTTGAATTCCTGGATAGATAGATGTGGAATAGAAGGGTAAGAGTGTATTTTGATGGTAGTGGTGGTATTGGTTTTGACATTGTATGCTTCGTTGGTTTCCTTTTGTCCTTTTCTTGTGATGCTGTACCAGCATTACATGTTCTGGATTTAACAGTGACTAGATTACCATGGATGGTGCAATAACTTCTTGTTTTTTAAAATAAATATCTTTGCAAGCTAATGTACCTGTGTATCTTCCTAGACAGATGATGAAAAATCAACCAGTAAATAAATACTTGGTACAGTCTTGAGATAAACCAAACATCACTCTTTTACCTAACAGACCTTTTACACAATGAGTGTATTATTTTCATAGTAACCATATGCCCAAAAGTAGCAGTTAGTTGAAATGATAATTAAAATTATGCTTGTTTCTAAGATCACTGTCCATGTTGTGTTTCACTGCCAAATTGATATTGTGTGAAGTTAGCTGAGAATGGTTTCTTCATTAATGGTTTTCTCAGACAAAGGTATCCTATGAAGTGAGTATGCTTTTGAGAGATTGTCTCTATAATTGATTGATGTTGGTGGGCACAGTACACTGTGGACATGGTCAGTTCTATAGGCCAGAAGTTGGAGAATATAACACAGAGCTAACTTAGTGTGAGGCTACCTATGAGTAACATTTGTTGTTTGTTTGTCCACTTTCTTGCACAAGATTTTGTCTTAACATTATTCAATACGTTGTAACCTGTAAGATCTAATAAACTCTTCTCTTTATTATATTGCTTTTACTGGTAGTTTTATTTGATCATAGCAACAGAAAATCTGCTAAAATAATTACTGTTCAGCACAACAAACAAGTAGTTTGTTAGTAAGTAAATTAGTAAGTAAATATTTGCTAAGTTAGTTTAGAGAAAATTCAATGCTTGTGAGCAAAATATATGTATTTTTCTGCTTGCTTTCCCTGCTGTTGGAAGAATTTATGATGTATTTATTCTTGCTACATTTATGATTATATTCTTGAATTACAAGAGATGCAAGCCATTATTGTGGACTCTGGCTTATACTATTAAAAAGCGTCTGAACCCTACTTTTTATGAGGTCATCTTGCTTTGGTTATGAGATTTAATTTCAATTTCAAATATTTTTATAACCATAACAAAATGGAAGCTTTTGTGAAGCAGAAATATGTGGATTATGTGAAGATGTACTTCAGAAAGGAGTAATGCAACTCTATACATGAAGTTTCTATAACTAATACATTTCATAATAGATTCGTGGCAGTGAAAGTTTCCAGAGGCTAACATTCTGTGACCAATGAATCCATGAGTGGCTGCAAAGTTGACCTTAATTTTAACAGAACTATAAATACAAGCTTTATCCTCTTTGGGGGATTTCTAGAGCTGTTTTAATGAGAAAAAAATGCTTCTTATATTAAGAGAAGTTTCCTGGGGAAAGATTAAAAAAATATTATTGCTACTAGTTTTAAAGAGATAACTAAATGATGTTCTATCCTATAAGGTCAGAGTTTGTTATAATATTTATGATGATGACTCTATTCTTTTGAAAACAGAACACAATCTTTATAGCCCTGCTTTTATTCTGATAGATATATTATACTATATAGAATAATATATCTGAAAATATATTAAAGATTTATTTTTATACAATGTATGTGAGTGATTGTATGCAAATGCATGCATGTTGTGTCTGTGTGTGCTTTTTGTCCAGTGAGACCAGAAGAGAGTATCCAAACCTTGGGGATTAGAAATGGGGTTACAGATGGTTATGAGATGCCATACTGGAGGTGAGAATCAAAATCTTGTCTTCAGATAAAGTAACAAGCACTCATAAACAATCAGTCACCTTTGCAATCCTAAGAAGACTTCATTAATTTTTTTCTTTAGGTGGTATTTATTTCTATGTTATGTGAGTTTTTTTTCCTCTGTGTAGCTTTGACTGTCCTGGAACTCACTCTATAGACCAGGTTGGCCTCGAACTCAGAAATCTGCCTGCATCTGCCTCCCAAGTGCTGAGATTAAAGGTGTGCGCCACAACTGACCAACAGTTATGTGAGTTTTACCACCCTGTGTTTCTATTTGCCACATAAGAGAGGTGTCTACAGAGTCCAAAAGAGGGCATTTAATTCACTAAAATTGGAAGTTAAAATGATATTAAGCTGGGAAACAAATTCAGGACTCCGAGAAGATCAAATTGTGCTGCTTGAATACTATTTCCAGCCCAATATTTTATCTTTATTGAAGCACATCACATGCAACTAGCAAGAATTCTTCTCAATTGTGTATAATCTCTACACTCATTCCTTGTGAAAACTGGCTACTACATAAACTTCCTGTCTGCATGTCATTAGGTCCTCTCCTTTTTATAACCTGTCCTAGCTGTTTAGAACAATTCAACAATGCTATTATTCACAATTCTCAGGGGAAAAAAAAACAGAAAAAGGACAAACTGATTTCTGACATTAAACATCTCTTCTGTGTCTATACATAATTTGTTCAGTTGATGTCATAAACTATGGAAGTACGGAATACCCCATAGGGAAATCATGTGACATTTCTTGATAAATTTCTGAACTTATATTTCCAGCTATCACTAGAAAATGCTACATACTGTACAAAATGCATATATTTATGTCCCAATCATATGACTGAAGAGCAAGCACACAGGTCAATCCCACAATTATATTATTCCTTATTTATTTGTTTACTTACTTACTTACCTACTTATTTGTTTGTTCTTCTATCATACTATGCATCATTGCTGCAGATTCTCCTCTTACTATTTCTCCTAGTCCATTATTCCCACATCTTCTTTCCCTCAGATTTACTGTTCCTCTGTTTAGGTGTTATTCACAGGACTCAGGTTCATTTCCAGCACTCACATGGCAGGTTATGATTGTGCACAACTGAAAGTAAAACACCATTGCACATATAGAAATTAATTAGTTAATAAATGAAAAAGAATAAGATAATTTAGCAGGTTCTGGGGAACACACTGGCAGCTTTTTTTGTTTGTTTGTTTGTTTTGTTGTTTGTTTTTGCAAGAGGTGAAGGCTGGAGAATCATTAATTCTACAATTCTTTTTTTTTAATTTTATTTTATTTTCTAAGATTTTTTATTTACATTCAAAATCATTTCCCCTTTCCCGTTTCCTCCCTCCCCGAAAGTCCCATAAGTCCCCTTCCCTCCTTCTTTTCCCCATTCAATCCCCTCTCGCTTCAATGTCCTTGCATTCCCCTACATCCAGTCTTTCCAGGACCAGGGGTCTCTCCTTCCCTCTTCTTGGAAATCTATTGATATGCAAATATTGTCTAGGGTATTCCGAGATTCTGGGTTAATATCCCCTTATTAGTGACTGCATATCATGTGTGTTCTTTTGTGATTGGGTTGCCTCACTAAGGATGATATTTTCAAGTTCTGACCATTTGCCTAGGAATTTCGTGAATTCATTGTTTTTAATTGCAGAGTAGTATTCCATTGTGTAAATATACCACATCTTCTGAATCCATTCCTCCCTTGAGAGACATCTGGGTTCTTTCCAGCTTCTGGCTATTATAAATAAGGCTGCTATGAACATAGTGGAGCATGTGTCCTTATTGCATGCAGGTAAAGCCTCTGGGTATATGCCCAGGAGTGGTATAGCCGGATCCTCCGGGAGTGTCATGCCCAGTTTTCTGAGGAACCGCCAGACTGCTTTCCAGAGTGGTTGTACCAGCTTGCAAATACCAATATTAAATCAGGATCAAATAGACCATCTAAACAGTCCTATAACCCCTGAAAAAATAGAAGTCGTCATTGGCAGTCTTCCAACCAAAAAAAGCACAATTCCAGATGGTTTTAGTGCAGAATTCTATCAGATCTTCAAAGAAGACCTAACACCAATACCCTTCTAACTATTCCACAAAATAGAAACAGAAGGAACACTACACAACTCATTCTATGAAGCCACAATTATGCTAATACCAAAGCACACAAAGATCCAACAAAGAAAGAGAATCTCAGGCCAATCTCTCTTATGAATATCGATGCAAACATACTCAACAAAACTCTTGCCAACCGAATCCAAGAACACTTTAAAACGATCATTCACCACTATCAAGTAGGCTTCATCCCAAGGATGCAGGGATGGTTCAATATAAGGAAATCCATCAATGTAATCCACTTTATAAATAATCTCAAAGAAAAAAAACTACATGGTCATCTCTTTAGATGCTGAGAAAGCATTTGACCAAATTCAGCATCCTTTCATGCTAAAGGTCTTGGAAAGATCAGGAATTCGAGGCCCATGTCTAAACATAGTAAAAGCAATTTACAGCAAACCGGTAGCCAGCATCAATCTAAATGGAGAGAAACTTGAAGCAATCCCACTAAAATCAGGGACTAGACAAGGCTGCCCTCTCTCTCCATATCTTTTCATTATAGTACTTGAAGTTCTAGCTAGAACAATTAGACAACAGAAAGAGGTCAAAGGGATACAAATTGGAAAAGAAGAAGTCAAACTATCACTATTTGCAGACGATATGATAGTATACTTAAGCGACCCAAAGAACTCCACCAGAGAACTCCTACATTTGATAAACACCTTCAGCAAAGTGGCCGGATATAAAATCAACTCAAGCAAGTCAGTACCCTTCCTATACTCAAAGGATAAGCAGCCTGAGAAAGAAGTAAGAGAAATGATACCCTTCACGATAGCCACAAACCATATAATTCTACAATTCTTTTTTTTTTATTTTCTAAACTTTATTTTCTAAGTTTATTTTTTTTTATTTACTTTCCAAATCATTTCCTCTTTCCCGTTTCCTCCCTCCCTGAAAGTCCCATAAGCCCCCTTCCCTCCCTCTTTTTCCCATTCAACCCCCTCTCGTTTCTCTGTCCTGGCGTTCCCCTATATCCAGTCTTTACAATTCTTTTTTTTTTTTTTTTTTGGTTTTTCGAGACAGGGTTTCTCTGTGTAGCCCTGGCTGTCCTGGAACTCACTTTGTAGACCAGGCTGACCTCGAACTCAGAAATCCTCCTGCCTCTGCCTCCCAAGTGCTGGGATTAAAGGCGTGCGCCACCAGTCTTTACAATTCTTAACAAGCTGAAATTGATATGAATTTCTTTGTCCCAAAGCAATACCAATGTAGTACTGTGTTAAAGTTCAGAGCAAAGTTTCATACTAGGTTTTTCTTCCATTAGAGAAATAACACTCTTTGATATACACATTGTTGTTTTTAAACTGGTCAGTTTTTCAAGGTATTTATAGACAGTTTCATTTCAGAAGCTATTTATAGAGATTGTAAGGTAATGTGATCCAGGAATATAACTAGTTAAACAAAGACGTATATATGCAATTATATCTGCACATTTAGGATTCAAGTGTGTTTCCAACGTGAAGTCTAATAACACTTAGTATTACGCACAAATATTTAGTGACTTAAGTATCCATGCTGAAGCTACACAGAAAGAATTTATTTTAATTAGAGCTCTTTTATCAATGAGGGCACAGAATGACATGACTTACAATGTGACCTATAGCAAGAGAATTAGTTCATTGCAAATAACTGTGTTATATTGTCTCATTTTTTTTCCAGTTCTTAGCACCTAATCCAAGACTTTGAACAAGTTTACCGTTTTTTTTGTATCTCCATTGTTTCTTTTAACTTTATGTAAAGTCCTACTATTCATTCATCCTCCTGAAGATGTATCCTGTGCCAACACATCTTATTTGATTTCTTTGTGCTAGTTTTGACTGAGTTCATCTAGCCAACATATTTTAGCACCACTAGTCACCTACAGTACATCTATTTCATGGACTGACAGAAGTAGAGATTCTACAAAACACATCTAGAGGTGTTCTTTACAGGAACTGTGGAATCTGAGTTATTTTGTTTTGTTTTTGATAGATGTCTCAATAGTATTAAGATGAAAGCTGGGCAAAGCCCGGTCTGCATAATCTGATGGAAATACACCAGTCACTTAAGTTTAGTGAATCTGAAATTGAGAGGGCTGTTCTAGCTTTTCTTTGCTGAGGAAGATATTATCCTTGCATCTAAATAAAAGCGAACAAAGCTCCTCTTTTCCTGTATTTAAGGTATTTTTAATAGTTTTCTTTTTGCAAAACATCAGGGTATTATATTTTATATATCATGCAATATAACTTCAACCATTTTCTGTAATCTTATACTCAAAATCACTTCCGATGAAATATTGTATTTAACAAGTACCTGAACTGATTGATTGCTTTACATCGAAAATAGAATCTTCTATTTCCTTAGTTAAGGACTCTATTGTCATGAGAAAATACTACCATCACAGCCACTCTTATAAAAGAAACAGTTATTTAGGGCGAGCTTGTAGTTCAGAGGTTTAGTCCATTACCATCATGGCAGGAAGCTTAAAGGAATCAAGGTAATCATAGTGCTGGAGAGGTAGCTGAGAGTTTTGCATCCAGATTTTCAGGAAATAAGAAACAGTGGAAAATGAGCGTTGCTTAAGTATTTGAAACTAAATACCCATGTCCAGTGACAAGCATCCTTCAATAAGGCAACACCTGTTCTAACAATGACATGCCTCCCAATACCTATGGCCTTTGGAACCCATTTTCATTCAAATTACCATATATCTTAAACAATACATTCCAATCAACTTACCCTCTTTCCACTCATTTCAATTTCTCTGTACTTCCAGTCTAACCCAGATCTACCCCAAACTCCATTTTCACTTTAGAAAAGAGCAGGTATTCAAACTATAATAGAAAAATGGGGCCAAAAATTACAATAAGACAAGGCAAAATCCCTCATATTGAGGCGCAATAAGGCATTAGGAAGAAAAGATTCTAGGTGTATCAAAAAATACCAGGCTAATAACCACAACATATATGAAAAGTACCTGGTACAGACTCATGAACTCAGCATGCTTATCATTTCAGTCTATATGAAGCCATTTGAGCCTTGCCTAGTTGATTCCTTGGGTCATGGTCCTTGGGTATTCTCCATCCCTTATGACTAGTACAATTATTCTTTACCCTCTCCGGATGGTTTCTGAGCTCCAAGGTGAGGTACTTCATGGAGGCTTTTGATTTTGACTCTCTATCCACATAATTGTCTGGATATGGTCTGTGTACCTGCTTCCATCAGCTGCAGAAAGAAGCCTCTCTAATGATAGATGGGCAATACACTAAGCTGTGAGTATGACAGGATATTATTAGGAATCTTTACATTTATTTTTTGTTTGTTTATTGCCAGTTGTCTATTTTATTGATCTACCCTGTCTCTGGTCTAGCCAGTCTCCCATTCCTTACCATCAATGCAGTATAGTGCATGGGCTTCCTCCTTTGACATAGGCCTCCAGTTAATCCAAACATTCCTTGGCCACTCTCACAATATCTGAGCCACTATTTCCCCTGCACATCTTGAAGGCAGGAAAGATGTTAGGAAGTCAGTTGAAAGTGATTTTGAAATAACTCATATAATTCTATTGTAGTGGTAGTGACTCTGTAGTAATATCTACAATATACTTTGCATGAATCTATTCATAAATAAAAATAAAACATTCTTCTTGAAGAAAAATTAAGATTATATGAAAATTGTGACCCAGTGTATAATGGGGCAAGAAAGTAATCATTAGAAGTAAGGCAGTTCTTATTCTAATTCTGCTTAGTCATTCGGTTTTCTCTGCAATTTTATTGATTTTATATATCAAAATTTGGGATTTGAGGAATAAAGTTAATGCCATTATGTTTGATATTTCTTTGTAATCTAATTTAGCATATGGATACTAGTATAGTAATCAACTATATAAGTTGTAAATGATACTTCCTGTAGCATATTCCAATAAGGATTGCAACATTATGATTAATTCCCAGAGACTTCTAAAGAGAACTTTTTTAAATTTATTTTTATTGGTGATTTTATTTATGTATATTTCAAATGTTATCTCTCATTCCAGTTTCTCCTCCACAAACCTCCATCTAATCTCTACTCTCCTTTTCCTCTATGAGGATTCTGTCCCCCCACATACCTTTTCCTACCTCACCACCTCAGCATTTCCTTAAGCAGGGATATAAATCCTCCATAGGACCAAGAGCCTCCTGTTGCATTGATGCAAGATAAGGCAATTTTCTGCTACATACGTAGCTGGAGCCATGGGTCCCTTTTGGGTTGGCGGTTTAGTCCCAGGGAGCTCTGGATGGGTGGTCTGGTTAATTGATACTGTTTTCTTCCTATAAGTTTCCTGGCGCTCTGTCTCAATGAATTTTTCCAACCCCACTTTCTTGATATTTTTCCAGATCCTTAAATGTAGGAGTAATACATATTAGTTTGGGTGAAGTTTACAGTCAGTTGTTCTCTGTACTTTGTACAGGTGTGGCCTTCTATAATTATCTGTATCTTCTGCAAAAACAAATTTCCTTTGTGAGGGATAAGAGCTCCTCCTATTGAACTGATATTAAGTCTAATTCATCAGTTCTTCCTTCTCCCTAGGATACATATGCTATACTAACAGTAACATTTTTACAAAAAGAAATGGAAATAACATTGGAATATTTTCCTGTGGTAATAATAATTTTTTATAAGTACTGTGATTCTAGATTTTGAACGAAAGAGTCTGTGAATAAATAAAAGTGGATTCTATTACTTAAATGTGCATGCAACTTAAATGAAAATTTTTTTCAGCAAAAGTGATTATCTTCTTTAAGAGGCAGGTAACATACAACAGAACATGACAACCGATTTCATGGAATCTGAATTGGAAAACAATATAATGAACATTTCAGAAAATAATTACCTTAAATAATTTTTTAGAATTTTATATAGATTTCAAGGAGCCATACTTTAAGTATATCTCTATAATCATTTTTAAAAGAAAATGATTACATTTAAAGAAAATGGACCACATTTAAGTAAAAAATTAATTATGGGAATCCAGACTTGGTTAAAAATATTAAGTAAACATCCAACATAGAAATGTAAATACAGATCTTACAAGCTGTGAATATTTTTCTTTGATTCACATTCCAATTGGTAAAACAATGCAAACAACATATTATGAGGAAGGGAGTATGGATGAGGAGGTGTGAGGAAAGGAGGCAGGAGAAGGCTGGTGGAAAGAACAGAAAATGGTGAGTGCATCTCTGGGACTAGTTTGAGACCTGGGTTTCAGGAGGCTCCAAGGAGTCTATGGGAGTGAACATAGCTGAGACTTCTAGCAGCAGAGTACATGAGGACTGAAGTGGGCATCTCCTGTAGCCAGACAGGATTTCCAATGGAGAAAGAGGGACATCAACCCTCATACAAAATCTTCAACCAAAAATTTTGTCCTACCAAAAAGATGCCTAGGAATATAAATGGAGCAGAGAATGAGAAAATGGCCAACAGTCCCAACATGAGACCCATCGATTGGAGGGAACCAACTCCTGGCACTATTACTTATACTCTGCTATGCTTGCAGACACACACCTAGAATAACTGTCTCTTGAGAGGCTTCCTCCAGGAGCTGATGGAAACAGATGCAAAGACCACCTTCCAAACATTAGGAAGAATACAGAGTCTTATGGAGTTGTATGGGATAGCATTGAGTAAGCTGGAGGGGTCAAGACCACCACAAGATGACATCCAGAGTACACTAACCTGAACCCATGCAGAGATTTGACCTAAGCCCTATATATTTATATCAGATATGCAGCTTGTTCTTCATATGGGCGTCCTAACAATTGGAACAGTGGTTTTCTTTTACTCGTGGGAAGAGGATGCACTTAATTCTATTGCAACTTGATGTCAGAATGGAACTCAAGGGAGCTTCTCCTTTTCTGAGGAGCTAGGGAGAAACAGGGCAGTAGTGAGGGAAGTACTTGTGTGGGAGCAGAAGAGGTCAGTGGGGGTTGCGTCTGGGATGTAAAGTGAATAAATAAATAAATAAATAAATAAATAAATAAATAAATAAAAGTAAAAATATAGAAACTAGATGCTCCAGAGAAGGGTGCTAGCAGGGTGAGGTAGGGGACCACCCTTTCAGAAATAAAGGGGAAGGGAAGAGATTAAGATTTCAAGATGGGAGACTGGAAATAGGGGCAACATTTGGAATATAAATAAATAAAATAATTAATTAAAAAATTTTGAGTTCCCCATAAAATAAGTAACTAGAGATTTTTGTTTTGTTAGTTTCATTTTTTTTCATTGCATTTAGTTTTGTACATAGTTTTATTTTGGCAGAATATTTTTGACCTGTGTACTTTCTTCTTCAGAAAGGGAAGACACTATAGCTATCATTAGACACACCAGAAGAGGGTGTCAAATCTCATTGCAGATGGTAGTGAGCCACCATGTGGTTGCTGGGATTTGAACTCAGGACCTTTGGGAGAGTAGTTAGTACTCTTATCCACTGGGTCATCTCTTACAGACCACATTAAGTTCAAGAAGATGGAAGACCAAAGTGTGAATACTTTGGTCCTTCTTAGGAGGGAGATCAAAATACCCATGGCTCACAGCCAACCAATGGACTGGGCATAGGGTTCTGAATGGTGGAGCTAGAGAAAGGACCCAAGGAGTTGAAGGAGTTTGCAATCCTATAGGAGGAAAAATAATATGAATCATCTAGTACCCTCAGAGCACCCAGGGACTAAACCACCAACCAAAAATTACACATGGAAAGACTCATGGCTCCAGCTACAAATGTAGCAGAGGATGGCCTTTTCATACATCAGTGAGAGGAAGGCCATTGGTTCTGTAAAGGTTTGATGCCTCAGTGTAGAGGAATGCCAGGTCAGGAGAGTGGGAGTCAGGGGGTTGGTGATCAGGGGGAAGGGGGATGGGATAGGGGGATTTCAGAGGGATAATGAGAAAAAGGGATACCATGTGAAATATAAATAAAGCAAATATCTATTTTTTAAAAAATAAAAAAAGAAAGGGAAGACAGGTACGTTAGCAGAATATTTAAGAGTCTGTGAACATGTGTTCTTGGATTCGGTTGGCAAGAATTTTATTGAGTATTTTTGCATCGATATTCATAAGAGAGATTGGCCTGAGATTCTCTTTCTTTGTCGGATCTTTGTGTGCTTTTTGTATTAGTGTAATTGTGGCTTCATAGAACGAGTTGGGTAGTGTTCCTTCTGTTTCTATTTTGTGGAACAGTTTGAAGAGTATTGGTGTTAGGTCTTCTTTGAAGGTCTGATAGAATTCTGCACTAAAACCATCTGGACCTGTGCTTTTTTTGGTTGGAAGACTTCCAATGACAACTTCTATTTCTTCAGGGGTTATAGGACAGTTTAGATGGTCTATTTGATCCTGATTTAATTTTGGTACTTGGTATCTGTCAGGAAATTGTCCATTTCCTCAAGATTTTCTAGTTGTGTTGAATACAGGTTTTTGTAGTAGGATCTGATGATTTTTTGAATTTCCTCAGCTTCTGTTGTTATCTCTCCCTTTTCGTTTCTGATTTTATTAATTTGGATACTATCTCTGTGCTCTCTGGTTAGTCTGGCTAAGGGCTTATCTATCTTGTTAATTTTCTCAAAGAACCAACTCCTCGTTTTGTTGATTCTTTGTATGGTTTTATTTATTTCTACTTGATTGATTTCAGCCCTGAGTTTGATGATTTCCTGCCTTCTACTCCTCTTTGGTGTATTTGCTTCTTTTTGTTCCAGGGCTTTCAGGTGTGCCATTAAGCTGTTAGTGTATGCTGTCTCCCGTTTCTTTTTGGCGGCACTCAGGGCTATGAATTTTCCTCTTAGCACTGCTTTCATTGTGTCCCATAAATTAGGGTATGTTGTGCATCCTTAGTGAGGTAATCCAATCACAAAAGAACACACATGGTATGCAGTCACTGATAAGGGGATATTGACCCAGAATCTCGGAATACCCTAGACACAATCCGCATATCAATAGATTTCTAAAAAGATGGAAGGAGAGACCCCTGGTCCTGGAAAGACTGGATGTAGGGGAACGCCAGGACAGAGTAACGAGAGGGGGCTGAATGGAGAAAAGAGGGAGGGAAGGGGGCTTGTGGGACTTTCGGGGAGGGAGGAAACGGGAAAGGGGAAGTGATTTGGAATGTAAATTAAAAAAAATAAAATAAAAAAAAAGTCTGTGAACATATCCCATAAATATTTCTCTTATGTTATTTTAACTACTCATTTATTCATTATAAAATGGATTCTTTATCTTATTCAATGAACATCTTATGATTAAAATTGAAGCCTCACATTTGTGAATATTTCAAATGAAGAAAGTGCACTTAACAGCACCAATTTACATACATATATAATTATTTTTAATAAACTCAAGTTAATTCTTTGGTTATAGATTTTCTAAATTTGCCCTAGTATTTCAATTACATGTTTAAAACAGCCATGATTAAAATCTAGATTCTCAAGAAAATACATAAAATTGTCCAATAATTCAAAAAAGTATATTAATAGAGAATACTGGCTTTGATACTGATAAATCCATTATTTGTCTATATCATTTGCTTGCTGTTTATAAATTTGTTCAGTATTTGAAATTATGTGATAAAGTAGTAATTACATTAGACATTGTAGATGGTAAAATTTAGTCTTTGAGCTGTTCAGTTATTTGATCAAGAACATGGTCTATTTAAGACAAAATTTTAACAATTTCTATCATTTTTTTTAACTCATCTGATATCTTCTTTGGAAATTCTAAAAGAAATTTCATTGAATTGAATTGATTAGAACTCTGTTTTTCATATAAAATTTGGCAGAACAAATCTAGAAACTAAAAATTTTAAAAAAGGAATATTTGTTTTGAAAAGTATTTAAGAAAAATTTACAGGGGTTTTTACTGTATATTCATTCTATCTTAAGATTATTTAAACCTGTGGGAATGCATGCTGCATTTCTTCACATTTAATGCAATTTTGAAATCATGCTGTGTAACCTTAGATCTAAGCTAATGGCTAAGCTTTAAAAGTGTGTTTGTGACTCATTAGGTGACAAGAAAGATTTGCTTCTTCAGAAACACATGTTTACATTTTCTAAAGAATATGTGACCTAGGAGCATGAAAAATTCTCTACATCGGAAAGTTAGCGGACACAGCATCTAAATCTTATGTTAACACAACCAAATCCTTGGAGAGAAATAGCTGCTTCTTTTCACTGGTACGTGACCAGATTTAATTCTTGTGATTTCTCACTTAAAATATCAGTTTGAACTTTAGGTTACAGCTAGTTTTCAATGCTTTGCGCTATGGGTAGTTTTGGGAAGAGTACAGAATCATGGAGGTACACCTTTGCAAAGCAAGAAAAAAAATTAAAACATTCCTTTTACATAGATATTATGTGTGTTCATTTAGGATAAAATATTATGCAAAATGAAAAACTAATAGCTGCTATGGAAGGTAATTCATCATATGCAAACAATGGTGTTAACAGATATTATCCATACAACAAACTGTCCCCAAGGCAACTCCTACATTGTATTGTAAATTAACTATCTCACTACCCTTGACTGAAACAATCCTGTGCATAGAAGAAGTAACTACTGCCATTTTCCCTAAATGAATATAGATTCTAACCATATGCTAGTTGCATGGTATACTTCCCATTGATAAGTGTTGCTTTTATTCCTTATCAACTAATCTTCTTTTTACAGCATAGAAGCTGTTTCTCAGTATACTGCAAAACACAAGTAGGAGAAATGCAATGATTTAGTGCCTGTCTTTGTTAGTTTTATATTACTGTGATAAAACACTATGACAAAGATAACTTGTAAAAGAAGGAGTTTAATTAAGTTTATAGTTCAGAGGGTTAGAGTCAATTATGGTGGAGGGATAGTACTGCTAAGAGGTCACATCTTGATCCATAACCAAAACTCAGAGACAGCATTGTGAATTGAAAGCGTGTCCCTAGTGACATAACTCTTTCAACAAGGTCACATTTCCTATTCCTTCTGCAATGATTCCATGAACATGCAATCTATAATACACACACACACACACACACACACACACACACACACACACACACACAAACAATCAAAACAAAACAAAACGGAAAACAGAAAAATAAAGAAAAGAAAAAAAAAGCAGGAAAGGAAAGAAAGTAAGAAAAACGAGAGCTTATGGGAGCCATTCTCATTCACACCACTACAGTGACTACTGAGTATCCAGCCTCATCTAATTTGTCTGTAACACTCTTTTCAGGGAAATCCATAAAGATCAGTGGGAATGAATAAACCAGAAACTCAGAACACCTGTTGCTTGATAATAAGTTCCACTTCTGACTGGGATGATGAACCCTTGTTAACTCAACAGTATATTTGCATAAACAATATCTGAGCATTGACTCCAGCAGTCAACATGTCTAGGTTGATGGAGGAAGTCCATCATGCCCCCACATATAGATGAGGATTATGAGAAGTCAATGGCTAATAAGGGAGAAACAGCTTTATCCAGGAACAAAATCCATGAGAAGTAACCCAATTCAAAATGGTCTGCCCTGAACAATTGTATATGTGAGCAACACTAAATACACTCTGTAAGATATATGTGAATGTGCATAAATAAAATATATTATAGAACCTGTAAATAAGAAAAGGAAACAATACACACACACACACACACACACACACACACACACACATACTATGTATGATATATATCAGAAAAGCCTGTATTTCTAAAAAATGTGTCAGGAATCTCAGAGGAAGTGGAGGAATGGAGGATTTAGAAGGAGAAATGGATAGGAGGAAGTGATATTAACACAGCATAGTAAGAGCTTCTCAAAAATAAAATAAAAATTAAAAAAAACATTATTAATAATTTTTAGTCTTTGTGAATGTCATGCATGTAGACAATAGATCCATATCATATCCATCTCTTTCCTTTTCTTTTCAACTGCTTCTCAGATTCCAAGCAACTTTTTTTTCTAATCTTCATATCCTATTTTCTAATAACTCACTGAAATCAGTTAGAAGTACCTATAAGATTTACATTATCTTAAAAAGTATAAATAATTGATAAAAATAAAAAAAAAATAAAATTAAGGGCAAAATGATTATTTTGAAAGACCTCTTCAGCAGACAAGAAGTTAACAGAAACAACTGTGGTGATGATGTTAATCCTAATGAAGATGGCGAATAATAAATTGAGGCTATTTAGTAATTTCTATTGATATCCTTAAATATCTAAGAAAATATTTGATCTTGGGTCCCCCTAACTTCACACTACCTTAAAGACACAATCCTGGATATAAAGGTGTATACAAATGAAACTACTGAATTATAACCATGGTAAAGCATGCGATCATCAGCAATCAATAAATGGCTCAGTAAGTTCATTGTTAGGATTTGATGAGCTCATGAAAAAAGAACAAGAAAATTATGACTTGTGTCACTGACATGACAGTTGAGAAGAATCAGGAAAAGACAGCTGCAGATGGCTGGTTTTAGAGAAAGAATCATTTGAAGGTATGAAACAGATTGTTGCTATATATTCACTTCTAAAATTCTTATTAGTGATATTTTGCTTGACATTGTGATGAATTAAATGGTGAAGATATTTTATGTTGATGAAAAACCATAAGGAGCATATTTGCATGTAGGAAGGTGTTTAGAAGTACAGAGTGTGAAGAAATGAAGTAAGTGCCACAGTAAATTGAGATAAAATTTTTCTTTTTTATATACACATTTCCTAAATACATATATTCTCAAATTTTGTTGTTTTATATTTTTCTTTACTTACATTGTTTTTTTTTTTACTTTTTTAAATTAGTTTCATTAAGCTAAAATTATATACCTGTAAGCCATTAATATAAAATGAAGACATTGGCTAGGATAAAATTATACGTTCAAGGTTCTTCCCTAGTTTCCCTTCTATTAGTTTCAGTGTGTCTGGTTTTATGTGGAGATCTTTGATCCACTTAGAATTGAGCTTAGTGCAAGGAGATAAGGATGGGTCAATTTGCATTCTTCTGCATGTTGACCTCCAGCTGAGCCAGCACCATTTGTTGAAAAGGCTATCTTTTTTTCCACTGGATGGTTTTAGCTCCTTTGTCAAAGATCAAGTGACCATAGGAGTGTGGATTCATTTCTGGGTCTTCAATTCTGTTCCATTGATCTACATGTCTGTTACTGTACCAATACCATGCAGTTTTTAACATTATTGCTCTGTAGTACAGCTTGAGGTCCGGGATACTGATTCCCCGAGAGGTTCTTTTACTCTTGAGAATGGTTTTAGCTATTCTGGGTTTTCTGTTATTCCAGATGAATTTTTGAATTGCTCTTTCTAACTCTATGAAGAATTGAGTTGGGATTTTGATGGGGATTGCATTGAATCTGTGTATTACTTTTGGCAAGATGCTCATTTTTATTATATTAATCCTGCCAATCCATGAGCATGGCAGATTTTTCCATCTTCTGAGGTCTTCTTCAATTTCTTTCTTCAGAGACTTGAAGTTCTTGTCATACAGATCTTTCACTTGTTTGGTTAGAGTCACGCCAAGATACTTAATATGGTTTGTGGCTATCGTGAAGGGTATTATTTCTCTTACTTCTTTCTCAACCTGCTTATCCTTTGAGTATAGGAAGGCTTCTGACTTGCTTGAGTTGATTTTATATCCGGCCACTTTGCTGAAGTCGTTTATCAGCTGTAGGAGTTCTCTGGTGGAGTTCTTTGGGTCGCTTATGTATACTATCATATCGTCTGCAAATAGTGATAGTTTGAATAGACAAATGGAACCTCATTAAATTACAAAGTTTTTGCAAGGCAAAAGACACTGTCAAAAAGACAAAGCGGCAACCAACTAACTGGGAAATGATCTTTACCAACCTTACATCCGACAGAGGGCTAATATCCAATATATACAAAGAACTCAAGAAGTTAAACTCCAGAGAGGCAAGTAACCCTATTAAAAAATGGGGTACAGAGCTACACAAAGAGTTCTCACCTGAAGAATATCTAATGGCTGAGAAGCACCTAAAGAGATGTTCATCATCCTTAGTCATTAGGGAAATGCAAATCAAAACAACCCTGAGATTCCATTTCACACCAGTCAGGATGGCTAATATCAAAAACACAGGAGACAGCAGTTGTTGGCGAGGATGTGGAGAAAGAGGAACACTCCTCCACTGCTGGTGGAATTGCAGGCTGGTACAACCACTCTGGAAAGCAGTCTGGCGGTTCCTCAGAAAACTGGGCATGACACTCCCGGAGGATCCGGCTATACCACTCCTGGGCATATACCCAGAGACTTTACCTGCATGCAATAAGGACACATGCTCCACTATGTTCATAGTAGCCTTATTTATAATAGCCAGAAGCTGGAAAGAACCCAGATGTCCCTCAACGGAGGAATGGATTCAGAAGATGTGGTATATCTACACAATGGAATACTACTCTGCAATTAAAATCAATGAATTCACGAAATTCCTAGACAAATGGTCAGATCTTGAAAATATCATCCTTAGTGAGGTAACCCAATCACAAAAGAACACACATGGTATGCAGTCACTGATAAGGGGATATTGACCCAGAATCTCGGAATACCCTAGACACAATCTGCATATCAATAGATTTCTAAGAAGATGGAAGGAGAGACCCCTGGTCCTGGAAAGACTGGATGTAGGGGAACGCCAGGACAGAGTAACGAGAGGGGGTTGAATGGAGAAAAGAGGGAGGGAAGGGGGCTTATGGGACTTTCGGGGAGGGAGGAAACGGGAAAGGGGAAGTGATTTGGAATGTAAATTAAAAAAATAAAATAAAATAAATAATTATGAAAAAATTATACACAGAAATGCACTCCTGATCATAATATAGACTCTTATGCACAAATTTATGAGGAAAAGCTTCAAAACCATTATTAGCTACTCATTTTTATGCTTTTATATAGAGTATATAGATAGCTCAGTGAACAGGTAGCTTTTCATAAAAGCTAACAGATATGTGTTTAGATTCTCAGGGTCATGTAAAGCTGGGCAAAGTAGAAGACATCTATTACATCAGTCTTTTTGACAAGATATAACATAGAAACAGGAGAATTCCTGAAATATGATGACTGAATTAGCCCGGTGTATGGAGTGTTGAACAAGACAACAGTCCCAGTCTCAAATAGAGCAGATGCTAAAGAGTAGAAACCCAAGATCGTTTTCTGATTCACACGCTTGTGAATACTTGAGCATGTATAGACACACACAAACATTATCTTTATTATCAACCACATGTATATGAACACACACAAAGATTTAAAAAGATGTATAAAAAAGCTTTTTCTATTTTATATAACAAAATAGTAAAGTCTATAAAAATGAGAGGATATAATTTTTAGAAATTTCATCTTGGAATCAAGAAAAAATGGCAATTAAGGATATTTAGGCCAAAAATCAATATGCATGCTATGTATATCTAGATAATTGCTAATATTTTGTGAATATACAATACACATACACAGTTGATTATTATTACAGTTGTTCATTTAGATTTGTCAAAACCTACTTTAATAACAGTTTAATAATAACTTTGATAACCCCCCTTTTCTAGAGAAGAAAAGTAATAAATATGATAAGGGGATGTAGACCTGTAAAGAAGTTGTTCTTTGGGGAGATTCCAATCTCCAGTGTCTGAATATCAGCTGTCCACTTTATTAGTGTTAGGATACCAAGAATCCAGTCCAAACGTGCCACAAAACACAAATCAGCAGCCACAGCAAGATCCAGCAAAATCTGTCATGCCTCCTCAGAATCCCATGAGTCAGCTGGACAGACCTGGACCAGCCAGGAATGCCAGGAGTTCTCTTCTGGAAGAGTTCTCATCAAGGAAGTGATGATGAGCAAAGATGGGTGACCAAGGAAGAGTTACAAACTTAGCTATGCAAGTGCCCCATCACCGTTTCTTGAGTTGTACTTACACAAGCATCACATGTCCTCTCACAGGTCTTGCTTCTGAAAGACATCATGTGAGTCTGCATCACACAACCAGAAACTTCTACATCATACTGTACTTCAAATAAAATACTTAGATTAATATTTGTTTTGGTGCTCTTGAGAAAATGTTCAAAAGCAAGACATTTTCTTCTTCCCAGTATTGTTTATCCAACAGAAACATTGAAGAAAGAATTTGTCTGGATGCAGAAGGATTATACTTCATAGTAATCATCCAATTTATTTAAAACAAAAATCAGTCTACCAGAACAACTATAAATCAATTCATGAAATGCCTACAGATGGTTACATATTAATTGACAATAAAATATTATGTCCTTTTTATTTTTCTCTTATTTGACTTATAATCCCATAGTATAAAACATAATTTGGGGAGCTACCTGACTGGGAAGCATTCATGCTTTCTTATTCCTAAAGATTTGATTATTAGTAGTAGGGAATAAGAACCCTGGCACCAAGGCATGGGTACAATTAATGTAATCTCCAGAAGCATACATATCCCAAGAGCGTAACATCTTCCTTTTAAAACTACTGAAATCTCTAATTAACTTACTACACTTAGTAGTACTTTTGTGTCACTGAGAACAGGATGCCTGAAAGAACTTAAAGACAGAGAGCTGTTTTGAGTTCAACATCAGGAGGTTTCTGTCCATCACAGCAGGGAAAGCAGAGCTGGGCAACTGAGGTGAGAGTGCTGGACTGAGTGTCAGACCGTCTTCCTATGGCAGTGGACCTGGAAGCAGAGAGAATAGAGCTGGAGTCAAAGTCCAGGTACCATTCAAAAGCCCATCCCTAGTGACCTACTTCTGCCACCCAGGAGGCCCAACCTACTTAAATTTCATAGCCTCCCAAAATAGCAACCCTAAAGTATGAGTATATGGAAGATATTTTAGATTCAAACGGTAACACTCCTTATTTCAGAGCTCTGCACATCTGATATGTTCAGGAAACTGATATGTCACTGGCCCATCTTTTGAAATAATTGTGGATCATTTGCAATATCTTAGAATAAATATTAATGAAAATGATAGACCTATCATTTTCACTGATGAGATAGCACAAATTTAAAATGTCATAGATAAACCAAAAAAACAAACAACGAAAAAGCCCACCTCCAGCAGAAAGACAGGACATTAAGTGAGGGATGGGGTTGCCATCCCACAGTCGAAACTCAGACCCATAATTGTTCCTGTCTGAAAGAACTGCAGGGATGGAAATGGAGAGGAGCCTAAGGAAAGGAAGGTCCAGCTACCGACCCAAAGTAGGATCCACCACAAGGAGAGGCCCTAAAACCTGAAACTATTACTGAGGCTATGTAGCACTCACAAAAATGGACCTATCACAAATGCCTTCTGAAAGAACCAACAAGCAGCTGAAAAAGTCTGATGCAGATATTTGCACCCAGCCAAAGGACAGAAGCTGTTGACTCCTGTGGTTGAATTAGGGAAAAACTGGAAGAAACTAAGGTGAACAACCTATAGGAGGACTAGCAGTCCTCCTAAACTGTACCTCCCCCCTCTGAGATCTCTCAAACACTGGACCACCAACCAGGCAGTATACACCAGCTGATATGAGGCTCCCAACACATGTACAGCAGAGGACTGCTGGATCTGGGTTCAGTCAGAAAAGATGCACCTAATGTTCAAGAGATGGAAGGTCCCAGGGAGTTTAGAGGTCTGATAGGATGTGGGTGGGGTGGGGACATCCTCATGGAGACAGTGGGGTGGGCAAGGAGGAGGTATGGGATGTCGAACAGTCACAGATGGAGGGTGGACCCATAGGATAATAAAATCTGGAGTGTAAAAAAAGGAAAATAAATAAATTAGTTAAATTAAAAAAATAAAAATAAAAATGTTCTAAAAAAACCTATCAACACAGAAAAAGTATACTGTGCATACACTGCTCGCATCCTCTCCTAACAATGATGTAGTTGAGACCAGTACTAATTGTCAGGGGTTGCTTGTATTTCTACTGACTTTCATGTTCTTGTTCAACAGATGATTATTTTCTTCGGAATGTGTTTCCTTGATTACCAGACTTGGGTATACTTGATATGATCATTGACTTATTTTGTTTTTACAGGGCCTTATTTAAAAATCTTTTTGATCTATGGTTTGGTGTTACTGTCTGTGTAATGATATCTGATTAACAAATCCAAGCAAAATACCATTTGTGGCAATTATAGTTAAAATGCAATAATGACCCAAATAGAATCCATAAGATAATTGTTATCTGTTATCCCATAGGTATATTATCCTTGCATTCAAATATTCTAAAAATACTGTGTAATTAATCAAATTTAAAATAATTTCTAATGAATATTTTGTCATAACTTCTACAGACTAAATTGTTGAAAAATAGTGGATGTAAAACTTATCTCCAGCAAATTCTTTCACACTACTGGTGAAAAACTGCTTTGTTATAGGCAAAAAACAAATGGATATTATTTTCTAGAATTTTCTTAACAAGAACAGCACATAATATTACATATGTTAACAGGAACCTGAGTAATTTCTTATAAATCCCTGTAGAAAGAAGTTGCATGAAACAGAGCTGAAATACTTTATCTTCTTAGAAAAAATTGAAGGCAGTCATACTATAATATAGAAGATAGAAATGATTCTGACACATTATATTGCTAATCACACTTTCATGATTTTTTCTTTATTGTAAAATAAATATTCCTTCTTTAAATAGAATTTTTCTTGTTAAGAAATTATGTTTCTGATCTTAGCCATCCTGACTGGTGTGAGATGGAATCTCAGGGTTGTTTTGATTTGCATTTCCCTAATGACTAAGGATGATGAACATCTCTTTAGGTGCTTCTCAGCCATTAGATATTCTTCAGGTGAGAACTCTTTGTGTAGCTCTGTACCCCATTTTTTAATAGGGTTACTTGCCTCTCTGGAGTTTTCCGGCTATACCACTCCTGGGCATATACCCAGAGACTTTACCTGCATGCAATAAGGACACATGCTCCACTATATTCATAGCAGCCTTATTTATAATAGCCAGAAGCTGGAAAGAACCCAGATGTCCCTCAACGGAGGAATGGATTCAGAAGATGTGGTATATTTACACAATGGAATACTACTCTGCAATTAAAAACAATGAATTCACGAAATTCCTAGGCAAATGGTCAGAACTTGAAAATATCATCCTTAGTGAGGTAACCCAATCACAAAAGATCACACATGGTATGAAGTCACTGATAAGGGGATATTGACCCAGAATCTCAGAATACCCTAGACACAATCAGCATATCAATAGATTTCTAAAAAGATGGAAGGAGAGACCCCTGGTCCTGGAAAGACTGGATGTAGGGGAACGCCAGGACAGAGTAATGAGAGGGGGTTGAACGGAGAAAAGAGGGAGGGAAGGGGGCTTATGGGACTTTCGGGGAGGGAGGAAACGGGAAAGGGGAAGTGATTTGGAATGTAAATTAAAAAAATAAAATTAAATTAAATTAAAAAAAAAAGAAAAAAAAAAAAGAAATTATGTTTCTTAGGCCCAAAAAGTGAAATATGCACTTCTTGATAATTTATCCTCATTTACTGCAGGGAATATGTTGTTCATTTGTTAATGATGTTGAAGAATGAATCAATATTTGTTATGTCAAAGTTGTATATTATAAATAGGTAGATTAAAATATTAAAACAAAACAAAAACCTAAAAAACACTGCCCTCGCTTACGTAAGATATTCTTCTACTGCGGGACAAGGTAGAGGTCCTACAGATTTCAGAAGAATAACAGCATGTTTTCAGAGTCTGAGTCTTTGTTACTATCCCTTGTAGCAACATTTATCTTAAGGTTTTAAGACCTTGAATCATAGCCTGTGGCCGGGTTGTCAGCACTTCTCCAGGTTACCAGTGGCACATCTGATTCTATTCCAGAGCTCCCAGTGGGATCTTTTAGTTACTGAAAAACCCTGTTCTGATGCTTACTATTCACCAATCCTTGTTCTCACTGCCTCGATCACTTGCAAGACTCAGAAAGTGTTGCTTCTATTCTTCCTTCACTCTGGGGGGGAAAGAAACCTGCACAGAGACAAAACACAGAAAAGCATATATACAGTGAAAAGCCTGGAGGGAAGATAGATGGGAAGAAAAGGTCATAGGTAATAATGCAGCAAAATAAAAGATTTAGGTAAATATGCAAATCTAAGAAAATGTTGCGAGCTGTGAAGCTGTTTTTTCCAAAATACTCAGCTGCCCTTCAGATTTGGTCAATATTATTATTGAAAAGTATCACGTCAGTAATTGATTTAATTGAGGAGAGTTGAAACAAAATTCAATTATTCAGAAGACAAAATTACTGGAAAAGTTCAGTTAAATTGAAATGTGAGTCAGAAAGACACAGAAAGGTTTCTATATAGGAAAGATGGAAGTTGTTCAGAATGAAGATGAAGGATTAACAAGAGGTGGTTTGTGTTTATTACAAATTGATAAAGTTTTACATGTTCTACTGTGAGAAATACAGTATTTTTAATAAGTGCATTAAGTGATTCTTCACCAATAGTGGTTATTCGCTGCTTCTCGTTTTAGACACCCTTAATAAAAACTATAAATCTGCTACAGTTTTCTCCTTCAAGAACCCAGAGGTCATGGCTACTAAAATGCAAGATTATGAAATATTAATATCATACTGTGACATGCATTTGAAGGGTAGAAGAATTACATTCTTTCAAAACAAGTTGATTTAAAATATCTACATTTTTTGTATGGTGTGTCACAAGTTAAATGTCAGAGATAATGGAGTGACAAGCTTAAATTCTGATGTTATGTTACAAAGTCACATTTAAATTCTTTGAATGGAAAGGGTGATTTAATGTCAAAAAAATTAAGGTAATTGAGAAAGAAAGCTTTTGAACAAACTGAGACTAATTCCTATCAGAGTTCTTCTACTTATTTGTGATAACTAAGAATTTCTAAGTGCAGGCTTAATTTTACCTTAGAATGAATAATAGGTAGAACATAAACTTTTGGATCACTTTGAGAAATAAATAGAATAACTTTTGTAAAAATTCTTGCACAGTATGTGATGGGATGATGCATGCAACTAAACATCCATGATCAAAGAATTTATTTTTATTATAATGCTCATTCACATACTTATTCTGCTTTCATCATATTCTCTATTTTTGTACTGTATGCACTTAGGTGAAGTGTGCATAACTCATACATCTCAAAGCTACTTTCCTCTCTTGACACTTTGCAACTGCCTTTTTGTGGCTATGAATAGTATAGCCATCCTCACATGCTGTGGACACCCTACACCTCAGTGATCTTTGTCATTTTCTGTCTTTCTCCATTCCTCATATAGTCTCTTAGCAAGTGTTAGTTTATCCATTATCCATCTTTCTTTTTCCATTCCATTATAGTCTCTTAGCAAATTTTAGTTTTAAAAGAAATGTCCCACATAAAGATACAACTCATAATTTTGACAGGCAAAAATCCTAATAATGCTTCTATCTTATTAAATGGTAACACTCTTAGAAATTTGAATGCTTCAAACCCACATTTTATTCTCCATTCAGAAACCAGAGAACCTTCTCAACTCTGCACGGGTGTCATACACTTCACTGGTTCTCAGTCACAATTGTATTGACTTTGCAGGCATTCATCATGATCAATAAGAACAATCATTGTTCCCTGAATGCTTTCCTTTCTCCTCGCTTTTCAGTCTTCCTGCACTCCTTCCCTAATCACTGAGTGCCAGTTCAAGGTCCTGTCTTATCCCATCCTTTGGATTTCCCTGTAGTGTTCTTATTTCTTTGTGTAGTATTATATAACTTTGTTAGATTCTGCAGTTTCCTAGGCACTACCATGGAGAGCTAGTGTGATGTAGTTCATGTGATTCTCACAAGAGGACCAACCTGCACCATCTCTGTGGGGTGAAAGCAAGGTTCCTTGAGATGTCAGCACATGATTTCTTTTGAATGAGAAACAGACAGATATTCTGGATTATGCTTCTGTACTCCAGTCATATACTATATGTTTATTTTAGATCTAGATTTAGACTCCCACTATTAGTTTTCCCATCGATGTTTGAATTTATGATCACATATACATTAAATATACTACATCAATCTTCCCTGATCTTCTTGTACAATATTGACAATATTCCTTGGCTATTTGAATTTTCGTGTAAATTTCAAAATAATGCTACTTGAAATTTTGAAAACAAAACTTGGCCATGATTATAGTGAATCCTTATCACAGGTAGGGAGACATTTAAAGTTTGAACTAGATTGAATCTTCCAACCAAAAATTAGCCACATTGCTAAATATTTTAGAAGTCAGAATTTTTTATTTGGTAGCAGTTGATATCTGTAAATCAAATTTATAAGCATTTGAAAATTCTTATGTCAATTTTTAAAATCTAATTTCTGGTTATTTATATTGGGAGATACAAATGTTTAAATATTTCATATTAATTTTGTATTTTGATGTTTTATTAAAAATAATTAATACTTATTCAAATGGTACTATAGTTTTGTTTTGTTATGTGTATAAGTGGTTTTGTATTTATATACACATATATGTGTGTATTTTATATGTATATATTTGAAAGTGGGAAATGAGTGTTTATGTATGTGTGTGGGGTGGTATATTACTGCAAGTAAATATAATGTTTTATGTTTAGAGAAAATAGATTCCTCACAGAATATTTTTTGGGATGACATATAAGATGTCTTCTTCAGAGTATTGCAAACCTTATGTATTAAATGCTCTCTGTTTTACACAAGAAAAACTCCATATTTATGAATTTTGGTGCTTATGTATGTGAGTTTGTGCAGCTAAACTTCCCTAACATCAGTGCTTTTTGTTTTAATGTATATGGATGAGAAGTGGGATCTCTTTGAACTGTTTGACCTTAGAAGTTTAAATGAATGTTTAGAAGAGAAAAGTAATAAACACCTCAGTAATGACTGCTCTTAAATATCTGACCATATCAGAAAGTGCAAATCTTCCTATTATCTCCCCACAGCTGCACCTGTATATGTGCCCCTGAATCTCCTGTATTTATATCTGGAAATAATGCTTCTTGATTCTTTCATTGTAATATCACTAATGTAAGATTTAGTTTCCCCATTGTTCTGCCTTGGGTGGCAAGCAGTGTTTATCTTTTCATAGAGAAAATGAAACTTATCAACTTAGTATCAGAGAAGAGATTAATATTCCACTATTATGTGGTGATTAGTGTACTAACCTTGTTGTGGTTTAATGTAATTCTGTAAATTTCCCTCTAGTTTTTATTTATGAAGAATTTATATAACATAAATATGAAAAATTTTCTTCACTATATTTCTTCTTTCTCTTTCTGCTGATACTGTTTTCATTTTAGCACATTAAATGCTTCCTACAATTCTACCTATAAAAAAATTCCTTAGCAAGTTATAGAATTATTGAGATACTTAGAAAATTTTAGGAAATGGGGCCAGAAAAATGGAAGTTCAGTTTTAAGGTTATGTGCCTTTGCAGATAATGCAAAATCACTGATCCCTGTTTCTTTCCTTCCTTCCATTCATTACAAGAATAGCTGGTTTTTCTACCATAACATTTTCATTATGGGATTGTGGTTAGACTCAGGCCTAAAGCAATAGAAGCAGATAGCACTATACGAGGCCAAAACCATAAGTGGAAATAAATCTTCCTTTCTCATAAATTGGTATTCTCTGTAACATTGTAAGAAGAACTGAGAACTGGCTTATGTAGTAATTCTATTTTTAAATCTACTTTTGTATATTAACATTTATAATCCCAGGACAAATTTTCTACAGTAGCTATTTAATTAAATTTATAATCCCCAGTGCTCTAATTGGCTACAATTTATTTAACATATCAATAAACAAATTTTAATGATCATATGTAAAATTTCACATTTCTTTGATCCTTTATTCATTTTGATTGATTGTGCCAACCTATATATGTGTTTGCAGAATATTTTTGTAGAACATCTATAATAGTCACTAAAATTTAGTAGTAGTAAATTATCTGATTGATGATCTTATTTTGGTTATTTAATACTTTTCATCATTTGAACGTCATGCTATCTTTTTGTTATCTTTACACAGTAGATCTATAGTGTTGAAAAGTTGTCTTAGTGGGAAAATAAGACTTGTAACATAGACATGAAGACTCTTCAAATCACTAGTACCCCCTTAAAAAGCTATGAGACAAAAAACATTGAAGGTAGGTTAGTGTCCACATAAAAGTCATTCAGTGAGCAGTCCAACTTGGGATTCATCTATGTGCACTCATCTAACTCTGACACTACTACTGATTCCATGTTATGTCTGTAGACAGCAACCTAGCATGTCTGTACGCTGAAAGGCTCTATGGGCAGCTGACTGAGATAGATGCAGATATGTATAGCTAACCATTGTATGGAAGTTGTGGATCATTATGGAAGAGTTAGGGCATGGACTGAAAGAGCTGAAGGGGATGGCAAGATTATTAGATTAACAGTATCAATTAGGAAGATTAACATAGGATCAATCATAGGAAGATTAACAGTGTCAACTAAACTGAACTCCTACGAACTCCCAGAAATTAAACCACCAACCAAAGAGTGTAATATACTTGTAATATACATGAGCTGGTCTGTGTCCACTTCCCCCACCCCAGTACATATGTAGCAGAGGACTTGTCTGGCTTCAGTGGGAGATATTTGATGCCCTAGGGAGCTGTTGATGTGGGGAGAGAAGGTGGGGGAGGGGTTTGGTGGTGCTGAAGTTGGAGAGCACTCTCTTAGAGGCAAAGGGAAGTGGGATGGGGTAACAACTCTTGGACCTTAGACCAGGAAGGGGACAGCATTTGGAATGTAAATAAATAAAGCAATTAAAAACAAACAAACAAACAAATAAAAAGTTGTATGTCCCCAGGCACCTGTAGTAGATGCAGTGTTTCAGGGAGGATGGAAATATATTCAGGGAGAACTTGCAGTAAGCCTATCCTAAAACGTTAGTTCCAGTTTAATTAACATCGCTGAATCAAAGGAATAAGGGGAAAGTAATACAAATCTTTTTCCTTTGACTTCTGTGTTCACACTTACATGCATATTCCAGCACACACAAATAAAAATATAACAAGAATAAAAGAAAGTGAATGTTAATTATTATTTCTCTACATACATAGTCTCTGTCTCTCTTTTTCTCTTTCTGTCTCTCTGTCATGTCTTTTTCTGTCTTTGTCTCTCTCTCTCTCTCTTTCTATCTCTTATACACTCCCACAGACACACAAGCATGGATGCACATTAGGGCAAGGTGTGTTTAGTGTTTTTCTGCATTAATATTCAAAATATTTTAATTGTGTTTTATATGTGTTATTAGTAACTACATTATTTAAATGTATTAAAATTTCCTCTTTATATTTTTGTTGTTGCACTATCAAACAATGTTTTGGTTAAAGGAAATTTTTACATCTTCAAATTTGGATAAGGTGTGTTTTTGATATTCCCATGCATAAGATGCTTTTAGTATACAAAGCATAAATACTTTATTATAAGCATGAGACTCAACTCTGGGAAATAAAATTATCTGATTCATTATCTCTAGATACTGTCAATTGGGTACAATGACATTTTTATAACTATAGGTATGGGGAAAGAATTGGGCTAGATGAATAAAAACTCATCTTAGTGCATGATACTCTATTCAAAATTCATCAAGAACCATGACATAAAGTTTGATTATTTTCTCATATGGAGAAAATAAAAGTAAAGTAAAGATCATGCTTTAACTTATAGTCTGAGGTAAGAGCTTGCTGAGTAATATTCTGGTAGCACCAGAAGTAGGAATGGCAACAAACAAGTGGGATTTCAAACTACAAAACAACTTTACAGGAAAGATAAACCATGAGACACAAAAATAGGCATCCACAGAATGGGAGAAAAAATTCTGAGACAGTTACCTGACAAAAAGTTTAATGTATATAATACAAAAACATGTAATACTCTAAACCTTAAGTAAAGAAGAAATACAGTTAAAAATTATCTATGGCTCTGAACAGAAAATTCTGGAAAATGCAAATGGTGTAATATACTTATAAAGTTCTTAATATCCTTAGCCATCAGGAAAATGCAAATTGAAACTACAGTAGCATTCTACCTTATCTTAGTCTGAATTGCCATTATCATGAATAGACATGTCAATGAATGTGCTAAAAGGGTAAAAGGTTACCACATCCACTGGAGGAGGTAAAAAAGGATAACTCTTACACACTGTGGGTGGAAGTATAAAGTAATACAGCTACTTTGGAAGTTAGTGTGGAGATTTTTTCAAAAACTAGAACTTGAACCACCATATTACCAAACCTAAACACATTCTAAAAAGTAGTATAAAAAGTTTTATACTACTAAATGAATGCTAATTCCTACTTTATTTATAATCTCTGGCAATTAGAATCCACATCATTTTCTATAAACAGAGGAAGCAATAGGAGCAATGTGGCCCATGAACACAGTAGAAGATGATGCATCTCTACCAGAAAATGAAGTCATAAAACTTGAACATAAATGAATGTAACTAGAAATTTTATACTGCATGAGACAATGCTGGTCAAGAAACACAAATACTTATCATCTCTCTCATGTGTGCACCTAAGCTTCAAGTCTTTTGTTCTGTGTCTTTAGTATAAAACACAAACAGAAACCAGGTTAGCATGAAGGGGCTTCTGTTTAGAAAGGGGTACTTTGAGGAAGGTAGATTAGAGATAAAACAAAAGTAATGAGTGAGGATATGGGAGCATGTGCACAGTAATTGGTGAAGGAGAAGACTAGCCCAAAGAAAAGGTGCATGAAAAACCATGTAAAAGTCTATTTCACAACCCAACTTAAAAATATGAGGTGGTATACACTAAATCACATGAGAAAAGAAAAAGGAAGATGCTGTAGATTAAAGCATTAAATAGGACACACTGGATTTGTGTGGGTTTAATAAGTGGAGTAACTAAATCTGGGGATTATCAGAAAGCATCATGGAAAGACAGTAAGTAATTAATAACTTCATTTAAAAAATCTATTTTCAAAAATGTTTGAAAGAAATTACCCAATATGGATAGGTAATGTCATTGACTGAAGACATTAGTTATTAAATTAAAATCACAGAACCAAACACAGGCTACACCTCTACAATGTTAGAAGATCCTGAGGACTTCAGAAGAGCATAGCTTATTGTGATCCCCCCTTGATTATAAACCGCAGCCATATTATAAGCCCCAACTGCTGAAGACACGCAGCCTCAAACCATGAGATATAACAAAGCAAACTGCAAAATACCATACTTTCTGGAAAACATACATAGTGTTGAATGTTGCTATGAGAACAGTTAGGAGGAAAAACAAATCATTGCTGGACTCTGCATGCTGCAGAACAATCTGACAGGCAATGTGTTCCAACTGCTACAAAGGGAAATGTCTATCGTAGATATGCAATCAATTTCTGATTTGAGGAGGTCATTAGCACTAGGGTAGTATTTACTTTGTTATTGTTTGACAATCATGCTATCAAGTTGGCTTATAAATCTTTATAATTATTCTCACAGTCCCAGCTGCTCTCAACCTTCATCAGAGAGGTTTTTTTTTTTTTTTTTTGTGTGTGTGTGTGTGTGTGTGTGTGTGTGTATAGAGCAGAAATCAATCAAGGAGATATGTACAACTAGTCAAAATGTACACGCTGTACTCAGTTCTAAATCGCGTGTCTATATCAATGTCAGCTCCAAGTCTCCAAGTTTCAGAGAGTAGTGCAAAGTGGGAGGCAGAAAGACTATAAGAGCAAAGGGATGGGTGTCTGGACTAGGAGTTTGTGATGGGAGAACAGAAGGAGAGAGTGCTAGTAAAGACAACTACATTCAGAGAGCATCACTGGTCAGAGCTAGAAATCTAGAACAATGGAAAATCTCAGGAATCTATAATGGTGACCCTAGCACAGACTCCAAGCAATGGGAAATATGGAACCTGAAACCACCATCTCCTGTAACATGAAAAAACTTCCAATGGAGGGATGGGGACATCAGCCCAGTCACAAAATCTTTAACCCACAGTTTGTCTTGCTTACAAGATGTGCACAGGAAAAGATGGAGCAGAAATTGAGGAAATGGCCAACCACCGATTGACCCAACCTGAGACCCATGCAATGGGAGAACCCACCCTTGAAACAACTAATGCTATTCTGCTATACTTGCATCATTTTCATTTGAGACACTTCAGATAGCAACTAAAGGAAACAGATGCAGAAACCAACAGCCAAACAGCAGGTGGGACTCAGAAATTTCTGTGTAAGATGAGGTAAGAGTAGTTCAGGATTGGAAGAAGCAAGAAAGTTCAAGTATACCTCAAGAAAACCTACAGAATCAACAAACTTATCCACCAACCAGAGAGCATGAATTAAATAGACATAGGCATTCTGCATATATGTAACAGATGTGAAGCTTGGTCGTCATGTGGGACTCCTAAGAAGAGCCTGGACTATCTCTAACTCTGTGCATACTTTTAGATCATGTTCTCCTAACTGTGTGCCTAGCCTAGCCTTAATAGGAGAAGATGATCCTATTTCTACTGAAACTTATTATGGCAAGCCTGTTTGACATCCATGTGAAGCCTCCTTTTTGAGGAGAAAGGTAGCAGTCAATGGGAAAAGGGGAAATAAGAGGGATGGCCTTTGAGGAAACAAGGAAAAAGAAGCTGTGTTCAGGATGTATAGTAAATTAATTCATGAAAAAAAATAGGATGTTTGGATTAATTGTAACTTGAATTTTTTAATTCACAGGAAAATTAGGACATCAGAATCAAAAGAGACATAAGATAAATAAAAAATATTATTGTTCCTTTTATGGGGCTGCAAACAGCTTAAGCTCCATGGGTCCTTTCTGTAGCTCCACCATTGGGGACCCTATGCTCAATCCATTGGTTGGCTGTGAGCCATGGGTATTTTGATCCCCCTTCTAAGAAGGACCAAAGTATCCACACTTTGATGTTTCTTTTTCCTGAGCTTCATGTGGTCTTTGAAATGTATCTTGGGTATTCTGAACTTTGGGGCTAATATCCATTTATCAGCAGGTACATACCATGTGTGTTCTTTTGTGATTGAGTTACCTCACTCAAGATATTTTCTAGTTCCATCCATTTGTCTAAGAATTTCATGAATACAATGTATTTAATAGCTTAGTAGTACTCCATTGTGTAAATGAACAATAATATGTACCAACCAGTACAACCAAAGCTCCCAAGAACTAAACCACCAACCAAAGAGTACACAAGGAGGGACCCATGGCTCCAGCTACATTTGTAGCAGATGCTGGACTTTTCAGACATTAATGAGAGGAGAAGCAATTGGTCCTGTGAAGGTTCGATGCCCCAGTGTAGGGGAATACCAGGTCAGGACAGTGAGCGGGGGGGGGGGATGAGCAGGGGGAGGATTAATGGGATAGAGGGTTTTTGGAGGGGTAATGAGGAAAGGGGATAACATTTGAAATGTAAATAAAGTAAATATCTAATAAAATATTTTTAAAAAGATAAATAGAATATAAGATTTTAAGACAGTTCCATTCTTTGAATTCAAAACTTTTAAAAGACCAACATTCAGAAAACTTTAAGGTATATGTGTCATGAAACATATCAGTATAATAACAAGAGCAGTTTTTCAGATAAATAAAAGATAAAAAAACCCTTTAAAACCATTAATTATTGAATATCACCGTAGATTCTCTGAATTAGTGTTATCAGGGTGGCCCTGTTGGACTTTTCTTTGTAAATGCTTCTGAAGTGATCGCAATACTGCTGTACAAAAAGAAATAATCATTTTTAGTTTTTTACTCAATGAAAATGAAATCTAATGCTCCATACCAGCAGTTCTCAATGTGTGGTTAATGACCATTTCACAGGGTTTTTTTTAAGACCTTTAGAAAACACAGGTATTTACCTTATGATTCACAACAGTAGTAAAATTCCAGTTTTGAAAATAATCTTATGGTTGGGGTCACCACAACATAAGAAACTGTATTAAAGGGTGACAGCATTAGAAAGGTTGAGAAGGACTGCTCTATACATACTCAATTATACTTTTAGTAAAATAAATTCTTAGTAACCAAACAACAGGCAGAAGGAAGATTTTTATCTGTATAAAAATGTGTGCATGGTTATACATTTATAAAAAAATATGTAATTCTTTAAAGTTACTAATAGACAGCCCAAAATATACTGACAACTTAAGAAATGCTCGTGTAATTCAAATGCAAAGTCATTTACGGTGTTTTAGAAAAGTGAACACATCGCTTCTCAGCCTTTTGGCTAAGATCAAGTATAGAAAAGTGAACAGAATGAAAAAGAGATCAGTGTATTTTTAAGCTTTTCTTAATGTTCCCTAAAATCCACATTCAAATAAACTGTGCTTCCCACTTGGAAAAGGGTTCTTTTATTCCATTTAACTAAATATCAAAGCCAAACACCTAACAAGTCTGAATGGGACTAAATTGTTCTTTGAATTAAACATGTGCTTGAAAGGTTTTCTTCTAATACAAATGCTCTAAAGAGCAAGTTCCTTTATTTTCCTATGTAGTGGTACTTGCTTAAAGACTTCAATAAAAATGTGAGAAAATCAGCTTAATGAAACATACTAGCAAGGCATTTTGCATTTTTTCCCTCTATGATCTCTGAAACTAAGGGTATGAGACACAACAGGATTTTTCTCATATAAACCATACACCAATAGAGAAATAAAGTTTCTTTTTCCCCCATGTGCTATAATTTAAAACAGCAGGGGCTGTTTGATAGAACTTCTTAATCTAAAACTGCCCTAAAGAATGAGATAAAGCTGTTTGTCAACCCAGTGATGCAGTGTGACTTGCCTTAGTAGTGTTCAGACATTTCATAAAGAACTTACGTTTTCTTCCCTATCAGCAGGGTTTTTTAAACTTGAATCATTTCCTATTTAGACTTAGAGGGACATTGTTGGTGCTCTGGTACTTTGTTATCAGACAACTTTAGGAAATTGTAAAGCTTAAAATCTAAAATGGAACAATAAGTTATTTCTTGCAAACTTTAAAACAGCTTAATAATCATCTAAATATTAGCTGTTTTATGAAATAAAGCTTGAAAAGTGTAACTATTCTCATTTTATTCTTTTTACATTAAGCAAAATCAAACATACTCATTATGAATAGTTCAGTGATGATGTTTCTTCGAAATTCTAGTACACAGGGGATACCCATGGCTCCAGCTGCATACCTTGCAGAGGCTGGCCTTATCTGGCATCACTGGGAGGGGAGACCCTTGGTCGAATGGAGGCTTGATGACTCAGGATAGGGGAATGCTAGGCTGCTGAGGCAGTAGTGGGTAGGCGGGTTGGGAGCACCCTCATAGAGGCAGGGGGTAAGGATGAAGAGATAGGGGGTTTTTGTAGGGGAAACTGGGAAGGTGGATAACATTTGAAGTGTAAATAAATAAAATAACCGGTAAAAATAATAAATAAGAAATTCGTATTCACTGACTATAAAAATAAAGAATAAGTATGAATAGCATTAAGTATTTTGATTCACTTGTGTTCTATGCATTAACCATGTCTTTTAGTCTTTTTTATACATTTTATATATGATATATATATATATATATATATATATATATATATATATATATAATATACACATATGATTTTAAACAATTTTTACATGTTTCATATAGTCATGTATACCTAAATCTATTTTTCCCCGTTTGCTATTGTAGTTAAACTTAATCCCAATCTTGGTTTTCTACCCTGCCTTTTACATTTAGTTCCAAGATAAAAGACACATACAACTTTTATATTTATAATAAGCCTTAAACAACATAAAAGCTGGGCAGATATTTAACCTCTATGTTATCATGTCTATTTCCCAACCAATAAACCCATTATATAATTTGTCAGGGTTCATTTAGACTGCTCTGAACTCTATAAGCCAACCCGCATGACCTTTATTTCATGATTCACCTAACCCATTGTATCTTCCTCCTCCATTTACCTTCTTCTCTCCGTTGTGATTATGTTCTAAGTCCAAGCCAGGAACCCCAAACCCTGCCTATATCTCTTCTGCTCTGCTATTGACTTACATAGCATCACATAAGTCTACATTTGGTCCCTTTTGTGTCTGGTGCAACCAGGCCTCGGGAGCCTGCACTTAGCATTACCATACCTAGGAAAAGACCCAACCTCAACAATTCTATATTTTTATACTCAAAACCAGAAAAATCACTTTTCCTTGAATATTGTGAGATGATTGTGTTGATGTTTTGTACAACAAAAGGCAAGTGTGTGGTAATACACCAAGGAAAACCAGGAATTAGCAAAATATAACTCCATTATAGCCAATAATCTGAGTACCAGCATTTCTTGTGTCTCAAAATGATGTTTCTCAAGAGACTGCATGCAAGAAAAACAATCTTTGAAGCATGCTACCTTTGGAGTTACATTTTACTATTTTAATGTTTCCATTTCCATATATTCTACCCATTCTGTTCTTTTCATCCATGTGTTCACACAAATCTAGGCAACTATTAGACATACATCCTGACAATAAGGAAGACACCAGGAATATTGTATTATTTTTTATATTTGCAATTCAAAATCAATGTTTTAGAAATATTACTTTCAGTACAGAAAAGTAAATACCTGTCTCAAAAGCAGCATCAAAATGTACAATAAAATTAAACAAAAGTTTCAGTACCAATTTCAAAACTTCATAAATTAATCAAAAATTTATGCCAATGAAGGGATTGCTATATTTCAAAAACTACTGAATTATTTGGCTGAGTGACACTCCAGCAATGTTGCCTGAGCCTTCCTGCAATAAATAGTTTGGTAATTCAAGCCCCTGTGTCCAGATACTTTGTAGAGTACTGTAGTCTGCTTGTTTTATAAGAAAAAAAAAGAAGAAACAATAAAATGGTATGTCAGAAGACATTTAAATGGTGACAAGAATTTTCGTAGAGCACATGAATAATAAATTTAGATAGAACAATTTAATACAAAATCTTCATCAGAAACAGACATACAGAAATATTACAAATCCATAGAAAATCTTGCCAACAACAGAGATATCCCAATATCCAAAGCTCACAGTGAGCCTGAATAAATTTGTAATGGAGGTATAGCCTGCAGAAAACAAAAGTCTAGAGGATTAGAAAAGTACCCAGAGGTTACTTACACACTCAAACATGGACACTTCAGCAGAACATGGAAACCTTGGTAGACTTTAATAAAAAATTCATTGAATTCATTGGCTCATCCTTAAACTACAGAATAAAATATAACCAAAAATCAAGACAAAAACAAAACCATTAAAGTTCAGTTTACAAACAAATGTTCAATCAATACCTTATTCATTAAGAACTATCATTATAGTTTATATACAGAAGAGATGCAAAGCTAACCAATCTTTATTTGATAATAATTGACACCACAGGGAAAAAAGAAAGAAAAAATTCTAAATTAGACAGACTTTTCATTTGTTAAGCTCAATAAAATATTAGAATATCCAAAATTAAGATAATATGGCTTAAGCAAGATCAAGAAAAAATAGAATTTAGTAGATTCAGTTTCACATAGTGTAATTTACGTTAGTTTAAAAGACAAAGACATGAAAGTGACATTAAAATATGTTTATTGAAATAAAACAGGTCATCTCCCAAAAATTAGATATAAACACAAGAAAATTAATAAACAGAGAATTTCAGCAAAGAAAGAAAATTACATAAGAAAACAAAGTTTTTAGAAGATTTTTTTTTTTAATTAGTGTTTCCATTAGTGTGAAGAGACACAACGACCACGGGAACCCTTATAAAGGATAGCATTTAATTGGAGCTGACTTAACAGTTTCAGAGGTTCAGACCATTAGCATCATGGAGGGAAGCAGATGTGGAGCTGGAGGAGACAAAGGTTCTAAATCTCAATCCAAAGGAGTCAGGAAAAGGACTGACTCTTCTGAACTGGGCAGAGCTCGAAAATAAGACCTCAAAGCAGGCCTATGCAGGGCCTTGTGACTTGAGTGAACATTTTTGCTATTTTTCTCTTCAGCTCCAACAGGGCCAAATGTGTCACAACTCACTAATGGACTAACAGAATTCAGATTATATGAGAACATTATTCATTACCCAAATTTAGCAGGATACCATCACAAACTACTGTCCAGGTGCACTCAACTTACATGTTCCACCTATCCCAACAGGGACATAACTCCTAATAGCATTGCACCTGGTGTGCCAACCATTCAAACACATGAGTTTATGGAAGACAAATCATTATACATAAGAATATGTATAAGTATATTTAACCATATATATATGAAATCTTAAAAAATGAACATAATTACTCAACAGTATAATTATAATGCCATGTGCTAGTAGGAAAACCATTACAGAATTTAAACATCAGCCTATAGTCATGATACCTGAACCAGAAATAGCATAACAAACCTCAAAGTGTCATGAAATATTAGAGTCTTGAGAAGAGGACAGAGATGGAAAAAAAATCGAATTATTATTGATAGAAAAAAAAAAAGAAAGGGTAGCAGAAATCAGGCTACTTTTTACATGAAAACCACCAACACTTCAACCCAAACCGCCAGCTATCCCGCAGAGACAATCTATAGCTCAATGTACATAGACACACCATCGTCAAATAGTTGCAAGGCACAGAGAAAAAGCTAGAAAGCTTCTAGAAAAAAATAACTTTTCCCAGACTGAAATCCCACGGGCAAGCAGAAAGAATGGAAACAGACAACCTCTGGAGGTAGGAGGTGAGGGACCCTCCAAAATGTACCAGAGATCAGGGAGTTGAAAGACTCTCAGGACTCAAAGGAACTTTAAATGAAATGTTCTACAGTGGGGAGAGAGAACTTGTAGTATCCACCTCCAGCAGAAAATCAGGGCACAAAGTGAGGTATAAGGTTGCCATCCCACATTAAAAAACTCTTACCCATAATTGTTCCTGTCTGAAAGAACTGTAGGGACAAAAATGTAGAAGAGCCTGAGGGAAAGGTCATCCAGCAACAGGCCCAAATTGGGATCCAGCTCACTGGGAGGCCCCAAGACCTGACACTGCTACTGATATTATAGTGTGCTTACAAACCTGAGCCTAGCATCACTGCCCTCTGAAAGGCCCAACAAGCAGCTGAAAGAGTCAGATGCAGATATTTACAACCAACCAATGGACAGAAGCTCCTGACCCCGTGTTTGAATTAGGGAAAGGCTGGAAGATGCTGAGGAGGAGGGTGACTCTATAGGAAGACCAGCAGTCTCAAATAACCTGGATCCCTGAGATCGCTCAGACACTGAGTCACCAACCAGGCAGCATAAACCAGCTGATATGAGGCCCCCAACACATATACAGCCGTGGACTCCCATGTCTGTACTCAGTCAGAAAAGATGGACGTAACCCTCAAGAGACTGGAGGCTCCAGGGAGTGGGGATGTTCGTGTCCATGAGGTGGGGGGTAAGGAGGTGGGGATATCCTCACAGAGACTGTGGTGGAGGTAGGGAGGAGGTATGGGATATGGAACAGTCACAGAGGGGATGGGGATAAAATCTGGAATGTAAGAAAAAAATATGACATAAAATTTTAAAAAACAGTAGTTTTTCCCATTTAACTCTAATATTAACAGTACAAGCAAGTTGGGAAATTGTTGATGCATGCTGCTGGTGGCCGGGACCATGACACTGGGAAGCAACGTCACAAGTTCTCAATTATATATATATATGTATATATATCAATTTACATGCATCTTGATAACTCTATTCCTGCAGGTCTTAAAACACATTACAGCAAAAATATTTGTCAAAAAATTGATTTCAGCCTATTATTCTTAGTAGCTGAAGAGAAAAATAACCCAAATGTCCAACAACTCACTAATGGACTAATGGAATATGGATTTGACCAGGGCATTATTCTTTACTCAAACCTAACAGTGTACTATCACAGTGTGCATGTAATATACATCTAGTATGCACTCAGTCACATCTAGTGTAGAGGACTACATTTTTTTATTTCTTGATATATGTTAGGGTTTTCATTGTGGAATATTGGAGAACCAGAAGTAAATCAGAGTTTGCTGAGGTTTGTGTATGGGGGCCCAGTGAAAACATACTAGTGAAGCAATGATTATTCTAATGTTGGTGATGTTGATTGTGAATAACAATTTAATAATTTTCTGCAAAATATCATTACATTTCACCCATGGGAAAGATGATCTTAATGTAATATTTTGTAAATCATCCTTCAATGAATATAACTAACTTATGGATCTATATTAGCTACTTTTATAGTGATATGCTGAAAGAATATGAACAAGGCAACTTAAATAAGGTGTGGTTTATCTGGAGTTTGTGTTTCTAGAGTTTAAAGAGAACATCAGTATCATGGCTGGGAAGGGGAGTAACAGGCAGGCATGACAGTTAAAGCAGGAGAGACCTCACATCTCTAACTGCAAGGAGGAAATGGAGAGGACACAATTAAAAGGCACAGATCTTTAAAGGTTCAAAGTTTGCCACCAATGACACACTTTTTCCAATAAGGCTATATTTCTTAAATCTCATAAAGCGTACCATCAATTGTGAGCCACATATTCATATACCAGAGTTTATAGGGGCATTTTGCAATTAAACCATCATTATCCAATCTGAAGAACACATAGCCTACTTGCTGTATCGTGATACAAAATGCTTTTAGTGTAAATCAAAAAGTTCTGATAGTAACACCACTAATTAAAATCTTCTGAGAATCCAGGCAGTATATTAGTAATAAAACCAGTAAAAGCAGAACAACAACAACAAAGAAATTTACATACTCCCAGCTAACAATAGGACTGGATATGCAACAGTATTCCAAAACAGAGGAAGTGTGCATATTGAGAAAATACTTAACCCAAACAAGAAAAAATTCAGGAGTCACACGTCAAAGGGCTTAGATGTGTTTGCTTTCACTCTGCTCCCTGGGACATTTCTCTCTATCTTTTTCCTGTTTTCACTTTAACACACTCTCTCTCTCTCTCTCTCTCTCTCTCTCTCTCTCTCTCTCTCTCTCTCTCTCTCTCTCTCTCTCTCTCACACACACACACACACACACACACACACTCACACACACACACACTCACACACACACACACACACACACACACACACACACACAGCTTGGCTTCATGCCCTATATACAGTTCTTGGCAGAATTTCATGATTCTGACTTCTCCAAACCAACCAAATTATATGACAATGACATTTGGTGTTTCAGAGTCTTCAAGCAAAGACACCTCTGTCACACTCCTGGTCTCAGTGACTATCTGGAAATCATAGAGAAAAATTCCCTATCTCTTTTACTCATGTATCATTCAGGACTCTAAAGTTAGCACGATGTGGAAGACACTGACATATTTATCTGCCCCCTTGAGTCATAACAGCAGTAGAGTTTGTTTGCTAACCCTATCTAGGGACAGACAACTCCTTAGAAATTTTTCTTTCACATGTTAGAAGCTTAGATGGGTAAGGTCTTGTCCTCTGGGTACTCCACAGGAGAAAAGACCTCAGTTTAATCTGCTTATCTCTTTCAACACAATCCTTGGCTGCAACATTATTACTCTTTTTTCCCTTTGTTTTTAAAACTGAACACCCCACATTGGTTTTTGTTGCATGTGCATTTTTTTTCCTTTTAGACCTGCATAAGAGTGATTACCAGTAGCCACAATACAAAATCTGTGAAACTGTCTTGAAATGTCATTTTACTGTTCCTTTTATATTTTGCTTCAGGATAATGCTCAGGACAAGGACAAGAGGCAGACAGATTATTTACTAAAATATCATGGGAATGGCTTTTAACTCAAGAGCTACTAATGTTCTTGCTTCCCAAGAAAGTCTCTTGAGCTAGTTCTCAGAACTCAGCTTCATTATAGCATTGCCTTGCTTGTTCATGCTAGGAGAGCAACTTGCCCAAATCAAAAATGTCCTTCCTCTACCTCCTTTTATGTGCTCTGCCAGTAGAAGGAATGATGGAGATATAGCATGGGTTTTCCTACCACAAATAATCTGATCGAGAAAATTCTCCACAGAAGTACTGAGAAACTTGCCTTTTAGTTGATTTTAGATGAAGTCAATTTGACAACCTAAATTAATCACCACAGGAAGACACATGATAGTATATTTATATTTGGCAGTTTAGTTTGTTATAGAAGGGCTCTAGCAATGTGTAACTTTTCTTCTGTTTTTCTGACATTTCAGTAGGTCAGGATAGAAAAGGAAATCAGAAGATATAAATGCAATAGAAAAAAAACACCAGAAATGTTTGCATATTTGTCCATGTCTGTTTTCAGAGTCACTTACATATTGTAGGTAAGTGATAGTGTAGGCAAGAATGAAAGACAAAGGAGATATAAATATGTTTGCTTGGTGTGGTTCCTCTGCTTGAAAATATCTGCAAAGCAAGTAAATAACCTCAATATTTTTCACCAAAACAAGCTAGCAGCCAACTGACATAAAATGGGTTACAAGTCATCAAGTGAAAAGAAGGGGCAAAGGAAAATTGGAAACCAGATCAACATACAGAGCCAACAAGTGATTTTGAATATCTCTGAGGAATCAGGGTGGATTAATGCTGCCCAAAGAAAGCTGAAGAAATAAGATTCAGAGAGAATGTCATTAGTGACCACAGGACCAAAGGAGAGTAAAGGAGTCTGTGCTCCTCATCACCTTAACCATACATATGTGATTGTTTCCAGAAATGAATGGCAAATGTATAGTACACTGCAGACCCTGATGTAAATTGATTGATAATTTCTTATAGTCACCGAGATGTGTATCTTTCGAGAATTATATGTTCAGTAACCAGCAAGATTGGGCAGTGGTTTGCAAAATCAGTTACCAACCCCGAGTTGGATCTCTAAAACTCCCTTGGTGGAAGGAGAGGACACCTTTCTAGAAATTGTTCTTTAACTTCCTAATGGACATATGCATGTATGTATCCAGTTGCCCCTGCACACAATTCATTGAATAAAATTAATAAATATTTTTAAAAATCACAGACAATATATGAAAACCAGAAAACTGAAGTATCAAACTTATCTAAATTTAAGATGACCTTCTCTATATTGTAATGTACATAATATCATTTTCAAGTATATAAGGGTAAGTTAAAAAAATCTTCGTGTTAGAATTATGTCTGTGGAGCTTCCAATGCACATCATAAGCAACCCCACCAGAAGAGTTTTCTCTCTACCACAAGTCTTTACTGCTTTTTAACTCATGGAGCAAGGCCTTATCACCTTAAAACTCTTCCTCCTACTTTCATGCTTCAAGTGCATGAAAATTAGAGAAAAATATCTCACTATATTATAATGTATAAATTCTTTAAAAACACCTTCATATTCATTCTTTAGAAACGATTGCTAAAACTTTAATTTTACGAAAAAAGGGCTGGAGAACCACAAATACCAATTCATACCATGACTACAAACTGAGCTAACAAATATAATTTAAAAATCTTTGGGGCAGTGAATTCTTATTTTTATATATGAGAGAAGAAGCATGATGAGCAATAAGCCTGTCTCAATAATGGAATTTTAGGACCATTTTACAGGTTACATGTTGTTTCTAACACCTCATGAAATAAAATTGGTCATTTAGTTAATTAGCCAATTAATTAAATCAATCAATATTGTCAAAGAGATAACTGTACTGATGCTGACAAATACATAGCTTAACTAGAATGAATTGTTATCTATATTACATTTATTGTAAGTATTAAAATGCATTAAAGTTATTAAGAGAGAATGTCAGTTAATGACTTGATTCATAATATTCTGTGGATGAGATTTGTAATAGAGGATAAGCCACCCACATCACTAAATAAATGTCTCAAAGAATAGCTTTGGGCAGAAATAGTGTTAATAATGTATCCCATTCTTAAAACAGCTTCTCTTTCCATGAGCAGTTTAAAGAAATATTAACTTGGATTGAGAGGATCCACAATATAAGTTCAGGAAATATGCAAGGTTCTTTTTCTCACAAGTCTAGATGGCTGCACATGACAAAGCAAGAAGAAGAATTATCAAAAGAGGTTGCAAATGTGGGCAGAAACTTTGAAGTCACAGCTATTGAAGAACTGTTTCTATGTTCTGAACAACAAAACACAAATGAAGTAAATCTAATGAGGAGACAATTGGATTACTTAGAGAAGACTCCTGAAAACAAAGTGATTAAGTCTGGTACAAAATAATAAAGTGCTGCTGTTGTTCTTGGTAAGACACAAAAAGACAATTATGCAAAGAGACACTTAAAAGCAGTGCTACTAAGAATACCATCCTAATCTTCCCTAATACCCATTTCTTTTCAAGCACCACTTTCAAAATATTTTCTTCATTCTAAATGTGCCTCAGAAATCTTATTCATGTTCACGATCAAATAGCATTTAATAAATCGCTTTTGTGTGTCTGGTCGAACTTCAGTATTTCACCTTCCACTGCTTAGGAAACTTATCACAATCACAAAGAAGCCTTCATAGAAAATTAGTAGTTAGTAGTTAGCCAGAATAAAATTTCCCCAAAGAACTTTGTCTATCAGGAACTGAGAAACCAGAGGCAAGGTTATATGTTTGCACAAGTAACTCTCAGAGGATGCCTCAGTGCAACAAAGAACATATAGTGGTTACTAATTGGATGACCAAGATACAAGTACAAAGGCAAAGTAATGTGCTGCTTAAGGGGAGGATCAAAGAACATGTGGGCTTGTTACCATAGGGATAGCTTTACAGCTATTTATGTGCTACATAATTTCACTCAAAGTTTTCTTATTTACAATTTGGATTCTAAGTTTAAGTTCCTTCCATACAGAAAAAGGTTTACACACATACATTACTATATTCTTGATTATTAGCTTTCATTGTTTATTCCATTGGTCACTTTACATTTTGCATGAAGTTTGAATTTTTCTTTCCTTATCCATTGAGATTATCTTAAATATTTTAAATATTTTAAGTTACATAATTTTAATTTAGAAGACACCATTTTCTTTAGGAATGTATAAAATTTTAAAAAAAGTGTGTATTTAAATATCATTTAATATATAAAAGCTGTTTCATTCGTTATAAAGTATGAACATTAGGTTTTAAATTCTTAATTTAAAAGTCTAGCTTCTTTAGCATAAAATGTTCAGGTTTTCTAGTTATTTAATTTTGTTACCATTAGTATTGACAAGTATAAAACCAAAATATTACCTTCACTGTTATTTTGATTATGTAAAAGATAAAACTCAGGATAACATAATGACAGGACTGAGAAGACAAGCTGAATAGTTTCAAATCAGTTCCTAGCATGTTGCTAATAATAATAGTAATAATAATAATAATAATAATAATAATAATAATAATAATAAGAAGAAGAAGAAGAAGAAGAAGAAAATCAGCTTCAGGGCCTTTCAGACTTATTAACGTAACTGCATAATACTTATCAGAATTTAAGACACAGAGCAAGTACTGTTATTTAAAGATTATTATTTTACTTAACTCAAAACCATCCTAATATACATATGTACAACAATATACATATTAATGTCAAGTACTATCAAAATATAAATTATTTTAAATATGTGAATAAATGAACAAAATTAATAAACCTTAGAATTACAAAGTAAATTTTCATTAAATTAATTTTCTCAATTTACTACCCCATATCACCCCTTCCTCTCCTCGCAGTACCCCCTCATACAAGTCCTTCTTCATTCCACTTTCCCTTTCTCTTTTGAGAAGGGGAAGCGCACCTATGGGTCTCTCTCTCTCGCTCTCTCTCTCTCTCTCTCTCTCTCTCTCTCTCAAACACACACAGATACACACACACACGTAAACACACAGACACACACACACACACACACACACACACACACACACACACACACACACACACACACATACACACCCTCCCCCACCGCCTCCTGTACACATCAAGTCATTACAGAACTTAGAACTCCTTTTCCCTTGAGGCCAATCAAGGTAGTCCATTTAGGAGTTAGGGATCCATAGGCAGGCAGGCAACAGGCTCATGGACAGCCTCTGTTTCAGTTGTTGGGGGACCCTCATGAAGACCAAGCTGCTCATCTGCTACGTACATACAGTGGGGCAAGGTCCATCCTGCGCTTGCTGTTTGGTGGGTGATTCGGTCTCTGGGATACCTCAAGGGTACAGGTTTTTTGACTTTGCTGTTCTTCCTGTGGAGTCCTTGTCATCTTCGGGTCCCTCTTTATTCCACTCTTCATTAAAATTCCCCTGTTGAGGTTGGGTCAAATGCTATGTATTGTAATGTTAAGTGGAAGCCCCTGAGACCTGGTTGCCCAAGAATGTCCAGTCAATACCAAAGTGACATTATGTGACTGTATCCACAAGTTATTTCTGATAAGGTTGCCTCCAGCCAATAGCTGGGCAGAAGAGACATAAGCAGGTTAGGGCTGCCTGACTAGGGGTTCAGTGGAGAAACACTACAGGGGAGAAGAAGGTGGAAAGAGGACAAAGCTACCATACAGTAACAGTCTTAAAATAATGGACATGTCCATTGGGAAATTGGAGATAGGAACAGCATAGAAGAATATCTAATGGCTGAGAAGCACCTAAAGAGATGTTCATCATCCTTAGTCATTAGGGAAATGCAAATCAAAATAACCCTGAGATTCCATCTCACACCAGTCAGAATGGCTAAGATCAAAAACACAGGAAACAGCAGTTGTTGGTGAGGATGTGGAGAAAGAGGAACACTCCTCCATGGCTGGTGGAATTGCAAGCTGGTACAACCACTCTGGAAAGCAGTCTGGCGGTTCCTAAGAAAACTGGGCATGACACTCCCAGAGGATCCAGCTATACCACTCCTGGGCATATACCCAGAGGCTTTACCTGCATGCAATAAGGACACATGCTCCACTATGTTCATAGCAGCCTTATTTATAATATCCAGTAGCTGGAAAGAACCCAGATGTCCCTCAATGGAGGAATGGATTCAGAAAATGTGGTATATTTACACAATGGAATACTACTCTGCAATTAAAAACAATGAATTCACGAAATTCTTAGGCAAATGGTCAGAACTTGAAAATATCATCCTTAGTGAGGTAACCCAATCACAAAAAAAACACATAGTATGCAGTCACTGATAAGTGGATATTAACCCAGAATCTCGGAATACCCTAGACAACAATATGCATATCAATAGATTTCCAAGAAGATGGAAGGAGAGACCCCTGGTCCTGGAAAGACTGGATGTAGGGGAATCCCGAGACAGAGAAGCAAGAGGGGGTTGAATGGGGAAAAGAGGGAGGGAAGGGTGCTTATGAGACTTTCGGGAAGGGAGGAAACGGGAAAGGGGAAAAGATTTTGAATGTAAATAAAAATATAAAAAATAAAAAAGTAAACAAATCAAACTGAAACAAAATAAACTATTTTATTACTATGAATAGTGTTAAAAATAAATTGATCATCCAATAAAAAAAAGAAGAAAAAGCAGATTATATAATGGGATTATAGCTGGAACATAGACATAACCACATAGAGGACCTAGCATGAGGACTCTTCCACCCTTGAGAATTATGGGACCACATGATTGCATCCCTGAGCAATAAAATTGGTGCTGATACAGTTTCTCAGACAAAAAAGTTTGGTGCATATTCACAAGCCTGTGATATTAGCATACATTGATGAGAACTTTAAATTATGAAAATTCAATTTGCGCATCAAGGCCATAACCACATGTCTCGGCTACCATAAGAATTGGAGGGTCAGTACCTTGGTGAGTAGTGCCAAGCACAAGGAAAAATAGTTACCTCTTCTACACAGAAGTTTAAATCAGTAGATTCCTGTTCTTCTCCAAGTGACTTGAACCTGTTTTTCCTGCCTACGAATTAAGTTTTGATTGCTTATAACTGTAATCATTTGGATCAGATTTTTTTGGGGGGGTGGTGTTTTCTAGGTATGTGTGAAAGCAAATTAATAAATTAACAAAAAATCTTCACCTTGCCATATCTTTCCATAACTTGAGGTCTAGCTGGCATTACTAGTGAATTTTGAACCCTCAGGAAAAATAAAGGAACTTAAATAAACATATAGTTTTAGTATTTACTGGTAATGATTTTTTGATGAAGAAGCATGGAATAGGATGTACTAGCATGCTAATCTTTTGAGATTGCTCAGTTATACATCACCTACCCAGAGTCTTCATGATAAATATACAGCTACATAGACTTGAAATACAAAAACATGGCCAATCTAGACACACATCAATTATAAGTTACTGATATACTTCTGAAAAACAATTATAATTAACAAACATCCATATTCAGATAGAATAGAAGAGATCGATTATGAATTTGTAAAACAAATATTCTAAGCATAAAAATTATGCGTTCCTTATATGCAATGCATGTGAAAGACGCATGCAATAAGATGATTAAGTAAAGTTTTTCCCCACCTGCAGTGTGTTTTTATCTCCTTAGCCCGAAAAGATAGGATGAAAATGAACAAAAATCAGAGACAAAAACACACCATACTCTTTATCAAGGAAAATCATATTGTGCACTTATTATAGCTCATGTCTTTATTTAGTACTTAGGAGAAAGAGGTTCCATTCTAGGCTAGTCTATGAAGCCAGTTTAAGGTAGCCAGGACTACAATGTAAAACGCTGATGCAAACTAAAAAGAAAAAGAGAAAAGTATATTAAATTTACATGAGTCATGTTGGGAATTCAAAAATACATGAGTTTTTCTGAATGTATATAAAGAAAAATCAACACCAGATTGGTAGACCCATTGTGTTTCCTTATCATTATTTACTGACTGGATTACTCAAAGGTAGCTATCTTTCCTACCAAGAAGATACCAAAGGCAACTTATAGTTCCAACATCGCAATACCAACTAGGTTGACTCTCTGCATCAAGAAGTCTTACTGTGAGACACTTATAGAACTACACTTTAGAGTTCCACCTCGGCCAATCTTTACCTTGTATATTATAATCTTAAGGAGAAGGGTGTATTGAGACCCTTTACATGAACCTTTGGAACAGTCATTGCTCATAGATTCCTGAGGATAAGTAAGATGGCAAACTCAGAACATCGACTGTGAATGACTGCCCTTCCTCTGTAATGGCAATTGTCATGCCTGAATTATAGGAAAGAGATACATGTCAGGTTATTTATACTAATGTGTAGAATGGATATCATTTAGAAAAATTTAAAGAACTAGCTACAGGTAAAATTTCTGGAGCAGCCTAAATCTCATAAATTGGTTCTAGGAACAAACCAACAGTGCCATAAATAACTTGGTGATTTCTGACACATTAACGTATGGATATTATAAGAAGTAGAACTACTACTTGTGAATCTTTAAACAGAACGAGAACATATGCTCACATCAAAGCTTTTGCAAAATTGTTTATGACAACATTTATTCCTATAACAAAGAACCAACATTAATATATATTATGATATATTATATTATATTATGTATTTATACAATACTTACACAACAATAAATAAAAGTAAGAAAATATAAGTCATAAGTAAAGGCTAGAATAAATCTTTTCAAACTTTACATTTAGATTGACTGAATATTATCAGACATGGCTAAGGGTTATTTATTTATTTATTTATTTATTTATTTATTTAGTTATTTATTTTATCTTAATGTATTTAATTTTATTTACAGCCCAGACTTTATCCCTCTACCAGTTCACCCTCTGACTGTTCCTACTCCCATACCTCCCCACCCCTGACTCCATGAGATTGTCCAACCCTCACCCCACCATATCTTTCAGTCCCTTGAAGGTTAGGTTTATCTTCTCTGACTGAATTCAGACCTGGCAGTCCTCTGCTGTATATGTTTTGGGGGCCTCATATCAGCTGGTGCATGCTGTCTGGTTGGTGGCTAAGTGTCTGTGGGATCTCAGGGGTTCAGGTTGAGACTGTTGATCTTCCTATAGGGTCATCTTCCTCTTCAGCTTCTTCCACCTTTTCCCTAATTCAACCACAGGAGTCACCAGTTTCTGTCCATTGGTAGGGTGTAAATATGTGCATCTGACTCTCTCAACTGTGTGTTGGATCTTTCAGAGGGCAGTCATGTTATGACCCTTTTTGTGAGCATACCATATCCCCATTATCAGTGCCAGGTCTTGGAGATTCCTCTTGAGCTTGATCCCAATTTGGGCCTGTTACTGAACACCCTTTCCTGCAGTCTCTTCTCCATTTCTATCCCTGCAATCCTTTCAGACAGGAACAATTGTGGGTTAGAGTTTTGACTGTGGGGTGGCAACCCCATTCCTCCCTTGACACCTTGTCTTTCTGCTGGAAACTCTACAAGTTCCCTCTTTCCACTGTAGGGCATTTCATCTAGGGTCCTTCTCTGAATCCTGAGAGTCTCCCTGGTCCCTGGTTCATTCTAGAGGCTTTCCCCACCCACCCCTTTTCCTGCCTCTCGAGGTTTTGGGTAGGGAGAACAGGACTGAAGCCCCAAGGGCCAGCAGAAAGAATTGCTAAGGGTGTTTAATGTTATAAAATTCCAGCTGTGTATAAAGTAAGAAGGAAACTACTCTGCCACTTACAAAATTCAGCTGGGAAAAAGGATTAATGCTTCATTGATTTTGAACATTAGATCTCTAATGTGCTTATGTATTGGAATTGCACAAGCATCATTTAAACATAAGAATACTGGAGTCCACCAATTATTATGTCTTAATTTTTCTGGGTACCGATTATAATTTCCTCAGACATTTCTAATATGATGCCAGATTTAGTTCCAATAGTGTAGTTCTCAAGAAGTGACAGCCAGTGTCAGAAGCTAATGATTTTATGTATATGTTTTAAATAAGTATTTAAAATACATTCTTGAAAATAGATATAAACTAAAATTGAGAAAGAAGACGTTGTTTACTATTTTTTTTAAAAAACTTTGGATCCAAAGCATATTTAATATCTCAATGAATTCACATTATTTCTTCATTTCATATTTGTTCCTTCAAATCAGTTATTGGGCTTTCTTTTCTTGTAATTGACCCAATGTTGAACAATTCTCATGTAATTCTTGTTTGTAAGATATTTTTCTATGAATCATTTAAATTTATTGTTAATTTTCATGGGTGTGTAATGTTTAGTTAGTATTTAATATCAATCATTCCCTTATTAACAAATAGAATTAACCCAAAAGAGGAAAAGCATCACAATTTTATTGAAAACTCTACCAAATGTTTGGAGAGTTCATAACTGTAGAAAGAAATGATGATATGGACATTTAGTAAGATGTACAAAGTTGATATATGCAAAGACTGATAGATGATAGACAGTTGATAAATTGAGAGATAGATAGATAGATAGATAGATAGATAGATAGATAGATAGATGATAGATGATATATAGATGGATGTCACATCAATCGTCAAATTGATTGACTACTTATTCCAAAATTACTATTGTAAATACTTTTCATTTAATTGATTTTCACAAAACACAAGTGTATTTTTCTGAGCAAATTATTAATAATTGAGAAACAATATTTTAGAATCTGTTAAGTTAGATTCATCCAAGACAACAATTCCTAGCAGTTAGTCACACCTTTACCACCGAATGTCTGTTCAGTATATTGCCTCTGTAATAGGTAGCTATGTATTTAATGCAAAGTGTTATTATTAACACATCCCTAACTATACATTACTTTAAAATTTTTAGATTACCCAGAATAGAGAATGGGAAGAATCTGAGATAATGAACAGAAATATTGATACAATGAAAGCATGAAGAATGTGCTTTGAGTAGTATGATTACTGTCTGATCATAGAGGAAATATTCTATAGACTTATTTTCATAGTGTAGCCTTTTTGTTGTAAATAGTTTACCATAATAAATGTCAGATAACATCAGGTCTGTGTGGGAAGGAATTACACTTACATCTAAAAATGAGGTATATTTCTTCTAATGAGGGGTAGAAAGGGATACCTTATGTTCCTGGCTTTTGAATTAGTAATTCCATCTGTTTAACTAGTTGTCAATTTCCTCCAAAAAAGCATGATTCTTTGGAAGGATTATGTAATGTTATAAATACCCTTCTTCCAGTATATAACAGTTTCTAAGACAGAATTCACATAGTAGTTAATACAAAGTGAATATAAAAAGGCAAGTAGTACAGGTTAAAGCACAGAATTCTTGAATGTGTATTGTGAATTATTATATCACACAATAATACATTTCTAAGCATTACATTATTAAGAACAGGTTGTATAATGTCTCTGTATGTAACACAATGTGAAATTATAGTTCCCCCTGATCAAATATTATGAAAGATTCTCAGTTGTTCACACCATATTTTATAAGTTACACCCTAATGAAGAGTGTCTTATGTTTCCTGTTGCCTCCTGTCTGAAACCAATTCTAATTGTACATTTAATTCAAATGTAATAAATCTAAGTGACAGGATTAAGATGAAAGTTGCCATAAACATCCAGTAAATGTTTGCTGGTGAAAATGTAATAAAAGTAAATTACTCCAATGTGTATTAAAAGATTTAAAAAGCATTTATGCATTATTAAATTGAGAACATATAGAAGAATTATTGAAGTCAGGTAAAACAAAATTAATTTCTAAAATATATGCCTTAGAATGGTATGTAGTAATTACATACAGTTTTCCCTCCTTTAATATGTATGCCTCTGTGTTTTGCTCTTTGTAAATTTTCTTATTTCACTCTGATTTCATAATTCTGGACACTACATATATTTATAATTTTATTAAATTATGTGTAAGTTTCACATATTTGTATTTTTGATATAATTTCTTAATTTCTTCCTTCCTTTTCTTCTTTTCAAAGACTTCTTTTTAAACCACCTTTGCTCTCTTTCAAATTCATGGCTTCATTTTTCGTTATTCATTGTGACTATATATATATGCAGTGTATTCTGTAGATATAATGCTACTTAAATGCATGAGTTGGGGTTGATCATTTGGTATTAGATAGTCAATTGTTTTTTTTTTACATGGAGAAAATGTTATTTATACTAAGGTTTTTTTCCAAAATAAACTTTCTTTTCTTCCATCCCTTTCTTTCTACCAAGTCCTCCCATGCATTCACTCCTTGCAAATTCATGGCCTCTTTTTTTAAAAAAATTATTTCTAGAACAAGAGATCCAAGGATGTCCAGTCCTAACACTTCCTGTGAGATGGCTTCTCCAAGCAATTTCAAGAAGACTACAGGCATGATGTCTCATCAATATACAGGAATATATTTCTGGGTTGGGAGAGAGTAAGGGGAAGGGGACAATGGTGTAATTATACACACACACACACACACACACACATAACATATATACACATGTATGTATATACATACATGTGTATATATATATCAGTTATGCTACTTGAGGTAACATTGCTTTAGGCAACAGTTTTAGACAAACAAAATGTTAATGACTAGACATGTGAATCCTTTGGAGTTATTAGTCAGGTGAGAATAAGCAGTTCACACTAAAATAACAGAAATGCTTATTTACCTTTGTTTCCTCCCAGATTTTGACAGTCAGTCCCTAATTCTAAAGACACAGTACAGTTCAGACACATGTAGTGATGACTAGCGCTGTACCTAATCCAGAAGCCTCCTCTCTGAGCACAAACCCACACTGTATCAGAGAGTGCTAATCAAGAGAACAAATCAATCAACAGTCATACATAGGTGTATACCATGGAAAATTATAAATACTGTCATGGCAAGATAGCAACAATAATGGCAATAATGTGCTATAATCGCACATATATGTCTTGGAGAAAACCACCAAATATTTACTTTTTTCTTGTGGCCTGTTAAATAAGATGAAATTAATGACTACTACTGTAATCCTATCCAAGGTCTGTGAGGCCAAGATGTCTAGAGAATGTAATATTGCCAATTTCCTAAGCCAGTATCATGTCCACCTGCTTTGTAAAACTTTTTGTCAGATAAGTGTAGCTCTTACTGCTCCCCAAAGAAGCTATGCTCTTCAGTAGATGAGTAGCATGCCATAAAGCCATGAAAAGAATTCAGATAACAATAGTCCATTGTTGACCATCTGTAATGATTACATACCTGCATATAATTAAACAATAAAGATGTAATTGGTGGAAAGATGCCAATTACAAAGGTTTCCTATGTGACTATCCAATCTATTGTGTACTCACCAATTCTGATAGAGTGCATTCCACAGACTAAGAGTTAACTTTTTTAGAAGTAGGTTACTTACATTAAAATTTTAGTATTTTTATCACAGATAATATCTATATCTTTGCCTACTTGCTATGTTTCTCATTCTTAATAAGTAAATTTAAATATTAATTAACATAGGATTCCTGAGAACAAATAATATGAGGATAATTGAAAGGGGCTCTGAAAATCAGTTGAAAGTGTCTGTGCAAAGTTGTAAATATAAAGTTTTAATGTAGTATGTATTGAATAAAGGCCAGTTCTCACCAGACTGTGAATTTATTTAGTTTGTGTTAATGGCACACAGAGTGCATAACAAATTGCTTCCTACTCTTTTACAGAACATGGAATACTTATAAGGATATTATATACCGCCATATGTGAGTGTGGAAAATACAGAAAGGAGAGAACATCATAAATTACTTTTTTTTCATCAAGGAATAAGGAAATTTCTTTAAGAATAATAATAAAAAAAATCAACTAGCTGCTTCCTTTCAGGTATCCAAATACTTCTCAACAGTTCGAAGAGCTGAATACCAAATCTTTCATACCTAAATCCCTGGGAGATATTCAAAGCCAAACATACAGCATAACATTATCAGCAAGAGATCAAGTGATTTATTAGAGTTTTAATCATCACCTCACACAAGATTGAGAATATTATGATAATATTACCAATTCATAAGAAGAGATGTGTTTCTGCGGCCTAATAAATATCTTAAAATATTTTCCTTCCATTTTATGTTAAGATGGATTTTTGGTGACTGGGAGAATATGCCTTCAAGTGAGGAAATCTGAAGGATTTCCACTTCAGGAGTAAATAAGAAAAGCAAACATTATTTTCACCAACACACCACTGAGAAGAAGGAACATGTGTGTTAACTGGAAGAGAGAAAATGATCTGTCACCTTGAAAACTTCTTCAGAGAGAAAACAAGTCTAACTGCATATTTTATCCATACTCAAGTGTTTGTGTCTATGATCAAGAATTACTGCCAGTATTTTTCTGTGGCTCTTCCAGAAATTTCTGTTTAATTTCATCATTTTTGCTTCTCTGCTCTGCATATCCATTTCCTGACACATCAGCAAAAGTATTCACATCCCAATAGGCACAGTGAGAATGTCTGCAGAGAAGAAAGTTTTTTCTCTTCTAAAACCACTTTTGGGGAGGCAGGAGTAGATGGGTGGTTGTTTGAGATGAGAGCCCTCATAGAAGCAGGGAGAGGGAGGATGTATGGGGATTTCCCGAGGGGAAAGCAGATAATATTTAAATTGTAAATAAATAAAATATTCAATAAAAATACCTTTGTCATTTGTTACAAACTTTACAATGAAGAGTAACTGTTCTTTATTATTTTCGTGTTGTACAAGATACAGTTAGGGTTTTCCGTTCTTTGGCCAAATGAATGAACAAAAGATCTATCATTTCAATAGATTTCCACCTTCAGAGTAATTAACCCAACTTTGTAATTGCATCTGTTGAGTAAACTACATATTTTATAAAAGATCAGATACCAAGAAATAGCATTTGTGCTGTATCCAAACAAAATGTATAAAATGTAGGAAATATTTAAGGATATTTGTAAGTGCTGGAAATCAATGTAAAATCTATGTTTTTAGACAAATTGTCATACTTTTCCGTCCCATATTTTCAATATTAAGTGTCATGCTATAAAGTCAAAATAGTGACAACTCAAATGATAAGGATTGTCCAGGGAACTCAACTGATCTGTTTCTCTTTTCCAGTGGTAGGGTTATAGACAGTTAACTCAGGATTCATGGTTTTATTACCATTAGCCATTCTCCTATAAAATTTCAGTATTATATAAGATTTACTTAACAAACAAATTTCAAATATAATCATAAAACGATGATATAGAATATCCTAGAAATTTACTTGCAGCAAATATTCTTTATCAACATAGTAAAGTACAAGATATAAAATTTTAACTGTCATCTTTTTAAAGAATAGATACTAAAATTATAAACAAATATATCTATAAATGATAATTAAACAAAGAATTACCTAGAAATTCAAAATTTTACTAGATTAAAAAAAATATTTAATTCTGTTCCATTGATCTACATGTCTGTTACTGTACCAATACCATGCAGTTTTTAACACTATTGCTCTGTAGTACAGCTTGAGGTCCGGGATACTGATTCCCCCAGAGGTTCTTTTACTCTTGAGAATAGTTTTAGCTATTCTGGTTTTTCTGTTATTCCAGATGAATTTTTGAATTGCTCTTTCTAACTCTATGAAGAATTGAGTTGGGATTTTGATGGGGATTGCATTGAATCTGTGTATTACTTTTGGTAAGATGCTCATTTTTACTATATTCGGGGAGGGAGGAAACGGGAAAGGGGAAGTGATTTGGAATGTAAATTAAAAAAAATAAAAAAAAGAAAATATTTAATAGTTTACCCCATAGCCTAATATTCTTTCTTTTGTAAACATCAAAGTATAAATGAATAAAATGACTTGTATGTACTATATGACATAGAGTATGTCCATATATCATATAGAATGATAAGATAAGTACATAGGTTAATATTTACACCTTTCTAGAATTTCAACATACAAAATTACCAAAAGAACATATATACATCTTAATTAAATTTAAGATTAATAGAATATACAAATAAAAATATGCACTGAAATTTGATTTTGAGATAAGTAATAATATCTAATATAAGTACATATTTTTAAATATACAGAAAAAATCATATTAACTAGTGCAAGCATTTTATATTTTTTAACAATATTTTCTTTTACCACACAAAACTGGTCAGACTTGTAGCATCAAATTTTATGTGAATAACTTTGTAACAGAAGTTCCTGAGAAATATTTACATATGAACAAAACCAAAGTGTGTACGTTTAAAATATGGCTGGAAATTATTTGATATTTTCATAGCAATAAAAGTCTATTTTCTTCAACTTGAAACAGATATATTTGTCATTTTCTTGCAGATTCAAACACTCAAGTTATAACAAATAATTTGACTATCTATTTGAACTTCTCATTTTGGATCAAAGGGCATTTGTTCCTAAACCGAGGAGACATCACAAGTCCTACTGCTTCACAATTTCCCTAATCTAAAGGAACAGATTATTTGTGGGGTAGCAAGTAAATATTACAATCAATAATTCAGAGCAGGTATGTTTAACTTTGTAGTTAGTATTGTAGTTATTTCAGTTGGAGGACAAGTTAATGAGCACTAAATTCCTAAAATTTCTCTTTACTCCCATTGGTAAAAGTATCCCATGAAATTTTAAGTCTTTACAGCAGCCATTCCTGATATACAATAGAGTCCTAGCAAACAGAGTGAAATAATCGGTCCCTTCAACTAAGCATTGTAACATTTGGCAACATAGCAACAGGTAAACAGAAAGGAAGAAAACTGGTTTGAAACTTTAATGATCGCTAATGCAATAGAATAGGTATGAATTTTTAGAAGATTTTTATATTTCTAAAAGTGGAAGCAGATAGTTGAGTAATTTAGTTTGAGCTGTTTAAAATTTAATGTATCTATGAATCACCTGGAAATCCAGTAAAAGTGTAACTTTTGATTCAATAGCTCAGAGCTGGAGATGAGAGATCATGTTTTTCAAATAAACACCCCTCCACCCACACACAAATGATGCTGGTGAGCTGGTCAGACTTCAAATATTTCAGCTCCACTTCACTCTCCTCCTTGTTAGTCAGCAAAATTGAGATCCCCAGTACCCTGGTTAGGTGGCACCAGACAATCTATAACTCTAGCTCCTGAGCTAGTGATGCCCTCTCTTGCCACAGTGGGTACTGGCACACAAACAGCACACAAACACACTTACACATGCACATAAAAATAAAGGGAAAGGATCTTATACCTTATTAAAGACAAAATACATGGGTATTATATTTTGAATTCTCTACAGCAAGAATAATAAAACTTTCATATTCCATTTGTTGTACTAAAATTAAAATATTAAAAATTAAAAATCTACAAATGGCATATTATCATACCTTTGTACATGTGTCCATTGCATAATTCAAGAGATATTAACTCTGAATTTATAAAGGAAATTTCATTAGAGGTAATAATTAAACAGTAACACATATGGAATGAGAAATAGGAAGCATCATAGATATAACCAAAGGAAGAAGCACACGATTTCAAGTCCATAAGTGCTATTGTAAGCAAACCTCAAATTAAATGTTTTCTTTTATAAATATTGCTTTGGTTATTATGTCTCTCTACCACAGTAAAACAGTTACTGAGACAATATTCTTATTCTTTCTATAAGAAAGCAAAACCTCCTTAATTTCTTTTATTCTTTCGATCCAAAGATATGTATGAGTTCAGTATCAGGAGCTAGTAAGCAAGATTGGACTCATTGGACACTTCAGAAGAAGTTATTTTTGGTAAGAATTTCTTTTAATTTGAGGAGCCAGAATTTGCTAAGCTCTTTTAGGATACAAAATGGATCACAAAGCCATGTTCTTAGACATCCACTAGGTAACTTACAAAATTATATGGCTGATCTTTTCATCATGATTGAAATAATGTTGAGGTTTGCTCTTTGCTGCCATAGAGCCTTGTGCCTATTCATTTAATAATTATAAATATGTTGTTCATTTCTTTTCTACTTAAGGGATTATTATAATAGCTTTAACTCTCAAATACAGAAGTTAAATCTAAAGGACAACAAATTGTTGAAAGGCAATGAAATTATTGTGCAATCATATAAAGAAGACAAAATGGTGATTAATATCCATTTCTATCTTTTAATATTTTTATTCTGTATACTTTTACCAGGGAGGGGAAATAATAGTTTTTAAAGATATACTATTATTGAATATTTCTGATAATGATGGAATAAAAAAATCATTGTGGTAAATTTAGCATAAGTTAAGATTGGTGGCACAGATAAATTCCAGCATTGCACAAGTTAAAAATCCCACGGATTTTAAAGTTTAAGAATCCCACGGACCACCCAACTTAATAAGGTCTCAGATCAAATACTGATACTCATGTAGGGCTAGAGGCATCATGCAGTGCTGGAGATCACTGGCTGCACTTCCAGAAGCTCAGATTCAAACCTGAGCTTCTCCAATAGCTTCCAACATTCTGTATCTCTATTTCCTCCAGATTTGACAACCTATTCTGGCTTCAGCAGGCATGAGACAAGCATGTAGGTCACAGATATTCCTGTAGACAAGTGTTGAATTATTATTATATTAATATGGATTCATAACTTAGTACAGTGACAGTTATTCTTTCACCAGCTAATTCCCTAATAAGTACACAGAGAGACTAAGATTTATTAAAATTGCCTTCAGTCAAATACAGGGCAATTATTACTCCATTCTACATCTCCAAACTAGTCAGGCTTCCATAGCAGGCAATATTCCTTTCTTACTTGCATTTTTTGTCCTTTCTTGATCTAGCTCTCTTCTTATTTTTCTCTCTCCTTTTACTCATGGCTCCCACCTTCATGTTCTTACTCTTTATTCCACTGCTCCCAGAATCAGGTTAACTTTTTTCTTCTAAAGGTCTTTATTGGCTTGTTGGTTTTTATTATCAAGGCAAGGATTAAAAGAGGAGCAATGTCTGTATAAACTTGAGAAAGGAGCTTCTATGGATAAACATACCAAAACCATTTTCAGACTGAAAGAAGATTCAAGGGCAAAGAAATCAGCATTGGAATAACAGAAAGCTAACCTTTACACAATAAACAATATTATACCACAGGCAAGATACTTAAACACATTAAAATTATAAAAATTGAATGTTTTGTTTAATATTAATGTATGCATATATTACAATGCTTGAATGTATATAAATGTGTACATAAATGAGAGTTAGGTTCTAATAAATATCTTAGATTTACAAAAGTTTTCAGTGTCCCTATGTATTAATTATCAGAGAGAGAGATTTAACCATTTGAAATGAGCTCTGTAAAATATCTTCATATACTTTGAAGAACAGCACAAAATGAGGAACTTAATAAAGTATCAAGTCATGCATAGAATTAAAACACCTAAGGACAAATTCAAATATTCAAATACAATCCAATATACCTTGTTGAAACTCTGTTTAGAGATACAAAACACTGTATGATTTGCAGAGTCAGACCCAGGTTTTTCTTTTATGATGTAAAAAGTACAATGAGCTAAGATGTTAATAATATTACTAATCAAACCAATAAATTTAAACTAAAAATAACATTTAATAATATTCACATACTCATTCCATTGAACTACATAGCTGATTCACATTTCAAATGACAAATTGACATTTTATCAGAATCTAATGCAAAGTAGTAAAATCATCTTACACAAATATAATTTCATTATTCTTATTTTATAAAACATATATACTGGAATAAACATTCTTCAAACTTTAATTAAAACACTACAGAAATAATGTTAACAATTTTAAAGAGTCCTTTCTTTAATCATATATCCATTGCGTGTAGTATGTTAGTTTCTAAGAATAAATTAATATATAGAAATACATAATTACAAAAATGATATTTTCAAAGCAGATTATTTGTTCACAGAATTTGTTGTAAGTAAAAGTTATCCTGCCAAATGATATTTAGCATATAATATCTCTCAATTTATATTAAATCATTATACTCTTCATGTTTCATATCCTGTCATCAATTGATATCATTAAGCCAGGTGGCTGCCTTTCTTTAAAAACTGGTATTGAACAATAAGGTCAAAGAGAGATTGAATACATTTGGATGTCCCAAATTGGCTTTCTGAAAAGTAGTTTAATTAATATATTCATGGAAACATGTTTATACTGTACCTACTGTGTCCTGGGTATTCTTCCAGGCACAGGCACAATGAAGTCAATACATTTTCCACAGACATTCAGTAGGCATAAAAAATAAAACCTCCCTCTCATGTTAGTAGTATAGATTCTTAAAATGTCAACTTCTCTTTACTTAGAATAGAATCATATCCCTATTTTAAGACATCATTGCATCTCAGGTGATTTGATGTTTGGTAAAGACCATTCTACTTAATAAGCCAGGATGTTTGTTTTAAAGGAAAACTACCTATTTTAGATTCAGAGGAATTTTTTTGTTCTGTTTTAAAATATATACATGCTATGAGTATCAGTTCCTTAGAGACACTTACTTAGCATATGGAGCTAGTGAGTAAATTTTGGTTGTATCAACTCATTCTCTCCATTTATTTTCTATCTTTTATGCCTTTTGAGTTAACTCTAATAAATGGGACTTGAGCTCCTCTACACATTTTCTATGTTAGTGTTTATACCTTAGAATATAATGTAATATTACTATCTTTACATAATTATCATAAAGATCCCACCAAACATTTTTGACCACATACCATATTGAAAATTTTATAATTATAAAAATTCTTAGCTATAATATTGTATCTCTTTTAGACTTTACAATGCTCTTTTTTTTCTTTTTTTTAATTGAATATATTCTTCATTTACGTTTCAAATGTTATTCTCTTTCTTGGTTTCCCCCTCCAAGAAAACCCCCAAACCATCCTCCCTCCCCCTGCCTCCATGAAGATGCCCCTCCTCCCAACCCACTCCCACCTATCCCTCCCGCCCCCGCTCGATTTCCCCATGCTGGGGCATTTAGTGAGACTTCATAGGACCAAGGACTTCTTCTCCTACCAATGTCCAACAAGGCTTTCCTTTGCCACAAATGTGGCTGGAACCATGTGTACCTCTTGGTTGATGGCTTAGTCCCAGGGGGCCCTGGTTGGGGGGGAGTGTTGTCTGGTTGGCAGACATTCATCATTCTTCCCATGAAGCTGCAAACCACTTCAGCTCCTCCAGGCCTCCCTCCAATTCCTCCATTGGGGATCCCGCTCTCAGTCCAATGGTTGGTTGCTAGCATCTGCCTTTATCTGTAAGGCTCTCACAGGGCCCCTCAGGCAACAGCCATATCAGGCTTCTTGTGTGATTCTGTGGGTAAAAGTCTTTGATACCAAGCCTGACCACCATATTTTAATTCATTGTACCCACATAGTGGAAGGAAAGAAGTGACCCCTGCATGTTTTCTGTTATCCCTTATATGTACCCCTTAACATCTGTCTCCAACCAGACAAATAAAATATAAATAAAACATAAAACATAAAGCATAAAACATAAAACATAAAACATAAATGAATAAATAAATAAATAAATAAATAAATAAATAAAGTAAAAATATACTTTAAAAGTTTACTTCAAATGACCTGGTTTTTCCTATTTTATGTGTTAATTGTCTTTTGAAAGATTAACTAAATGAACATGCCAAAGTTTTAGGAACCTAAGAAGGAAATACATGTAAATACGATGTATATACTTGTTTTTCAGAGAGATTATAGAGCTCTGAGCTCTGTATTTGTATGAAGATTTCCTTTAAAGTACTGTTTTGCATGACATATTTGAGAATCTATCATTTCCGTATTTCAAAAAGTTGGTATTTATTCTTTATAATTCTGGAATTAATGTCAGAGGAGGTATTTGCAAGTAAAAGTCTCATCTAATGTGGTATCTTAGTTTTAAAATGCATTGCCTTTTAAAGACAGTACTTCAGAATGTCAACATAAATGGAACAGTCAAATTGATGCTTAATACTAATCTGTTTATTTGTGGCAGTCTGCACTTAGATGGTAAAAAGGTAGGTATCAAAAAATAAAGATTATTTTTTAAAACACTGAAGTAGATGTCCCTTTAGTTCACTGCCATAAATCCCATTAGTGTTAATTGGAGATTTGCATGTGCGTTGAGAAAATAATATACCTCATTATTCTTGAGTAACAGCTACTGACTTTTAAAGGCCATTTACAAAGGGTGACAGAAAACAAATAAAGCAACCACTTAGCTCTAGGAAGGTTTTTTTTTTTTCATACACCAGAATACATAACAAAATCTTTCATAAACAGTCCCCTACCGTGAATTAAATTTTAGTTTTGAAACACCAAGATCTTTAAAATATCTATGCTGTGTCTAAACTAGTTAGTGAGACTTTGTGCTATAATACAATGTCTGGCAGTTTACCATGAAAGTCTGGAATATATGACTGGTGTACCCTCATCTAACACAGATACAACCTGACCTTTCTACTAAGGCTTGAATTTACTTGATGATAACTAACTGTTGTCTGTCATGTTTTGATATGTACACTGTGTGCTGGGCTTCTTCTCTTAGGTCTATCTACACAGATCATTAGTCTAATATTGGCTTGGAAGGCTGGGCATATTGCTGTTTAATTCTAACTTATTTAAATATTAGGAATATTAACATTATTCATTGTACATAGATGAAAAAATCTGTGTGTTGTGGCTTTATTTGGGTGGTTAATTTTGTTGATCAAAAAATTATTTTTTAATATCATGTGATCTCACTTATCAAGTCTTAGGTTGTTTTCAGTACTACAAGAGTTGTTTGTAGAATTTTCTCTTGCAAGCCTATATTTAAAGTATTGTCTAATTACTTTTCTCTGTAAGCTTCTTTTACATATAAAGTCAAATCTTTCTTTAAGAGAGGGAAATTTTTCTTATTTCTTTCTCAGCCTGCTTATCCTTCGAGTATAGGAAGACTACTGACTTTCTTGAGTAGATTTTATATCTGGCCTCTTTGCTGAAGTTGTTTATCAGCTGTAGGAGTTCTCTGGTGGAGTTCTTTGGGTCGCTTAAGTATACTATCATATCACCTGCAAATAGTGATATTTTGACATCTTCCTTTCCAATTTGTATCCCTTTGACCTCCTTTTGTTGTCTAATTGCTCTAGCTAGAATTTCAAGTACTATTTTGAAAAGATATGGAGAGAGAGAGCAGTCTTGTCCAGTCCCTGATTTTAGTGAGACTGCTTCAAAGTTTTCTCCATTTAGTTTGATGTTGGCTACCGGTTTGCTGTAAAATGCTTTTACTGTGTTTAGATATGGGCCTCGAATTCCTGATATTTCCAAGACTTTTAGCATGAAAGGATGCTGAATTTTGTCAAATGCTTTCTCAGCATCTAATGAAATGACCATGTGGTTTTTTTCTTTTAGATTTTTTAGGTACAGGTTTACATTGATGAACTTCCTTATATTGAATCATCCCTGCATCCCTGGGATGAAACCTACTTGATCGTGGTGAATGATTGTTTGATGTGTTCTTGAATTCGGTTGGCAAGAATTTTACTGAGTATTTTTACATCAATATTCCTAAGAGAAATTGGTCTGAAATTTGCTCTCTTTGTTGGATCATTGTGTGATTTTGGTATCGATAGCCACAAACAATACAAGGGACCTTGCTGTGACTCTAACCAAACAAGTGGAAGATCTGTATGACAAGAACTTCAAGTCTCTGAAGAAAGAAATTGAAGAAGACCTCAGAAGATGGAAAAATCTTCCATGCTCATGGATTGGCAGGATTGAAATAGTAAAAATGACCATCTTGCCAAAAGCAATATACAGATTCAATGCAATCCCCATTATAATCCCAACTCAACTCTTCATAGAGTTAGAAAGAGCAATTCTCAAATTTATCTGGAATAACAGGAAACCCAGGACAGATAAAACTATTCCCAATAGTAAGAGAACTTCTGGGGGAATCAGTATCACGGACCTCAAGCTGTACTACAGAGCAATAGTGTTAAAAAATGCATGGTATTGGTATTGACAGGCATGTAGATCAATGGAAAGGAATTGAAGACCCAGAAATGAACCACCCTACTATGGTCACTTGATTTTTGACAAAGGAGCTAAAACTATCCAGTGGAAAAAAGATAACATTTCAAAAATGGTGCTGGTTCAACTGGAGGTCAGCATGCAGAAGAATGCAAATCGATCCATTTTTATTTCCTTGTACTAAGCTCAACTCCAAGTGGATCAAGGACCTCCACATAAAACCAGACACACTGAAACTAATAGAAAAGAAACTAGGGAAGAGCCTTGAACACATGGGCACAGGGGAAAATTTCCTAAATAGAATACCAATAGCTTATGCTCTAATATCAGGAAGTGTCAAATGGGACCTCATAAAATTACAAAGTTTCTGTAAGGCAAAGGACACTATCAAAAGGACAAAGCAGCAGCCAACAAATTGGGAAAAGATCTTTACCAACCCTACATCCTACAGAGGGCTAATATCCAGTATATACAAAGAACTCAAGAAGGTAGACTCCTAAGAGCCAGATAACTCTATTAAATATGGGGTACAGAGCTAAATAAAGAATTTTCACCTGGAGAATATCGAATGGCTGAGAAGCACCTAAAGAAATGTTCAACATCCTTGACTATTAGGGAAATGCAACTCAAAACAGCCCTGAGATTCCACCTCACACCAGTCAGAATGGCTAAGATCAAAAACACAGGAGACAGCAGTTGGTGGTGAGGATGTGGAGAAAAAAGGACACACCTCCACTGCTGGTGGAAGTGCAAACTGGTACAACCACTTTTGGAAAGCAGTCTGATGGTTCCTTAGAAATCTGGGCATGACACTCCTAGAGGATCATCTTTTACCACCCCTCGGCATATACCCAGAGGCCTCCCTGGCATGCAATAAGGACACATGTTCCACTATGTTCATAGCAGCCTTATTTATAGTGACCAGTTGTTTGAAAGAACCCAGATGTCCCTCAACAGAGGAATGGATACAGAAGATGTGGTATATTTACACAATGGAATACTACTCTGCAATTAAAAACAATGAATTCACGAAATTCTTAGGCAAATGGTCAGAACTTGAAAATATCATCCTCAGTGAGGTAATCCAATCACAAAAGAACACACATGGTATGCAGTCACTGATAAGGGGATATTAACCCAGAGTCTCAGAATACCCCAGACACAATTGACCATTCAATTGATTTCCAAGAAGAAGGAAAGAGAGGCCCCTGGTCCTGGAAAGACTGGATGTAGCAGTGTAGGGGAATACCAGGGCAGAGAAGCTGGAGGGAGTTAAATGGTGAACAGGGGGAGGAAAGAGGGCTTATGGGACTTTCAGGGAGGGGGAAACCAGGAAAGGGGAAATCATTGGGAATGTAAATAAAAAATATAGAAAATAAAAAAATTTTGAAAAAAGAGGGAATATTTTCTCTGGGATTTGGTTGAAGATATTTTCTGCCCCTTTGAACTGGGAATCTTTGCTCTTTTTTAGTCCTATTTTTCTTAGGTTTGGTCTTTTCATAGTGTCTGAAATTTCCTGGATGTTTTGGATTAGAAACTTTTACATAAGGCCTTTATTTTTTTGACTGATACATCAATTTCTTCTATGGCAACTTCTATGCCTGAGATTTTCTCTTCCACTTTTTGTATTCTCTTGGAAATGTTTCTGTCTGTTTTTCCAGTTCTCTTTCCTATGATGTACAGAGATAAACAGAGAATTCTCAGAAAAGAAATCTAAAATTGCTAGAAGCACTTAAAGAAATGTTCAACACACTTAGTCTTCAGGAAAATGGAAATCAAAACTACCCTAATCAGAATGACTAATGCTAATAAATTGAGTGGCAGCACATGCTGGCATGGATGTGAAGAAAGGGGAACACGCCTCCATTACTCATGGGATTGAAAATTGGTACAAGCACTCTGGAAATGATTCTGACTGAAGACCCCATAGTACCACTCCTGGGCATATACCCAAAATATGCTCCTACATCTCACAAAGACACATGTTTCATTATGCTCTTAGCAGGCTGATTCATAATAGCCAGAAACAGGCTGCAATCTAAATGTCCTTCAACTGAAGAATGGATAGAAAAAAACAGTTCATTTACATAATTGATTACCGTTCAGCTATCAATAGTAAGGACACCATGAAGTATTTAGGCAAATGGATGTAACTAGAAAACATCATCCTGAGTGAGGTAACAAAGACCCCAAAAATTCATGCATGGTATGAACTCACTGATAAGAAGATATTAACAATATAGTTCAGGATACCCATGATATAAACCATAGAACCAAAGAAGGAAAAACCAAGGAAGGATGTTTAAATTTCACTTAGAAGGGAGAATAAAATAGTCAGAGAAAGCATAGATGGCATAGAAGGCATAGAAGGGACCTGTGTGTTAGAAGGAATGGTGAGGGAAATGGGGGGGTCAGGATAAGGAATGTGGAGAGATAAGAAGGGCCAGAGGGACAAGAGAATGGATAGAAATATGCAGCTGCAGAGAGGTAGGTTAAAGAAGAGAATTTCTAGAAAGTCCCAGAGATCTGAGATGATGGAGTCTCCCAGGAGTCAATGTGAGTGACATTAACTGAGAAGCCTAACAGTGAGGACCTGAAACCAGAATGGGCCAGTCAGGAATGGGCCAGCCACTCTCAAGGGGAGGCATGACAGTGACCTACTCACAAAACAGTTGAAAAACAAACTTTCATTCCAAAATCTATCTTGTTTGAAAGCAAATAAGGGACAAAGATGGATCAGAGTCTGAAGGAATGGGCCAACAGTAGTTTTCCCTACTTGAGACCCTTCCCATGGGCAAGCACCAATCCCTGCCACTATTAATGATTCTCTGTTATACTGCTTGCAGACAGTAGCCTAGCATACTTTATGCCCTCTGAGAACTTCTCTACTCAGCAGCTGAGACAGATGAAGATACCCATATTCAAACTTTGGAGGTTGGTTGGGGACCCTTATAAAAAAGCTGGGAAAGAACTGAAGGCCCTGAAGGAGACAAAAATCTCAACTGGAGGACAGACAATGTCAACTTATCTGGATTTTTGGTGCCTCTAAGAGAATGAGCCTCCAACCCAAGAGTATACAGAAACTGGATCAAGGCTTCAGGCATGTAGGACTCTCTTATCTGGCCATGACAGAAGAAAAAGTGTCTAACCATTCAAAAACTTGATGTGTCAGGGATGGAGGATATAAGGGTTAGGGGACAATCTCTCTGAAGAGAAATGGAGAGTGATGGGAGCATGGACTCTCTGAGGGGGAGACAGGGACAGTGGACAGCACTTGAGATACAAACATGCAAACAAACAAACAAATAAATGTTCCAATAAAATCCGGAAGAACCGGAGGTTTCCCAGAGAGGTTTTGGTCTTCAGTCTATATTTTAATGTAATGAAAGTTATTTTAGTATGGTGAATGAGAATTTCAGCCACAGAATAAATGGGATTGAAAGTAAGAATTAAGGCAAGCAGGCAAAAGAGAAATTTATTTAGTATGTTTGCTTTGATCTAGGCTGCCATCAGAAAGTTTCACCCAGAGTAGTGTCAGGTCTTCCTACTTCAACTAACCTCATAGAGAAGAACCATAGTAATAGTGACCAGACTCTCCTTGCAATTGCAGTCAAGTTGACTATCAACATTAGCAACAACATACTGTTATATAGGCAAGAATTTTTCTCTAATTGAGATATTACTGTCCATGTATTACAATTTCTATAACAACTCATGTGCTTAACAACAAACATTGAGAGAACCGTACTGATACAACATAGAGTTGTATCACACTGATAGCTTGAAAGTGTGGTTGTGATACTGGCCTTGTGATTTAAGTTTAGACTGTTTTGATTTGATATTTCCTGACCTTCATTGACATTCTTATAGCCCTCCAACACTTTCTCAGCTTCCTGGCTGTGAGTCAATATTCTTGGAAATTTTCCCAGATGATTTGTAACAAATAATATAGAGGAATGACCTCAGGGTCACAGATTTAGAAGTGCAGATTCTGAAGGACAAAGTCCACCCAGTATAAAAGTTGTTCATGACTTAGCAGATTTTTCCTTATCTAATTAATATATACAAATATCAGTGAATAGACCAAGCATAAGATGATTGTTTGAAGTTTAGAAAAACTTCATACAGATTATATGATTATATCAACTATAGATGAAAATGTATCTGGAAATGAATTATGATTCTAATTGAGTTTTATTTTAATAGTGACTTATCCAAGTTCAATGAGTTGTGTAGCTATTTTCTTCAGCAATTGGACCTTACCATCAACTTGTGGAGAGAAACCAATAGCATTGACAATATTTTAGGGTTCCTACTGGATTTCATTGGCCAGTAACTTTATTACATATATCCATTCCTGAAACTGAAAGATCTATTTAGTGACAAGAGATGTCCAGTTCTGTTTTCCATTAATTGATGTTGTCATTTAGGTTATCTTCATCCAAAATTTTGGAAGCTGGAAAGTCCTTGTAGCCTGAGAACATAATATAAAAAATTAGTAGATTTTATAGAAACATAATATCATCTAAGAAACATATCTTTTATCTCTTTATTATTAAAAAATTTTTGAGGCATTCCATTCAGATATAATTTTCTGCATATTCCAAAACAGGGTCAAATTCTTAGCTCTATTAAATAAACTTTAGAGTTTGAGAAAATATGTGCATAAATTTCCTAAAATAGGCCCTTTGATAAAATTCAATACATTTCTTATTAAAGCTTTCACAATAAAATTTTGAGGACATATAACTGTTGATAATAACTTATTCAAACAACCTTCAGTTATATTTCTATATACCAAAAAGAATACTTATCCACAAGATTCTATTATTTCTTAGGAACATTTCTATCCTAATTAGAAACAGCCACTAAAATCTTATAGCATTATCAAACCTAAAAGACATCATACAAGCAAAATTTTTAAAAGTTAAGATTTATATCCTTAAGTAGTCTCACTACCACTCACAAACAACGTATCTAAAGTATATATTATGAATATTAAGTAGCATGTCTGGATATTTTCATTGACTTGTTGCCATCTGATTGTTTCTTTATGTGTTTATTCTATTTATTATATTAAAAGATGTTATATTTAAATGTGTGTGCATAGAACAATAACTAATGTTACAAAAATGTTAACATGGCTTACTGTATCAGTACTCTTCTGCATATATATATATATATATATATATATATATATATATATATATTCATATTCCTTTGGCAAATATTCTGGTTGTATCTAGTGCATATTTATATCCAGTTTAAAAGAATGGATTATTTCCATATCTTTCATTACTTTGGAATGCATGAAATATTGAACACACTTTTAAAGGAGCAATTAATTCCTAGTAAGATATAAGAAACAAATAAAATTCTATATAATTTTATTGATCAATTCTTAGAAGACAGCACCTTGTAAGATAAAATAAGTAATATAAATAGTGATGATTTGTTTTCATGTGAAGTCACTTTTAAATTGTGATTGTGAGTAAATTTAATTATTTTAGTGTATATTCTAAAGACATGATCTAGTGAATGAAACAGTATTCAGCCACAATTGTTAGTATCAAAGTGTAAAAATTAAGAACATAAACCTTTCTTTGTAAACATGGTTTTAAGCATTCTCTTGATTTGGCCATGGTTTAGATGTTCCTGGTCTGTGTCATTTTATACAAATGAATACTCAACATAAGATAGCACAAAGTCTAGGGAGTCATATTAGAAATAACTGCACTACACTTTAAATTTCAATAGCTAAGTTTTCATTTGGAATGGAAATATTTCTAAAGTTTAATATGACCCTAAAATATATATTTGATGTAACATGGATATATATGTCTCTAAAAAACACTTAACATATAAGCACAAGACATATAAGACATTCACACACAAAAATCTACAGTGTTTTCCAAGGATTATTAAGGAAAGTTAGACATTAATGACTTTTCAGGGTGGCATTTATGGAAAGAACCTCACCACTGTAAAAAAAAAAAAAAGTCCAATAAACTTTTTGTTTGCCTACAAGAGACTTCAGTGGAATCATTAGTCAGTTTGTCATTGGAATATTAGGAAAAAGAACAGATATTAATAGTGACCATTAGATCTAAAATCTAGATGCATTGGGTCCTACTCAGTTTCGTGCCACCTCACTGGTTTTCTACAAATTATACATTAACATATACAAAGTAGATCAGATTTTATTGTACTATAGTTATTCATATTGAGTTCTTAATTCTCGAGGTTTGTGACTGAGGTCATTTTATTACTTTTATCCTCTAATTTGTCTTGGGCAGTGTAAGATACAGAAATTACTAACTTTAGTATTATAGTATTTATTTTTAATGTCTTACATCTACAAGATGATCTTTTAATTTTAAAGAGTGTTATTTGATTTTTTTATGTGCTTCTACCTAGGAATTAAAAAAATATTTTAGAAAGCACATGTATAAACTATAATAAGAATATAAGTAATGATTTGTTATTATTTTAGTTTGTATAACCCTATATCTTAAAACATTTTATTTGCTGTATAATTTTACTATAAAAAACTAGATATCAATAACCCTAAATTAGGATATAAAATACAAATTCTAAATTGTGTAACTAACAGCTAATTGACTATTTGTATCAGACCTTTAATTTTATAAAACAAAGAAACAAACAAACAAATAGCAGCTGGGCAGTGGTGGTGCAACACTTGGGAGGCAGAGGCAGGCAGATTTCTGAGTTTGAGGCTAGCCTGGTCTACAGAGTGAGTTCCGGAACAGCAAGGGCTATACCAGGAAACTCCGTCTTGACAAAACAAAACAAAACAAAAACTCAAAAAACAAACAAAAATACAATAAAAACAAAACAAAAATATTTATTAAGCCACTGTTGAGTTAGAAAATAGCAGATATCCTTTACTTGGAATTATTCAATGACTTATACTTGTGTAAAGATATTCGTGTCTTACAACTTTAAATATATTTGTTTGATCGCTCTTTCAGTTGTTCTGTATAGCTTTTAAATTTGCTTGTGTCATCAAATAACCACAAAAATTTACATTGAACTAACAAAAGAGACAGATAAAATGTAATTGTTAGCTGTGTCAGAGGTTATAGAGTTATAGATAAATGCATTTTAGTTTTTTCTTAAAGACAAAAAATTTGACCTAAATATAATGAGGATGAAGGTGATGTTTTACATTTATGTCATGTAGTACTATCAAAATAAGATATTAATTTTTCATTGATAGTAGGTAACTTATGGCACCACTTCTCTTCCATCTGAAATATTTCCAATTAAATAAAACATGAGCTCTAGAAAGAGGATTCACTTTCATTTCCTTATATAGATTTCATAATTCACTCTTCTCTCCTGGAGCACGCCCTAAACTGATTCCTACATATATTTTTACATTCCTAGCACTTGAATTCTAAGGCATATAAAATTCCTAAATAAACTACATTTTCATGAAGCTTAAAGACCTCTAGTTAAGCTTTGCTTATGGGGAAAACAAAAGTTAATATATCTTCTGTAAATGAATGATACATTAAGAATATGAAAAATACATAATAGAAAATTTAAATTTAGTAAGAAATATAAACAACAGCTTATATTCATATTTAATCAAGTAGAATACTAGGAACTAATAATGCCACATATTAACTCCTAATTGTATTGATATTTTGCTACAAATTATCTATTCTATTATGAAATAGGATGATACAAAATGATACTTTTGGCAACAGGAAGGTGAATACCAAAACTTCTTGGGGTGGCACCCTGGCTCAGTAGGTAAAGACACTAGTGAAAGTCACTGACACTAGACAGACAGAGGATTTCCTGAATACCTGTACATTTCTTGGAATCCTTTGAAATATTTTTCATTCTCACTTTACGAAGGTTAGGAGATATACAGAAAGAAAACTCCAAGGAAACTGTCAAGGAAATTTTATAGCCCAGAAGAAATCCAGTACATTATCTGCTTTTGTTCTCACATGTGGACATCTGAGTCTGACTGTGGACCTAGTGCATCATATGAAGAAATACTCAACAAGTGAACTCTTTTATTTTTCAATCTGTCTGAAATTCTTACTCTTCAAGGTCATTTTTAGTTCATATATAGCACTACAAACATTATGAGAATTACCAAATTTCCATAGATAGAAAATACTGATGTATCTTGACTCTCATACTTTAAACTCTCCTGCCAATAAAACAGTGATCTGATGTTAATGTGTTTAGAGAAGTATATATATGATTTTTTAAGTATGAAATTTCTGCTATGACAATGGAAATAGAGTTAATGAAATGAAACAAGGGAGAATAAACAACATCAAAAACAAAAACAATACTCCTTTGTTCATAGATATAGAGAAATGAACTCAACATTCAACATAGGAGTCTTGTTGATTTCAATTGCAAGCTCTCACATTGTGGACTATTAGATTATTCAATGTGCTGTAAAGTAGCTACAGGCACAAAGTGCTTACCATTGATTATGACAAGTGACTGTCATGCTAGGAACTCACTGGAAAGGTGAGAAACTCTGGGAAAAACTATGGTGATCTTTAATAATTGATTTTGCTTCAAGCAGAAGATAAACTTGTGAAATAAAATTTAGGTTATTCAATGACACCACATTGCCCAAGAGCTATCAGTGATTGAAATAAAAAGAAAGGAAATGAATACACACACACACACACACACACACACACACACACACACACACACACAAACAAACTTAAAAAAACTTACACTAAGACATTCAAAAAGGAAAATACATAAAGCTGTGTTGCAAATAATTAACTAAAATTCTTCCAAAGTGTCCTTGAATAGTTATTCAACATTACACATTGTCCTGGCTTTCAAACCTGTTTGCATATACTAGTTTCTTTAACTGGTAGAGAATTTATACTTTGGCCATGATTACTAAAATTTATAAAAATCAAATGTATAAATATTATGATTAAACTAGGAAATATTTAATTCAACCTATAGAGAGATAGCTAAACAGATTTTTATAGTGGAGAAAGATGCCTAAATGAAGATTTAAATAAAATATAACCCCTCCCAAAAATGCAGTAAAAATCTTCATATATATAGATAAAGGGGAAAAAAAGATGACAAGTATTTTTCACATGAAATCTATAATTGGTATACTATCAAAAGTATCAAAGAGTTACAATAATAAAAACCTGAACATTGTTTTTATACTAAAAAATTTTACTATACTTGTGGGTCAAAATGAGAGGTGGGAAATCAGAAGGTTTTTAAGAGGTAGAATTTTACGTTTTGACTCAGTAGGAGGTCAGTGAACATTTTTAATTAGAAAAGTGATATAATCAAATATGTGCTTTAAAAAGAACAAAAACCATTTCTCGTGGTCATGTGGAGAACTGAAATGAAGCATGTCAGAATAGAGAGAGCATATTTAGCAGGGAGAGATAATTGGGACAAATTCAAGGCTGGTTGCTTCCATTTCCCAATGGGATGAATCATCCAGTGTTTACTGGTTCATTTCCCAAGATAAGAGCAGAGAAAGACATTTTTTTATATGTGCAAAGACTTAGAATTCAGTTTTTAATGGTCAGAATTCAAAGACTTTCATGGAATCTGGATCAGGTTGTTAAAGGAGGTTAGACATAGCAGTTGCAAAATGTGGTTATCCATTAACAGTGAACTTAAACAATCCATCACTTGCCAAGCAGGCGTTGGTTCTAATCTTACAGAACAGGAACTAGTGCACTAGTTGTTCCTACCACTTCCTTCCTACTCCCAGGTAGACAAGAACAACAGGAAAGCAAAAGCTCCTTCAGACTTCTAGGGGTCTTAAATCTCATTTTCAAATCTGGCTTGTTTATTTATATTTCAAATATATAATAAGGGATAAATATTTTGGATATGTATACATATCTGTTTGTATGTTACTCGTGATAAATGTACTTATGTTTATCACGGTTTGGTTTTTGTTTTTGTTTGTTTGTTTGTTTTTGGTTTGGGATAAAAATCCAACTAAACCTGTCTTTAAACTGTAATGAATCATGCATACACCTAGCACTTTTTAGCAAACAGTGAGTTTAGCCTTTAGAATAGCAGAAATGCAGGATCAGTGATGATGTCAGAAGTCGATGCACCTCTCTCATACATACACAGTTTGCTCTATTACTTTCATTCTTATACTGGCTATAAAATAACAGCATAAGATGGACACAGGAAGCTTTACACCTACCATGTCCTCGTAAATCTAGATTCTATGGTGGCTACTAAAAAATGCAATTCCTTTTATACTCTTTTGTTGATGACCTACTTTTTTTAATCTTTGTCTCCAGAAGCTTTTAGGATTTTCTCTCTCTCCCCGCTGTTCCGCAATTTCACGATGATTTGTCTTGTTATAAGCCTTTTAAAATCTTATTGTGCTTATATTCTATCTGGCCTTTTTTATTCTGGAAATTTAAAATATGTAGGCCTAGGAATAAACCCCACATCATTATATTGATAATAACCTTACTTCCATTTTATTTTCTTTTCTCTGAAAATCAAGCGATATTAGTTCACTGATCTTAAAATTATATCACTTCCACCTTTCATTGTCATTTCAGTTGTATTTCAAGATTATGATTGACTGCAATGGATTAATTTCTAAACTCTAGTATTTTATTATGAGATACAGATTCTATATGATTTTCAGCTGCCTTCTCATTATTGTATTTTTCTTTAAAAAGCATTCATTTTTCTTTTCATCCTTTATTAAATACTTAAATGGTTGCAATTTCTTGTAAACATTCTCGGATTCTAGAGCAACCTCCCATACTGGGGTTGATTCTTTAGAACAAGACTACATCTTTGAGCCTGAGGTCAATTGTGGTGGATACATTGTCCTTCCACAGTGTCAGTCATTTCTCAGATAAAATATAACAGCATAGTGAACACTTGATATTGCCATGATAGTATGGTTCTCAAGGTAAGTTGCTCTATAATATTGTAGTGGTGCAAATTCACTTTCAACTGTTGTTGTTCAAGAATGAAAAGCAAAAAAGTAAATGAGACTCCAGCACAAAGATATTACTTTAAACTCAATTAATAATTGCGCTTGGTATTCCATAAATAGCAAATTTTAGTCTCGAAATAGGGCTATCGATTAAGAGTATTGTTTGTTCTTTCAGTGGACCTGAGTTCATTTCCCATCATCCACATGGCACCTACCAGCAACCTTTAACTCTAATTCTAAGGTTTCTAAAGCTGCATTATCATCCCCACAGGCATCTGACAAACATAGGGTACACAAACATACAGGCAGCAAAACAACCATACACTACACAGATACTTAAAAATACTAATAATAAAGTCATTTAAAAAGAAGTTATGGAAGACGGCAAAGTGACATTGTGCATTCTAAGTTACTCTAAAATGCAGAGAGTTCAGAGAGTAGGAATCAATGACCATCTCTCACATCCTGGAGTCACTTGAAAATTCAGTGCAGCCAGGAGCTCAGCAGCATTCCACTGTTTTTAATTTTTGTTTTGTTTTGTTTTTTGTTTATTTGTTTTGTTTTGTTTTTAATTTCGCGGTACTGTCTAACTGGAGCTTGCCCATTGTAAATGTGTTTCTGCAACATTTACCTTTGTGTTTTATTCAATGAAGATTGTGTTCATAGGTATTTTTTAGTTAGAATGAGAATTTTTCATTTGTATGTTTTATATCTGCATTTTGATATTATTTTTATTACAGAATGCATGGTCAGAATATATTTCCTTATAGCTCAGCAATATTTCTTAAAATTTCCTATCAGTAGGGTAGTAGTCAACACTATTGACCAAATGATTTTGTTATTCAGTATGCTTTAAATTGTTTATTTCAGAACCTGAATCATATGCATGCATGTCAAAATCTAAAAATATGTGCATGTAAATGAAATTATCCCTTTGATCCTAAAGAAAAATATAATTATGATGCTTCATGCTCAGATATTTGTACTTGTAGAAGAAATTGATCTTAGCAAGTGATTTACAGCTGCAAATGGTTGGTGATATTATTTAGCCCTTAGTTATGGAAACTGCTAAAGAGCTCAAAAATTCATAAATGGAAGGATCCTGTAAAACTGGTGAAATTCTGAAGCCATACTTAGCAAATCCTTACATGTACATAATATCTGTATTTGGGAAAGCTTGACTGATTATAATGAACGACATGTTTCTAGAAATGATACTCTCACTATATTTTTTGTCTGAATATTTGTAAACCCATATCATTACTTTTATTTCATTTATTAAAATTTCTCGTAAATAATGGATTCTTTGACTTTTTCACATATAATCAATCTTCATCATCTTCCCCATGGAGAGTTCATGGAAACTGCTATGAAGAAACACATGGCCAAAATATTATGCATTATATATTACAGGATAAAATGTTACTATCTCTTAGAAATTTAATTTCTGTTATGTTCCTGATTTTAGGTTTGAATGTAAGTAGATCTTTCCTTTGTAGCAATGCAGAATGTTTACCACAGTCATATGCATAGGTATAAACAACAAAAAAAACAAGCAAACAAACAAAACCCCTCAAAGCTAAAAACTATTTGTATACTACATTTATTTAATAATTTAAAATACATTTAATTTTGATCTTTATTTTACTAATCATTTTTAGAATTCTTAGTATAGTTTGTGTGATTTATTTTATCAACTCTTTGATATTCATATAGTATATTCTGATCACAAGGAACCTTTCCTAAACTCCTTTAAAAATACTCTGACCTACCCTTGCCTATCCACCAACTTTATGTCTGAACTCTTCTTTATCACAATTAGCCAAACTTATGCTCTCCACATTCCCCTGGGTGTGATGGCTTTATACTCTTTGGGTGCCTCCAGCAGGCATGACTTTAATAATATGATCTACCTGTCTGGGATTGGTTTGCAGCATAGATTACATCTTATTCTTCTGGACCTTGCTCCAGATTCCTCACCTCTTTAAGGTGACACTGCATTCAGAAGCAGAAGAGGACTAAGTGAAAAGTATATGATTTAAGGCTCAGCTTACCAATACTCAAATAGCAAACAACAGAGGACAAATCAAGTGTCCATGCAGTTTAAAAAGAGAGAAAGTCATGGATGCATAGTATCTACAGATGGTCCTGGGTATTTCAGGCACTTGCATGCTTTTATACATTTATATGTTTATATTTTAAAATTTTATATATTTATATACTTATGTTTACAAAACTATTGGTGAATACCCACCAAGTTATCTTACCTGTAGAAAGAAACATGAAACTTACCATCCAAGACTATCTTGACATGAAACGTGTAAAATATGCTATAAAAATAGTGTAAAAGCAATGGGGTTTAACATGCATGTTTATCAACTCTGTATGGCAGAAATTGCATGTGCCTTCAGCAATAATATCCTCATTGTCTTTCTCTTTCCTTAGACGTCTCTGTTTCAGCTTCTCTGTTTCACCTGTATTAGTCAAGGTTCTCTAGAGTCACAGAACATATGGGTAGTCTCTATGTAGTAAGGGATTTTGTTGATGACTTACAGTCTGTAGTCCAACTCTCCAACAATGGATAGCAGCAGCAATGGATGGAAATCCAAGGATCTAGCAAATGGTCAGTCCCACAAAGCAAGCAGGCAAAGAAGAGAGAGAGTCAATCTTCCTTCTTCCAATATCTCCAGCAGAGGGTGCCTGTTACTACACCTTTAATCCCAGATGACTTGAACTCAAAGATCTCCCTGTCTTAATATTCTGGAATTCATAGGCACTATGCCTCAAGATCGCCAAGCTAAGATTCAGGTCAGAAACTTTTATCTCCCAGCCTCCAGATTAGGATCACAGGTGAACCTTCCAATTCTGGATTGTAGTTCATTCCAGATATAGGCAAGTTAACAACAAGGAATAGCTACTACAGTGGTCTTATTTTCATCTGGTGGGTTTAACATTTATACCAAAATGTTTTCTGCTTATTCTGGTTTACAGTTTTACTAGTGCAGTATCTGTGAAGATTTTCTCAACCTTGTATCATGCTGTTTTCTACTATGCTATCTTTTATTTTAATATTCATTTTGGAATTTTAAAGCTCATTTAAAATGAGTTTTCATACTATAATCATATTGAATAAGACATCAAAGAATCCCACCACCTGTAAAACATATTATATATGCATTTATGTATTAGCATAGTTTACATGATTTTCTGAATTAATGCCTGGTCACCAGACACAGAATTAACTAATAACAGAATATTCATTTCATTGTTTATATAAAAATAGGAGCTATGATTTAAAATGACATTATATCAGGCTAAGACATCTCATTTTATAATAGAGATAGCATTCATAACATAGTGGGCATACACTTTATTGGTTAAATTACTTTAAATTGTGCACAGAGCAACAGTTTGGGTTTACAGAGGAAATGGAATTCAATTATACTTATATCTTTACTACTGAAGATTATTTAAAAATATCCACCCCCAACACTGGTACAATAAATATAATTTAAATGTTGTAAAATATGCAAGCATTCTTTAATGTATAAATTCAATATATTATAGTTAATGTTATTGTTATTAATTATTGATTAATAAATCTTATTACATGTTCTTTCTGCAATATGGAGGGTTGGGACGCTGATTTACCACATGAGTACCATTGAGAGAATATCATGGGCAAGAGTGTCTGACTTTTTATATTTTAAGGTCAATCATTGGCTGTCCCCAGTTACATTATATTGTTGGAGAAAACCACATATAATACATACATTGAGTATTATATTCATGTCTGTATTCTAAATGGGGATGATAAATATGTTACATTCTTTCAACTGATCTTGATCTACTATCCCTACATTTTGACTGTTGCTGTTTTGACCTCACAAATTAACTCTAGGATGGTTTCTCCTTTCCCCATAACTTTTCTATAGCTTCTGCCTTGTAAGCATATTTATCAGTGTTGCAAAGATCCTTAAATATCTTCATAAATCAACTTATCAGTTTAAGTATGTATTAAAATACTCAATTTAAAATTCCAAAAATGCTAAACTGTTGGCACAGTTTTATCATGAAAAAAAAAATGAAGCCTTTTAACAGCTACCCATGAGCCATTAGTGATGTAGGTAGAGCTGTGTAATGGAGACTTACCCACTGGATTCCTAAGATAGCAAACAGAACTGTGCTGAGTAAATTGTCTTCACACGAGCAACAAGGAGATGATAGGATTTGATATCTTGGCCAGTGTAATTTTTGAAGTGCAGTATGTGCTGAAGATAACTGTATGCAACTCATAGACCTGTAGCATATGTAGATTGCTGTTTTTTTCCCTGATTTACTTCAGAGAAAAAAAAAGGCATAGTCTTTTTCTCAAGAGTGTATTTTTATGAATGTAGGTTTTTTCTTCTATTTAATTTTCTTGAAGCAAAGCAGCATATGAGCAGATGTATTTTATCACATCGGCATTACATTCAGTATTCATTTCTGTAGCACAGATTTTTCATAAAGGAGAGTGCTACTAAACACCGGAATGGGCTATCAATTGCTTTCTTAAAAATTGCTCTATGGTAACTAGTTTACATGACGATGAAGTGATTAAATTTAGGAGGCTACAACTTTAATTGAGAATACTAACATATTTCTCTTTAACTTTGATGTGAGGTAACACATATATGAATATGTAAATACATATTTATTCATTAAATATTATTATGAAAAACTACTGGTGACAAAAATACTTAGAATCACTCATGAATGTAAATTTAAAATTAAATACAAGCACAAAATTAAATCATTCTATTTATCAACTTAAAATTTCCTACATGTGAGATAAATGATTTCTAGTAGAATTTCAGGACATGAATTTAGTACTGTTTAAGAATTTTAAAATTAAAATTTCATGCACATGTCTTATATAATATTGTCTTTGTTTGCTAAGCAATTGTATGAACTAGTTCCTGAAATTTGTATTTTAATTCAAATTTTGTAAATTATCCAATATTTTCTTATAAAATAGGTAAAAGGATGAGTGACATATAGTGACAGTCACAATAATTTCCTTAGACTAGCATGAGTGTTGACCTTAACAGCTACCTGTATTTTACAATATAAATGAAATTATTGCTTTTTAAAAGAATTTTTGTAAATAATGTCGATGTACAAGATAGCTAGTATAGCTTGATTTTCAGGGTCCCTTTCTAGCAGTATTATCATATAGGCCACATATAGTATATTTTTATATGAATTTTACTGTAGGATTTTTTTGTCATGCACATGTCATTTGGTGCATTTGTAGATCTGAGGAGAATGTGAAGAAATAAGTTCTCTTTTTCATCACTCCGTGGTTTCATGTATTAATCTCTCATCCCCTGGCTTGCAAAGAGGCATATTCTTTACTGAATTGTCATCAGGCTATTCAATTAAACAATATATTCTTATTAACATTTTCCATTACAATATGTATAAATTTTGTGAACTTAATTCTTTTGTGAAAATATAATTTTCTCATTTTTAAGCAAAATTTTCTTTTTCCCATTTCTATCTACTGAATACTTTCAGTTAAATCACCATCTTTACTTATTTTCATTATTAGCAAAAATCTTTAGTATGGTAAATTATTCAAACTTATGTAATGACAAACTGAATTATTGCAATTGATAGTTTGTTCTAAAAGACTACACTTTCCATCTTCCCTAAGCAGAAAATAGAAATTGTTTCCTCCCATATAAGTGGGTGTATCCCATCTTCTTCTGGAGGCACTTCAGGTAACCATAGAGTTGAAGGGGGGGAACTTTGTTGTGACTTACCTCCTTAAGTCAAATAAGCTTTTCTTTCTAGCCACCTCCAGTCTATCTATAGGTGCTTTAAAAAATAATCTAACAAGAAATAATGATGATAAAAAGGAGAATGAGAAAGGAATGCTCTAGCCAACCAGGAATATAAAAATGACACATTAACATATGATAACTTATGTGCTTGTACTTAGAAGAATGCATGCATAAGAAGTTCAAGTATGCTGCAAGACTGCTTCACTCATTTGCTTAAGAAATCTTGCAATTCCATCATATTTTAAAAGTTAGAATTGTTTAGAATGAAAGAAAAGCTATAGAAAGTACACCTGCTCAATATCATGATATATTTATTTCCTCAATTAAGGACTTTAATTCGGAATTCTATGACAAATAAGTGAATGGTCAGAGAATTGATCGTAACGTGAATATTTATAGCTACAAAAGTCTCTCAAGTGAATTATCTGCTAATGTGCTAATGGCCATCCTTCCTCAAAAGGACAGGGTCATTTAAAATCCTTGTCCCATTTAGACTAATTCTTGTCTGAAAATGCAGGTGTGGAGACTACTTTAACAGGCTAGAAGTGGGAAGAAGAACATTGTGCACAATTCATAGATATATTGCCTGCAACTTTTCTATTCACAAGCCTAAATGTGAATGAAAGGAACTATGGAAATGAGATGAAATATTTTGGCCATATTCTTGCATTAAATCAAACAACTTACTCTTCAAAAATTGTACTTCACTCCATGCCAAACCAACAAAGACAATTAACTCTCTCTACAGGTCCAAAAGAAACTTTGAACCTAATATGCACATGGGAGCACATACATACCTCAAAAATGGACATATGTGTCTATTAGTTTTCATATACAAAATGAGGTATACTAATAAAATTATAGCACTTAGTGATGTGAAGACATATTTTAATTGTTCAGCATTCAGATAACTATCTCTTCCTTATGCATATAAATTCAAATATTTAATACATTCATATATTCATAGGAAAGTATAGTCTTGATCCTTCATTAAGGATACATATTTTTGCAGCAGATGAACATCATTACAGAAAATCAAAGTCAATCAAACTGCAGATGGAGCCAAGTGTCAAAAGACACATGTACAAAGCTTCTTCTGAACCAAAGTCCTAGAAAACATTGTACAAGAGAGTTTGAAAAGATAAAAGAGCCAGAGAATCAGGGTGTTTTCTAGGTGATTTTGTCTCTGAGTAGTGTAATAAACTATAATAAAATGTTCTCTTCAGGATGACTGCCTAAACTTGTTCTGAACAAGAACAGCAGTGAGTGAATATTAAGGGGAATAGGGGAAGCCCAGGAGGCCTCAACCCTACACAAAGAACTATGGGCAATGAAGAGATGCTGAGAACAGGAGCAATAGCTTTCTTCAAGGAAAATAAGTGAGGCAACCCAGTCACAAAAGAATACACATGGTATGCAGTCACTGATAAGTGGATATTAGCCCAGAAGCTCTGAATACCCAAGACATAATTCACATATCAAATGATGCCCAAGAGAAAGGAAGGAGAGGCCCCTGGTTCTGGAAAGGCTCAGTGCAGCAGTGTAGGGGAATACCAGGACAGGGAAGCGGGAAGGGTTTGATTGGGGAACAAGAGGGAGGGAAGAGGGCTTATGGGACTTTTGGGAAGGGGGGGATCCAGGAAAGGGGAAATCATTTGAAATGTAAGTAAAGAAAAAAAAGCCATACTATTTAAAAAAAATAGCACTTATTTATAAAATGAAACAAGATGAGGAATATAGGGAATGGGGGAATAAACTCTTTATAAGGAAGATTTTTAACAATTATTTTCCTGAAAACAAATCGCCATACATTAAAACATATATATGAATAATATACATACCAAATAGTTTGCATTTAAATACTTAGGAATATATGTATACACATACACATATACATAAATGTATATAACAACATTAATGATAAAGGAGGCCATTCACGTGAAAGAGTGTAACAAGGGGTATATGGAAGGGTCTGGGTAGGAAAGGGAAGGAAAGAATTAAGCAATTATATTGTAATAAAAAAAAGTAGTTCCTTGATCAATTATCATCAGAAAAGCTTCCTTGTTCAGGAGACATAACAAAAACAAACAAAAATCCCAAACAAACAAAAAACTGGAAGACCCAAAGCTATGAATGAGAGACATTGAATTACTCAGTCTGAGGTGGAATGTCTCTATGAAATCGTTCCCCACAGGACACTGCAGAAGAAGAGGGTAAGATTGTAAGATGAAGAGAGAATGAAGGACAAAAAGGAACACAGCAGAACCAGTGCACATGTGAATTTACATAGGCTGTGGCAATAAGCACAGAGCCTGTGCAGGTCTAGGCCACATGGGATCCCAGTGTTCAGAGAAATGGACACAGGCTCCCATTCCTAAACCTGAAGCTATGGCCAATTGATAATTGCTTTCTGGTGGAAAGTTAGTTTTCTTCCACAATTTCTCTGTAGTTTGGCCCATGTCCAGCAGTAGATGGCCAAATTAAAATGGACTCGATGTCATCTTTGGAGGTACTTTATTTTATAATACTTTACCAGGACAGTTTAAAACTTTACAGGCATTTTATGCTGTAAATTATAGCTTCCAGTATTGTGTTCTCTGTGTGAGTGAACATGTGTGTTTGTATGATTATATGTGTTTCTTGTTCATATTCTTTGTTTTTTTTTTTTTTTTGCTACTGTTTGTTTTCTCTTTATCTTATTTTATTCTTACTCAGATGCCTGCTTGTTTTCTAAGAAGATAGAGAAAGTGTAGGAACTTGGTTTAGGAAGAGAGGTGATAAGATCCTAAAATGAGTTGGAAAAGTTGAAAGCCTATCAGAATATATTTTATGAAATAATCCATTTTAAATAAAAAAGGAAGAAATTAAAAATGTGGAAACATTAAAAATATCAACAATAAAATCTTCCCGTGATTATAACAGCAGAAATATGAATATGTGCAGTATATCAATATTTTTTCAAATTTATTTTATTAAATACTAAATATAATTCTTACATGCATACATACCCAAACTAATATCTAAGTCTCAGAACTTATGAAATACTAAACTACTCAATGAGCATTTGTGTAATGTATAGAGAAAATACTTCAGCATTGCAATTAATCTACCTGCATTTAACTTATAATTTGATTTGTTCACTTTTGCATACTATGGAATTAATCATTAGTGAAAGAAAATAAATAAGTTGGATCCTTTCGCTTTAATCTTTATAATATGAGCTTCTGTTCTTAAAACCTAATAGGGATGTTTTTTCTTTGTTTACTCTTTAACCAATTTTCAAAGCATTAATCACAAAGTTGTTATAGATTACATATAACATATATCTTTTTTAATTACCCCATAAAAATAAAGTATTAGATTCCCAAAGAGAAAAATATTTATATAAAATTGTATTTTGCAATTTTATTTTTAACCATTTAAGCTAATGATTTGCTACCCTTCTTCCTTCCCTTGACTCTAGGTATGTATTGCCGCTGAATTCAACAGGACCTAAGGAAGACACCTGCATTTCACTGTGCTAAAATTAAATTTCATAGCATTCCTATGAATGAATGTTCTATCTTTCCACTACCTTGAAAACTGATCTCAATTATAACTTTCCAACCATGATTCTCAAAAAGACTACAAATCTAGCTCCTTAGGCATGCCATCACAAATTATTAGCAAAACGAGTGTTTCCTAATTCTTCTACATTCTGTTGTTCACGTGAGATATTAGCATTTTTGTGTATGCAGCAGTGATACATAGTATCTATATTTCAGGTTACATCGTTTCATTTCCCCCAGAATAACAGTGGTTCATGTATTTCAGTTTATCATGCCCTGTGTGTGATTCTCTAGTTTTCTGTTGGTCTTTCTGTTAGAATCCTCCTTACAATATCTCCAGCACATCACACAACTATTTATGACCCATTTTTCTCCTCCTTGTCTTTCCCTGTTGCTATTTCCTTAGCCATTATAGCATTTCTTACAATTTTTCATTCTGTCCTACATCTTTAATCTCCTGCACTTATCATTTTTTTCCAGTCATGTCCTATATATTTTTAGTTGTAACACGATTTCCCTTTTATCAAAGTATAAGTACCACATTAAAACTCTATTACTGGTAATAGACTTAACGTGAAAATACAGATTACCTATAATTTATGACAAAGTAATTCTATGTCTTAGTCATGATAATGAGTTGCCAATTTAATTTAAATATATTAGATATTCATAAAATGAATACTGAGCTCCTTTTTGTGCATTTAGTATAGAACTGATCATTAATAAATTCCTCAAAAAGTTTCCTATGAGACTTTTAGTCTAATAAAGTTATTTTGAGTGTTAAAATAAAAGATTAAAGATTAATAAAGGAATGTCTTTCATGAATAATATTTTAAATCTTTTATTTTTATTTTTTATTTCTTATATGCGAATCCATTTGTTATCTCTTCCAAAATTTTATGTGAAGAAAAAAAAGCTATAAATATTATTATAATGAAGCAATAACATTTTGGCAATGAAGAAAAGTTAGCAGGCAGTTACTGAGATTCTTGTTCAACATTGAATACATGGATTTGGCATCCTTGTTGGATGGTTGAGTGTTTTGATTTTATAAGTTAAAAGCGCAATATTCACTCGGGGTATGATGATGAAGACATCACTGATTCTCTTGAAGTTTCATATTTTAGGGAAGAAAGAAGCTCATGAGCAAGTGGTCACAGAACAGTGGGACTCAGCATCCAGTAGACAGGTGACACTGACCATAATGAAAGTTCTTACCCAGAATATATGGAGTTTTGGACTTTCCAGAATAAAGAATTTTATTTATTTAGTTTTTAAAACATAGAGTTAATAAATGGTAAGAAAATGACATGGGGATTTATGTAGGTGCGGTATGTAGGTGGTAGTGTGGCACTCCCTGGCAAAAGAAAAATTTAGGCTGAGACACAAGGAAATATGGAAAATATTTATATTATAAATGTCACTATAACTTTGACCCATTCACTGTGCAATATATGAGTAGAATAGGGAGGAAAAAGAAGCATGGTGACAGTGAAACGATGAAAATTATCTATGGCCATGACAACCAGAAGCTGGAAAGAACCCAGATGTCCCTTAACAGAGGAATGGATATAGAAAATGTGGTATATTTACACAATGGAATACTACTCAGCTATTAAAAACAATGAATTCATGTAATTCTTTTTTTTTTAAATTTTTAATTGGATATATTCTTCATTTACATTTCAAATGTTATACCCCTTCCTGGTTTCCCCCCTACCAGAAAACCCCAAACCCATCTCCCCACCCCCTGACTCCAAGACTATGCTCCTCTACCCAACCCACTCCCATGACCCTCACTAGATTTCCCCACACTGGGCCTCTGTTGAGCCTTCACAGAACCAAGGACCTCTCCTCCCACTGATGCCAGATTAGGCATTCCTCTGCCAATCTTTTGGCCTGAAGCACATGTACACGTTGGTTGATGGTTTAGTCCCTGGGAGCCCTGGTTTGTCTTGTTGACCAACATTTTCATTCTTCCCATGGGCAAATGTATTGAACTAGAAAATATCATACTGAGTGAGGTAACCCAATCACAAAAGAACACACATGGTATGCATTGCTGATGAGTGGATATTAGCCCAGAAGCACGGAATACCCAAGATACAATTCACAGACCAAACGAAGCTCAAGCAGAGGATGGCCTTGTTGGTCATCAAAGGGGGCGGGGCCCTTGGTCCTGAGAAGATTGGATGCAGTAGTATTGGAGAATGTCAGGACAGGATAGAGGGAGTTGGTGGATTGGTGAGTAGCGGGAGGGAGAGATGAGATAGGGTGTTTTGGGAGAGGAAACCAGGAAAGGGGATAACATTTGAAATGTAAATAAAGAAACTTTCTAATAAAAAAAAAAGAGAAAAAGAAACGTTAAATATCTTTAGTGATCAAGGAAATAAACAAAAAAAACATTTAATTAGCTGTCATCTTAAATAAAAAAATATTAAAACTAACTGAGCATCCCATGCAAAGAAATCCCTTGGCCAACCAATATCTTGATACAACAAATTGAAGAACAGATAGGAGGGGTTATTCGTTATCCATTTAAGAAATATATACCAGTCAGTATAAAATTCAAGCTGCACAATAGTGGTATTGATGTGCTCATGGCACTAGTCAAACAAAGAAACATCCATGAGGAGATTACAACAAACCAGTTTTCTTTATCTGGACATTGGACAAGAGCAATCATTTTAGCTTTCTCATCATGGGATGTCACAGTCCTCATCACATTAGTATTGCCTGAAAAGTGGGTTGATGCAAAATGAGTCATTCATTTCAATTAAAATGATTTTCAGAAACACAAGTCTAAGTGATACTGAATATGGATGACGATAGATTGGTTGAATGGATATGGCAACACACATAATTTGCTTTGTTCTTACTATGTTTCAAGTCTCCTCCAACAATCATACCCTACCATTGAAAATAAAGCTCTTCAGATGATTTTGTATGTTTTGCCTTGGGTACCATCTATTTTATTTTTCTACTTTTCATCCTCCTCCTCTTCTTCATCCTCTTCTTTTTTATTAAATATACTCCTCATTTACATTTCAAATGTTATACCCCTTCCAGGTTCCACCTCCCTGAAAACCCCCAACCCATCCTCCCACCCCCTACCTCCAAGAATATGCTCCTCCACCCAACCCATTCCCATGACCCCCACTTGATTCTTCTTTTTCTTGTTTTGTCTTCTACATCCTCTTCATCTTCTTTGGTTTTTTTGTCCTCCTCCTCCTCCTCCTCCTCTTCCTCCTCCTCTTTTTCTTCCTCTTCTTCTTCTTCTTCTTCTTGTACTTACTATCAAGACAGAGTCTCTTACTGACCAGGAACTCACAAAGTTTAATCAAATAGGTTGGCCATATTCTATATTCTGAAAGAAAAATGAAAGATATTTATAGGATAAATACAAAATATAAAACAAATATTCTTTCCATATTTCCATATCTCATCAAGAATCAGCATGTTTCTATTTTCTAGTACTAAGATTCTAAGTGTGTACCACCATAGCTACATTTTTAAGTGGATATTGTGGGTTGAACTCAATGTTATGTTTCAAAGGCAAATAATTTAAGTATTGAGTGATATTATAAGCCTGCTTGTTTGTATGCTTCATTTATGTACATGTTCATATGTATATTTGCTCACAGGAGGAGGAATTTCATGTAAAATAATATGTAAAATCATGAGTCTTATAGTCTCTATTTAATCTCTTATTTTATTGAGAGTGAATTAAGTATGACACAGAACTTGTTTGGTTGTAAGAGGATAATTTAATGAAGTTAGTTCACCCCTCTAATTCTTTTGGACTTAGAGGTTGACCCAAGTCTTCAGGACCCTTTCCTAGTGTGTCATGCTTTCTCTCCTATGTTTATTTTGGAGATAAGATCTCTCATGTACCTGGAGTTTAACCATTGGTTAAATGTCTCAGCCAGTTAGCTTTAGCTTCCGTTTTTCCCCTTCCCTAGGGATAGGGTAATAGGAGTATCCTCTACTTTTATGTGGAAACAGGTAGTCTGAATTCATTGTGGTGTGTGTGTGTGTGTAGTTTATCTAATGTAAGAGAGTTTACTTAATGAGCCACATTATCACATGGCAAGAAAATTCATTTTTTTCCATCTTGTATTCTTGCTGAAGCTCTTTCAAGCTTAGCTAGAATTTTATCCCCTAGATGTGGAATCCCATGGAAAATCACCTAAATCTAGGAATCTGAGATCAGGGTGTCTAGCTAACTTATCTCCTACAGAGGAGAAATCTCCTACAGTTAACGATTATCTTAGCTTTTGTTAAACATCTTGCTTTTGTGAAGGTTCTGACCAAACCAGAAACTGTTGAGCAAGAAGCCAGGATATTGTCTGTTTAAAAAAAGGTAATTCTGGACATTTAAACCACACCTATATCCTTGAATATCTAGATATGGTTTGAGCTTGCTGAAGATGAAGTAGGCATTCAATTAGTTATAAATTGTGTCTTGAGTGGCTGTATTTTGTAGACTACCCTTCCCCAGCATGTCTCTTTAATTTTTGCATGACAAAAATATATTTGCATAATAAAATATTTTCCTAGAGACATCCTTGTCCATAGTATCGGCCCATTTTGAGGACTATGAAGGAGAATCTGATCTAATTAAATTGTGCATTTATATGTCTGTTTTCTATCCTATCAGGCAAATGATGACATCTGGTAACCTGTACAGTGAGGATGTTGTAGTTGGAAATGCTTCTCTCCAGTCTGTTTCTTACTGGGTTAATGTTTGTGTCTTCATTTCTTTGTCTGTAAATTAAAATAATCTTGTAGAAAATCATGTTAAGCATAAATGAATCTGTGCATATAAGTGATTCAAAATTTTATCCAGAAAAGAATCACATCGCCTGCTTACTATATATGTTTCTATAAGGAATATTAATCTAATTTCTAAATAGTTCTTTCAGTGGAAATGTCCTGTGAGTAGAAGAAAAATTTAATTAGAAAAGGTCCTCCAAAGAAGGACAGTCAGTGCCACAGTGCTTTGTCTAAACTCTTTTCTCAATAACTATTGACTTAAATGGACAGTTTGCTTTTCTTTAGTAATTAGTAGTGACTCTGGAAAATATAAAAGATACTAAAGCTACCATCATTTAACTTTCCTTCCCCTCTCCTCCTACAGCACCTTGTTCCGAGGCTCATTTAGGACCAAGTAACAGGAAGCAGCCTGTGAGTTATTGTGATGTTCCCTTGCTGATCACCCACATTGGCAAACCTCACTTAAATGCACTAGGGAACCTCAAAGTCACGCTTATCTTTGTAACTTTGGAGTCTCTGACATAAAATGTTTACAGTTCAGGAGCAGTTAAATAAAATATTTTGCATACACCTATGTAACCTTGAACCTATGTATAAACAATTTTAAAGTTGGAACATAAGATGTTAGAACATACAGCATTTGTAGGTTTAATGTAAAACACAGTGAATCAAACCTTGAATCGAAAAATGGCCTGTTTATGCATCAAACTATTGAGGAATTTTAAGAGGATTTAAATGGAATTCTTGTGGGTCGTTTAAAGATCCATTGCATTCCTTTGAATTTCCTTCTAGTACTATCTTGTTCCCTTGTCTGCTTCCTGCCTGACTCCCTCCCTGTCTCTTACCTCAGGTTTTCTTGGCCTTCCTGGTTTTAGCCTCTCCTTCATGCTCTCCCACGTTGTCATCTTGGTTCTCTTGGCATTCTATTCCTGTTTAAATCTAAACACTTACATTTAAAAAGAAAATCCAGTGACTTTGAAAGCAACCTCTGAGTGGAGTTGTGACTGTCAGGTCTTGACACTTTCTGGATGCCTGACCTTGGGCAAATTGCATAATCTCTCAGAGTTCATTTTCTTCATCTGTAAAATGAAGTAGGTCGAAATGGGTGATCTTTTGAATGTCCTGTCCTATATCAAAATATTTTAGTATAGTGACATTGATTTCTGAATCACTGCCAACTAACTGGTTTGTCATTGTATGTAAACAAGAAAAATATCAGGAAAGTGAGCCTATGAATTATATAAGATAAAGTAAAAATTTATATATATATATATATATATATATATATTTGTCAAACTAATTTCTAACACAGAAACTTAAATTAATTACTGGTAAGTATAAAATATAAAACTCTATAAGAGAAGAAACAGCTTACTTTTTACTTAAAGTAAGTGATTTGAAGTCCAGATACTTCGTGTTCCTATCAAGGAAATTCTATCCTTGTATTTGAATTTTATTCAATTTTGAGACCTTGATAGCTGAAGCCTGAATATAAATTATTAATAGTAGAATTAATAGAGATCTGCTTCAGAGGGAGGACCAGAATAAAATGATTTATATTTAATTGTGTTGATGTGGGTGAATTTTGATCTCTCTACTCTTTCAATTTTAGTTCTTTTATGGTCCTGTCCTGAGAATTAAATCTTGCTGCATGTGATAAACTGATAGATACAAGAAAGGGATTAAAAAGTGGTTCAAATTCTATAAAAAAAGGTGTGTGATTGTGTGGCCACATGGAGATGTGTGTAACTATTTTCACCAATGAGAGTGAATTTCATCCTATTCGTTTTGGTGAAGTATCCTAATCTAGCTGGTCTTTACCACGCTCACATTAATATGCAGATAGAATTAGAATGCAGAATTAAATGAAAATGAAATTTAGAAGCTAATTGACATTTTTGTCACAAAAGCTCAGGGAAACACTATTTATGGTTAATGGTAAAAGGCTAATGTGTCGTCCTAGGAAGGGGGTCAAATCAATCTCAGTTACAGTTCTTTCCTGCAGTACAGTGTGCAGAAGTGTTTTTGTATGCAACTTGCCAGCCTCCCCCATGTAGGTGGTCCCCTCCCTGTAAACCTGCTCTAAATTGCTACCATCCATTATACACAGCAGCTGTCTGGATGGCTGCCTGGCACTGACTTACACAGGCCATCTATTCCTGTCAGAAATATGATATGTCACTGACAAAAGCTTAATTACACCATTAATTAATAGGACAATTTTCTAAATGCATTGAAATACAGCTTGACACTCATTAGTGCCATTTATGAATAATTTCTCCCAGGGAATCGTACTCTGAAGAGCACTTTAAAACTAAATACAGTTCCAAAGGAAGCTATCGATAAAATAAATATGAGGTTAGAATGTCTCTCTTTCTGCGTATTTGTTGGTCCCCTCTTCTCTTGTTTATGTGGATTTTATTTTCAGCATGGCCAAATGAATTTTAATATTAAAATTCTTATTATAATTCTTATCAATATACCTTATTTTTGCTTTCTTTGGAGATCAGTTCTTTTGTTTGTTTGTTTTTCCCTTCAGAATCTTAGTTTTTAAACACATTATATCTTAAACCTTAAATAGCAAGAGCAACACATTAAACTTAAAATAACTCTAAAATATTTATCAGTGTGAAAAATATCTCCTCTACCTCCTCATCATCTGTATCCTAGCCATGTCATGTACAGCATGAAGAGGAAATAGTAAGCAAAATACGTGAAGAAAAGGTCTAGGATTCTCAAAATTTGCTTCTACTTATCTACACAAAAATTTTTAATAATTTTGCTATTTTTGTTATTGTCAGCTTACCTGCATAGGTATCTGTTATAGTCTATTATAAAATGCATTACAAATAACGACACTATCACACTTCTGCCCCATCCTTTGGTAATACATCTAGCATGACTTACTGCTTAAAGCCATAGCTTACTGTCTCCACTAATGCCTATTTCTGTTATTCTGTAACTTGGCTACATGGCTTCTAGATTGCAGAGGTCTATAATGGCAGACTGTAATGTGGCCTCAGGGTGGAACCAAATTAGTTCCTCTTGAAGGAGAAAGACAGTATTCACATCTCAGATAAGCAATTGGATTGGAAAACAGAAATGCATGACAGAATGAGAATAAGGCCTGTTTAGTTCACATTTAGAAGTTGTCAATGTGTCTAGATGTGACTGGGTTACTGGCTGTCTCAGCTTATCTTGAAATGGGACAAAAGATAAGAAGTCAAGATCGAAACCTAGCACATATAAAGGTGTAGCTGACTTAAAACAGTGATTTATTTAATGTTATCAAATTATCTGGAAAGCAACCCATGGCAATCCCCTTAGGAGAACACTCTGCTCTTCGAGTACCTTGTCTTTTATATGCCTTAAGGCCAATTGCATTTTATACCCCTCCCTCAGTATGTTGATTTACCCTGTTAGTAATTCTTTACTGGATTCAAATAACTTTGAGTTCCTTGATTTTAGTGTTGCTGTTTGTTGAATAAATTTCTATATCTAGCAATAGTTATTTTCCTCATGGATTAATCTGAAAAAAATTGTCCTTGGGAAGTATAATCATGGGTGATAATGGGAAGTCTAAGATGAGATACAAAACTCATAAATATTACTGTTAACACTGGAATTCTTGTATAAGGCCAAGAGGCCTTAACCTAAAAAAAAAAAAAAAATCAAGTATGCCAATTTAGTTTACTCTGCTTATAAAATCAATCTTCCTGGTTCAATCTTTTTGTACTTCAATATCTTCAATATACATGAAACGTTTATATAAAGGGTATTTAACAACTTTTATGAGGTGATTTAATTCAAAAGTTTGTTCATATTTGATCCATGACAATTTTTTTATAAATATCTAAATTAGAGAAAATTTTCTTTTTCAACATTTGTTCTTCAAGGAACTACATCTATATTTTACTTCTCTCTTATAAATGTATTAAGCTATGGTTTATTAAAATTTCTAGTCTCAAGTCATATACCTAAATTTTATAGTTTAATGATATACTGGTGGTCAGGCCTACCAGCTACCCTGTCTTAAATGGCATATTTACCATGGAATACAGTGCTTTAAATATAAAATAATAAACCAAACATAATTGAAATTTATAGCATAGATAGTTATGCTCTAACACTGGGGATCACTTGACTTTTGCAGACCTAAAAGTATTCAAATAAAATTAGTTGTCCAACTGTAGAGAGAAAACACACATTATGTAAATTGAGTAGAAAGTACTTAGGTTTCAATATTAAATGGAAAAATAACGGGAAAGGGGAAATGATTTGGAATGTAAATTAAAAAAAATAAAATAAATAATTAAAAAAAATTACTTCTTTTCAATGTGAGTGGAAAACTAAATGTGAAAGAGGAGTGAAATTATGTAAGAAAAATGAACGCACTAGTTAAGAGCTTTTACTAATCAGGATGGAGAGAGATTTACTTCTACAACTGATATTGTTGAAGTGTTGTACACATTATGATTTCATGACTGAGTTTATTTTTTAGAATGTAAAAAATCCATTTCAATAAACACATAAATGAGATTTTGTGTTTACTAAACACAAAATTATTCCTTATGATCTCAAGTGACAAAAACAACTCTATTGACACAGTTTGGATTTATCACAAGGAGAAGGGAATTCAATCATCCTCAACTAATCTAATATGAACAGGCCCCCAACAAAGAGGAATATTAGTAAGCAGTGAACATTAATATTATGTACAGGAACTCCCAAAAATGATATTTATCTGAAGAAAGAAAAGGTGTCTAAAAAATACTCTTGACTAGTGGATCCCATATATCTCAATTGTAGAAATCTGAAGCAGATTTATTGATGTCATGGAAGTTATTTGATAAAAGGGAATATAAAAATGAAGGTGTTTGATGATAGAAATGGTCCCTGCTGTGAGAAGAACATTAAATATTAATATGAAGAATCTATCAATTCAAAGTAGTAGGCAAATTTAAGTTCAAGGTAATATAGAAAAGAAAACAATAAATAACCTCAAGAATTGTTTTCCATATGTCCCATCTTAACCTGCTTTTATTGGCCACTATTGTTGGAGTTTTTAATTCTGCTGTTATGAAAATAATACCTAGACAAAAATTAACTTGGGATAGAAAAAATTTAGTACATCCAACAATTGCAGGTTTTAGTCCATCATTCTGGGATAATCACAGCAGTAATTGCAAGCAGGCACTAACAGCACATCCACTGTCCAGATCATAGGCTATGATTGCACACACTCTCATTTGCTCACTTGTCTATGCTCATCTCAATTTCTCCAAATCTATATATCATTCAGTACAACCTATCTAAAGAATACTGCCACCCACATCAGGAGGATGGATTGTTATATCAATTAGAACAATTATGAAAATCTACCACAGACATGTCTACAGACCCATTCAATGTATACAATTTCTCGTTGAGAATGTTGTGTCAATTTGAAAATTAAAGCTAACTATCAGTATTATTCTTTTCGGTATTTAATAATGATTCATGGTTAGATATCAGATTCATTTGAGTCAAATTTGAAGAGCTCAGTTATCCACATTCATTGGTTTCCTTAAAACCTCTCAGTTCCTTTCTCTTTGCTTTTCTTATGTCTGGTACCCTTCCTTTCTTTTAACCCCTTCTGCTTTATATTGCTGGAATTCTTCCTTTGTTTTTCTTTGTTGTTTTTGCTTCATACTGAAGCAGTGTCTCACAATGTAGCTCACAAAATTGTCAATTATACAATGTAACTCACACTGACTTTACTCTCATTACTTGCTGCCTTTACCTCTAGAATGATGGAAATACAGGGTGTCTTTACCATGCCTGGCTATAATACCATACTAAATTAACTATGCTGGCCTCATTTCTGAAATAGTTACTAAACCATTGAACTTTAGAGTACTGTATATATAGCAGAAAGTAGCCCTTGTCTAAAGAGACCACCTTTAATCAGTGGGCACACAGTAGGTTCCTTACTTTATAAATAAGATTGATTCTGAGATTTTTACAATTCTTGTATATATGGGGTCTTAAACTTTATATTCTAAGCTCATTTTGAGCAAACATCAATTGTTTTGCAAATGAATATGATATGAGAATCCTTTTTCTCTCTAATATCAGGTTAACTATCATTTCGAATAAACAATAAATGATTTTGTTAGTTGAGTATTTTTAGTCATCAAATATTTTCTATTTGATGTATTGGTGGAGAAAAATTGCATTGATTTAAAATTAGAACTCACAAAATCATATTCATGAGTGTTATTACACCATTTTGAGAATTTTAAGGTATTTTTATTCAATCACTGCAATCGGCATAAAATGCTTGCCACTCAAAGAATTACTTTTAAAAATTACATCATCAAAACATATAGCTGGAGGAGTGAGATGATCTGGTAAGTCATAGTACTTGCTCTGCTTGAAGAGGACTCAAAATTGGTTTCAGCACCTATATGATGGCCAGCGACTATTTGGTTTCAGCACCTACATGATGGCTAGCGACTATTTGGTTTCAGCACCTACATGATGGCCAGCGACTGTTTGGTTTCAGCACCCACATGATGGCCAGCGACTATCTCTAACTCAGTTCCTGGGGTTGCTACTCCATCTCTGTTCAGTTCTGAACATGGGTACGTCTACAGGTATGCAGTCAAACAATCAAACTCATTTAAAAATAATTAACCTTTAAAACAAAGGAAAATTATCCAACCATAGTCAAAAGAATGAGCCATGGTGATCAATGCATTGGGGAACTGTGAGAGAGGCTCCAGGGGGAAAAAAAGGCAGAAAGCATATCACCTCAGGTACATTTTATTCCCTGGATTATTATAACATGTAATTTTGTGCCTCCTGTGAGAAACATTTACATTCAATTTATAAGTCTTGTTATTCTTGTTGGATATCAGAACATAACTGTAGAACTCAATCTAGCCAGTGTACCCTGAAGTTGGATATCTCCTTCTGCCTTGCTTTTATTCTTTCCCAGATATAATCTACAGTACCTGTAGTACATATCAGGCGATTGTGTTTAAATTGGTCTGTCCTGAGTCAGTTCTTGGAAAGGGCTGATCTGTTACTGTTAATATGAGCTTATTGGTATTTATTTACATGTTTCTCTGACCATGATATCTTGACCTCAAATAACCTTCCTTAGATCATTGAATTTTTACTGTTGTTGTTAGTTTGTGTATCAAAGTACAATGAAATTGAAGATTGCCTACAACATTACACTGTAGTCCACCCCATTCTCTCCGGTCCTTCCTCAGATCCCAGGTCTGGCACACAAGATCTACACAGGATGGCTGAAATGTCCACAGATAATAATAAAACAAAATAACTAATTTACCATATCTGATACTCGGAAGATACTTGTTAGTGCCGTTACAGATATCTTAGTCTTAGGAATTGAAACCTAGTGAAAAATGATTTGTGAACAATTATTGTACTTGAACAAACAACATATCTTCCTACTTCTTATATAACGTTTAACTCATCTTTGAATTAGCATTGTGGTGACTCTTTTATCAAAATTTTTAAAAAGTTGATTTGATAGATAAAGAGTTTGAGATCCTGATTTTAAATTCCTTCAATAAGGCTTCACAGTTACAATCGGCAGAGCAAAGACTAATGTGTACATCTTTTTCAGGACACAGCTGTGGTGGTTTATATGAGAAATACCCCTTTACACTCGGGCATTTGATCGCTTGGTCTCTTTTCTGGTGCTGTTAAGCCATGTTCAGGATGTAGGGCTGTGCTTACAAATGTAGTTCATTGGAGGTGGGCTTTGGAAGGTCGTAGAATTGCCCTACTTAGCGTTTACTGTCACTGCTTTATAGCTACAATGTGATCTCTCCATCTTTTCCTATGGCTGTGCCTGCTTGGTGCCATGCCTCCCCTCTCTGATGACCCATATCTCTCTAGACCCATAAAATAGACTAAGCCCTCTTTTCCATAAGTTTCGTGATCCTGATATTTAAATGACCACTAAATCAATCTCCTATATTGTAGCATGGACTAAAAGAAGAGTAAAGTAAATACTTACTGAAGCTGTACTTTGGATCTTGTCATTTTTAGTTGAGTACAGAGTAAGAGGCTGCATTACAGTAAAGCAAGCTATCTTTGCACTACTTTAAATGCAATGTTTACTTTTCTTGTTTACTTGTATGCAGTGTGTGCCTACATGTGTGTGTTTATTTATAGTGTATGTGGCGGTGAAGGGTAAATGTATGTATAAGTCAATGTTCTATGATTTTCTCTACTGATTTTCTTTCTTAGTCTTTGACACAAGTTCTTTTACTACCCTACAGACCACTAGTGATCTTGGTCAGCTGACTCATGAGCTTCAGGGACCTACCTTTTTCTGGTGCTCTAAGACTAGGATTCCAGTTCTGTGACACCACTCTTAGATTTATAAGGTGCCCATGCTGTCAGCATGTTGTTGGCAGATTAATCTCCACAGCCCTTCAAATCATCTTTAGTTAACTATCATAGCTCACTTACAGCTTAGAGTCCAGTGACTACAGATTTAGAAAGTAGTTAGCTCACAAAAACTGTGTCTTCTCGGAACTAAAGTCGGAATATTTAGTAGTCTCTAAGCCTGCTGTTTCAGAAATATTGTTTTCTTTCATGCTTTAAATGTGTACAATTTTTAACAGAACACATCACTTTTCAAGCTTACTCTCTATTGGTGACTGCAGCAAATATATGTAAATTCCTATACAGTAGAGCCAGACAGACCTTGTGCAATTAATTACCTATGTTGCTGTCACTTCCTACCATTTGTCTACTCCCTAACTCTTCCTTAATCTGCCATTCTCTTGTGCTCTGTTCATGTCAATGTTATATCATTTTCACTATTAATGTTTTGTATTATTGTTTGGAGTCATTATTGGGTTTACTAGAAAATGGCTTTCCATAAATCAAGATAGATGAATCAGCAGGTAAAACAACTCATGGCCAACATGAAAGACATGTGTTAAATCACCAAAACCAACATGTAAGCAGAGAATTTTTTGTCAATATTTGTCCTTTTTAAGGGTATGTATGCTCCTTCTCACCAACATAAACATATTACATTATTTAATTAACTAATGCAATTATAAATTTTAAAAAGAATAAATTTACTAAATCAAATTGTTGAAAATGACACAGACTCTTCAGAGACTCACACTAAAACCTCAATGGTTCTTTCACAAAGAACATTCAAATACAGGAGGGAGAGTTGTTGGAAAACAGTTTCCAATATCAAGAGGGTTAAAGGAGAAGATATGAATACTATTCAAATTAACTTCAAACATGAATGAAACTCAAAAATTAAATGTTAGTGCAAAACTCTTTTTGAGACTAAATTTACCAAACAGGAGGCATATTTTATTGTGAAGTTTTATTTGATTGATCAATATGGTCTGGATGCATTTTGATGTTTAGCAGCAATTTGTCTATAGTAATATGTCCCCATTTTACTTCAGTAAATATTGTTCAACAGTGACATCCATCTTCGCTATTTTCTCCACTTAGAGTTGTATGGAGATTGAGAAAATCTTCACTTACATTTTGCATACGACAATATTTTTTGAAATTTTTATTAGATATTTGCTTTATTTGCATTTCAAAGGGTATCCCCTTTCCTCATTACCCCTCTGAAAACTCCCTAACCCATTCCTCTCCCCCTGATTATTAGCCCCCCCCCACTTTCCTGACCTGGTGTTCCCCTACACTGGGGCATCTAGCCTTTATAGGACCAATCTCCTCTCATTGATGCCTGAAATGGCCATCCTCTGGCTTCAGCTACATATGCATACGATATTTTTAATTAACAATATTCTTAGAGAGCAAGTGAAAACAAAACCAAAAAAGTACAACTTCAATGAGAATGTCACTAGATATCTTATAGCATAAAATCCTGAATAGGTTAAAATATTGCTTTTATTATAAATAATTCAATTTTTAAAACTATGTAATTATTTTAATTACATATGACTTAGGGATATAGAATGTTAATTAAAAATATATTTAATTTACATAATGACTAAAATAATACAGTTCATACTACTTTTTTATGTTAAATAAGTTAGAAATGATAATGCAAAAAGATTTTAAATACATATGATCTTACTTTGTGATATTTCTTTAGTTTCACATGTATGGGTAAACCCCTGAGTACCATAAGCATGCAGCATCTATGTAGTTCAGAGAGAACACATGAACTCCTAAAACTCTAGTTACAGATATTTGCTTCTATCCTGTTATGTCAGTGTTGGGAATACAACCAAAGACCTCTGCAATAGCAGCCAGAGCTCCTAACAACTGAGGAATTTCATTGACATGTATATAACACTGTAAAATGATGTGCTAATATTATACTATTGCATCACCTTTCATGCAAACTTTATCTTAGTCCTTCAAGTAAAGCGTACAAACTGTATCTTATTTCCAAATCTTTATTGTAGTATTGTTGAAATATTGTGATACTGTAGTTCATTAAATTGAATGAACTGCATCCTAAGCAGAAGAATACTGGTTTGGCAATGAAATGTAGCCAACAATATAGATAAATACCCAAAAACATTCTCCCTGGTTCTGTGTTATAACTATGGGTTTCTACCACACAATAATGGCCTATCACCATGACAAGAATTCTCTTTCATCCTCTTTACACAATTAGCTGTCTAATGTAGATGCTTTCCTGTCTGCCAAGTTAATATTAAAATGAATATTTCACTAACATTCTTGTTAAGCTCTTTTACACAAGAACTAGTTACAGATTTCTTTAAGTTTGTGAATATCTCTCACATTTAAGATTTTGAAAATACAGCATAATTATATGATCCCCTTCCCTTTGCATCCCCTAAACCTGCTCATGTAGTCTCCCCCTTAAAGTGGCAAAACAAATGTGAGATTATATGCCCATTCACATTACAAAAGACTAATGTTTCCTATTAGTTAGTATGTGTATCTACTGATGTGTGTAGAAATTTCCTCTAAGCTAATATCCTGAATAGGCTCATTCAGACTCAGACAGTAAATAAAAATTATAAGACTCGTAGAGCATAAACAATTTACCAGCCCTTGGGAAGTTCTTTAAGCTAAAAATATTCACAAGTCACATCTATAGAGATATGTAAACATTAACAATGCTTTAAGAGGATTTTGTTAAATGAGCTGCCTATCAGACCTCCACGGGTACAGTATTCATGAAACTTTGCCTAGGCATGAGCAAGTCTTAGTGAAGCAGCTGCCTTTGAGCCTTTAGTTTCTTTTTGAAAATCTCTCACTAACACTCCTGTATGTAACACCAATAAGTTCAGTGGTTACTAGGCTACATTTGTGTTGATTGTTTTTCCTTTGGTCTGAAGTGTCCAATCTTGTGTAAGTAGACATTTCATTATACCATTCCTAGAAAAGTTACACAATGTAAGTGAAATTAGTTAATTCATAATTTACTTTTATTTAAGGGGATATGTATATATAATCAAAATCGCATTGTATTTGAAATCACATTGTATTTGAATATAAAATTATATATATACATATATATATGTATATATATATTTCTTAAAGACTGCCAATCATAGGAATTAGTTTTATACCTTAAATAGTAAGAGAACATATTGCATTTAAAAAATACCATAGATTTCATAGAAAAAATTTAAATGGAGTTTCTGAAAATAATATGGCAGTCATTTCTACTGAGAATTAAAGTATAACACCCAGAACTGGAATTTTAAAAATACAAAATGGTTGCCTCAGCTAAAGGAAGAGCAGCAATGTGATAAGTAGAAAGGCTATTTCTAGGGTCATTTCACACTGAACTAAAGATATTTTTGCAATGCACTCCAGTTTTGTGTGATTGCATGAATGTTTAGAACATGATTTGTTACTAAAATGTAGCAATTCTGTAGAATGAACTTATGGAACTTTCAGCAGTTTGTTAAAAGTCTCAGGACAGAGTAACGAGAGGGGGTTGAATGGAGAAAAGAGGGAGGGAAGTGGGCTTATGGGACTTTCGGGGAGGGAGGAAACGGGAAAGGGGAAATGATTTGGAATGTAAATTAAAAAAAAATAAAATAAATAATTAAAAAAAGGTCTCATAAATCATGTGACAATGACACTTGAAAAGGGAGAAGAAAATTCTAGAAACAAGTTGGATATTAATACTATTTTTTTTGTTTTTTTTTATCAGAAAATTTTTCAGAGTTGGTATAACAGTTTCTTCAATACACTTGTAGGTTTCGTAAACCTTTTATACTTAATTTTTGTATATTTTTAAATAAAATGCAATTTACCAAATGTATTTATCTGAATACTTACATGATTTCCTCAAAATATCACACCTCTGTTATGACTGACTTTTTGGCTTAATTAGGATATTTTTAAGAGATGTTTGTAGTGTAAATCTGTAACTCAGATTGTGAGAATTCCTGAAACGGGAAGATTGCTAGTTGTAGGGGTGGGGATAGCCTGGCCTAACTAGTCCACTATCTCAAACAAACCAAACAAAAGGAAGAAGTGTTCATTCAGAATAAATAAACAATAGTTATGGTTTTGTTTTGTTAAGACATTAAAATTACAGGATTTTATGCTTTAACTGGTAACATGCATATTTTTGATACGGTAAATAATAGAAATGGGGTTATTAAAAGCTAACAAATGCTGTGATGGATAAAGTACCAATACTTTGTGAACTCACTGACTCTCCTCTTCCTTAACTGGGATGGGCATCATTTGGAATGTAAATAAATAAAGTAATTAATTAAAAATCAATTTAGTTCCTTAAGAAAAACAATGTCAAGTAAAGAGATGGAGACAACACACTACTTGAATTGTTACACTCGACTATAGCATTGTATGTTCGCAGAAGTTAGTGCACTTCTTTACAAATCATACATGGTACCTTCTGTGATTGTTCTTCATTGTTTGGTGAACAGCACTGCATTATAGACCCTTCCCATTGACATGACGGCCACATATTCAAGATAGGGAATAAATTACTCTTGCTGGAAGTATGTTGCTTATTTTCTTAATAATTTAGGCTCATAAATTCTGAGATTATATGCAGAATATGTCAAAATTTATTTTTAAATGCATTTATGTTGCCATAGACTGTTGGTCCTCTAAGAGATATGTGTTCACTTTCTTTGATCATTAAAGGTTTTTAGAGCTGTAAGAGATTATAAAGTTATAAATATTAACAGTACAAATTTAGTTGTAAGAGGAAGATACTTTGCACGTACAATTACACTAAGAATATTCAATTACCATTCAAGGGATTAGTACATAGAAATCCTGAAATGCTGGTGTGATGAAATTTTCCAAAGTTACAGTGATTATATAGATATTTTTATTTGGAAAAAATAAAGATAATAACAACTAGCTTCTAGAGGTAGGTAAAAAAAATAGTAATTATATAATTAAATAAGGTTTAAAATGTGGAAATTAGGAATAATTGAATACAGAGATATGGAATAATGTGAAATTAACAGTATATCTTGTGGATATATTACTGTGTATTATTTTTAATCTAACCTCTTAAGGTAAATAATACCACAATGTGTTTACTACCTCCAAGAACATGGCCTCCTCCTGATTGGTCCTTCAAAAATGCTTACTTATCAAATTAATCTGGTATTAGGCAATATTTGACATGTTAATCTGAAATAACTTTAAAGAGTTATCATTTTTCAAGTAGAATAGCATTACTTGTTTGGAAAATGTGAAACACATTATGATTTCCACCAATAATTTGAACCCTGTTTTACTTAATGGGTAAATAATTTCATATTATTGATATCTGAGATATAATAGGCTCCATAGGACCCCATATCAAGCTTTGTGTAGTAAAATAATATCAGTAATTTATATATATATATATATATATATATATATATATATATATATATAATATATATATATTAAAGTGGATATGACTAATATAATTTTAACTTATTTTCTGGAAGGTGAGTCAAAATAGCATATCCTATTTTTCATTTTATAGTTTCTATTTCTATATTATTTTAGCTCATTGAATATACATGGCTTTTAAAACTAGAGAATACGATATATGTGAAGATCATGTGAGTCTCATTCAGCTCAGCACTTCGTATAATAAAACCCAGGAGTATAGAATTTTGAAGGAATTTGAAATTCAATGGGACAGAAATGGCTTTGTAGAGTGCTTACATTCATCCTGCATTATGTTTTCATAATCTGGAAGGTCCACCATATAAATCAGAAAAGAATTTGAGTTTATAATACAGGCTGTTCTATTTTAAGGTCATTGCAAGGATTCGGTGTTATTACAGGAACACGTAGGCCTACCAAAGCTGTACCAATGAAAATGAAATTCATGTCCTAGAGGCAAACACAGAGGGAAAATAGCTCTGGAACTGAAAATTAAAAAAAATAAAATTAACAAAACAGAGTCTCCAGGAGGCGAGACACATTATGCTTCTGACCTAAGAAAACCGCAGGAAAAGGGCAGTGTGCTAAAGGACAAATGCAGAAAAATGCCCAGAAAAACACACTTTTTCTGAGGAAACATAAGCATCTGGGATGTAACTAGACCCAACTGACCACAGGGGGCCCTTCAGTCCAAGACAGTCTCCGATAGCTAGGGAAGCAGAACGGAAGCCAGTCAAAGGCCAGCGATCCAATCAGAGAAATGTCAGTTTGAAAAATAGTGAGAAATAGTAGTGTGTGGGAGCCGTGTTCCCAAAACTCCTTGGTATTTGCCTGGATGAAAACATAATGGCTTTAACACAGCTGCCATTTTCATTTTTGATCTGGTCGTGGAGTCACCGGAAAATAGTGATGGAAGGGAGAGAAGCAGCCAGAGGGGCTGTCTTTCCTAACAGGGAGAGATAATAACTGAGAAGATCATTCATATCTCTACATCACAAGACCAAATCATGTACATAAAAATAACTTTATACCTACTAAGCAGATTATTTGTATACCTTTAGGTGTGTGCGTGTGCGTGTGTGTGTGTGTGTGTGTGTGTGTGTGTGTGTGTGTGTGTGTGAACAATTAATGAACTAAAACCCGTAATTTCGGGAAAGAGCAAGGTACACAAAATGGGTTGGAGGAAGGAAAGAAAATCATGAAAAATTATGTAATTATATTTTAATTTCAGAAAAAAATTTAAAAAGATGAAATTGAATATACTGGGAAAATTACTGATTAAGATTATAAAATTGAATGAATATGCTAGGAGCAATTACTTATGTAGATTATTGACTTTTCAGGAATTATGCAAAAGATCAAGTTTATCAAGTAAAGGTGAGGCAGCAAAAGAGGGTAACACTAATCTCATTTAGCAGTTACGAGACATAGCTAAACGAATTACAAATGGTTCTGCATGTGGCAAATGTCAGCAAGAAGAAAGAAGCTTCAGCTATAGAACAGGTGAGGGGAAAGAGGTTAAAGGGAAATGGGATTCAGTATGAATGCCCCAGTGTAGAGGATTGCTGGGCGGTGAGGCAGGAGTGACTGGGTGGGAGGGGGGCATCCTCATAGAGGGGAAACTGGGAAATGGGATAGCATTTGAAATATAAACAAATAAAATGTCCAATTAAAAAAAAGTCTAAAATGAAAATTGTCGGAATAAAGAGAGTGATTTGGGACTAAAGAATCAAGGACAGTTATTATTAATTGAGCACCATATATTGATTGTTATGCTGCAAATTTTGAACATCAGTTTAGGAAACACCTTGAAGATTTCACAGATGATTAAAGTTATCAGTGGCATGGTTTCTTTTGTTTCCAATGTAGCGTTAAAAAGAGGAGTCTTCCCTGATGCAATCTTTGGTTTCCAGCCTGTAAGTAATTAAGCAGTAAAGATTCGGTGCCTCATTTCACAATTTCCAATATGTTTATTACTCGTTAATTTTTCATGGTGCCAGGAACAAAACTCGCTAGTGCTTGAAGTCGGTGACTGTTTTATTTTGAAATTAGTATGTAGCAGCTTTGTCATCGCCTCTCTGAGTTTACGTCTTTCAAAGTAAAACACTGTTAATACACTACTCACTTTTTAAAATTATAATATCAATTTTTATTTGACTTCCATTTAAGTGTTATCAATGGTTTCTTTAAAAAGATGGTGATTCATGTGAGAGGTTTGTTGTTGATGGTTCAGAATCTTAGCACTCATTCCCTCTTGGTACCTCACTGGCTAGAAAAGTCCTGAATTTTACTTGTTCCTTCAGATTCCAGATGGCATCGTAGAACTGGGTGTTGGTATCTCAACTCAGATTAAGCTCACAAATAAAAACAAAACCAAAAAATGTCCCTCATATTAAGTATTTACAGGGGACCCATTCCATATGCGGACATCAAACCCAGATACTAATGTGGATGCCAACAAGTGCTTGCTGACAGGAGCCTGTTATAGCTGTCTCCTGATAGGCTCTGCCAGAACATGACAAATACAGAGGCAGATCCTCACAGCCAACCATTGGACTGAGCACAGGGTCCCTAATGGAGAAGTTAGAGAAAGAACTAAAAGAGCTGAAGGGGTTTGCAACTCCATAGAACAATATCAACCAACCAGACCCCCCAGAGCACCCAGGAACTATACCAACAACCAAATAGTACACATGGAGGGACCAATGGCTCCAGCCCCATATGTAGCAGAGGATGGCCTTGTTGGGCATCAATAGGTGGGGAGGCCCTTGGTCCTGTGAGGGTTTGATTCCCCAGTGTAGGTGAATGCCAGGGCAGGGAGGCTGGAGTGGGTGAGTAGGAGAAGGAACATCCTCATAGAAGCAGGGTGAGGGGGGATAGGAGAGGGGGCTTCCAGAGGGCAAAACTGGAAAGGGGATAACATTTGTAATGTAAATACATAAAATATCCAATGGAAAAAAGATTCACAAAAAAAAAACAAAAACAAAATATTTTCCTAGAATATTTTTCATTATGTCTAGGTGTGGTTGTACTATTGACATACAATTACTTTAAAAAAGATACATATGTAGCAAAGCACAGTCTTGTCTGAGATGAATGGAAGGGGAGGTCCATGGTCCTGTGGAGGTTCGCTACCCCAGCATAGGAGGATGCTGCAGTGGTGGGGTGGGCAGGAGTAGGTTACAGAGTTGGGGAGCACTTCATAGAGGTGAAGGGGAGCAGAGAGAGGGCAGATGTGGGATGGGGTTCTTTGGAGGGGTAACTGGGAAGTGGGAAACAAATTGAATTATTAATTAAAAAGTTGAAAAGGGAAAGTGATGTAATTTAAATAAAAAATTATACTTTAAAAGAGAACTTAAGAATGTCTTTAATTTGTCTACTCCATATACTCTTTTGCCAAAACTTCTACGAGATGGCTTTGTACCAACAGCTTATAGACTTGGAAATGAAATTCTCTCCAACAATTGAACCAGGAGCCGAAGACTATCATGATGGAGTACCTCCTAAGAGTTTCGCCCTTGACAGTCCAGCTGGAAAAATGGACTGGTCTGGTCAAAATGGCGGAGCTTCACATTACCCAGTCTCATTGGAAAGTGTGTGAAGTGACTGAGATGTGTCCCTTACCTTTTCCCATATCCAATGATTGCAGACATTTTCTATTATTAGTTTTAGGATTACAAAGGAACAGTAATATAGACACTTTAAATTAATTCTATTTCAAGATTACAAAATATAAAATAATTTGCATATTTATGGTATCTTCATACATTATCTTCACAGACCATCATTTGGGCTATCATTAATTATGAACTAAATTCGCAGTAGAACTTCACATAACTTGTTTAGGATAGTATGGTGTAGATAGTGGCATTAGCAGGTCTCTGGGTTTGCCTATTTATGTTGTATATTTAAAATATTTCAAAGATAGAGAATCTACATAAAACATTATATCCATTATTTTAAATTTGCTCAAGGATTTCAGCCAAAATTCAACATTTTCCATTTTATTTAAGTTAGGATTGTAGTCTAGGGTCCTATTACTTTGGCATTAATTTCAATTTTTCATGTTTCTACATTATTATTAAGATATATTATCACATGCATTATTGAGAGCTATGTGGATAATAATGTAATTTGTACACTTATGTGAAATTTTTGCTACCTATTTTAAAAGAACTTATAAACAGATAACCATAGTTACTTTTAGTATATGTGCTGCCGAAGCGAGCACCATAGTTACTTTTAAAGTGGACTACAATGGAATTATTACTGTTTTTATATTAATTATCTCATATTGAATTTACAAAAAATAACAAAAAAGTAAAAAAAGTAACGACTCCAGAACTAATGACCTATACTTTTATAATAGTATAAATTATATTTTCCTGTATATCAATACTTTTCTGTTATTTTAAAATACCTGCACAGAAATCCATCTATATGTGGTCTATTATACAATTTAGAATATTATCTTAATTACTATTGAAATTTTGTCTTAGCTGTTGATACAATTGCATAATCCTCAGTAGTTAGTTTTCCTTGCTTGCTGGCCTTTATTGGATGCCTACCTTGTAATGGGGATCTGAACTCTAGTCCATATGTTTGCTGAAAAATGCTATTAACTATTGAGACATTTTCCCATTCTTTTTCACCTTTACTTTTCTTCTCTCCTTTGATCTTCCTCCTCCTGTTCCTTCCTTTTAAAGAAATTTTCATCCAGCACCATGGATGCTATTGCCAAAGGATCCCGTCCATATACTGGTTAGGCTTACGTGATACAGCTGGAAGACAGATACTCCACACAATTTTAATCCCTCTGGCTAGAATACAGACATAGCCTTAGTACACCTTTGATCCCTAACAACAAAGGTAAGGTTAGTTTGTAGAAGGAAACAGCCATATTTAAAAGTAGCAACTGATTGAGGGGAAGACAACAAAATAAATCAGAGAAAGATTTGACAGAATGAGGCAGAGACGATATAAGCCAAACTTACAGTAGAACAGTAAGTAAGGCTACTTAAGAACACACAGAGAGAGAGAGAGAGAGAGAGAGAGAGAGAGAGAGAGAGAGAGAGAGAGAGAGAGAGAGAGAGAGAGAGAGAGAGAGAGAGAGAGAGAGAGTTGTGTGTATATGACAGTTTTACTGGGACAGTTCTAGAGAGAAAGGCATAGTTGAAGAATGAGGGAGGCAGAGGCGTAGAGCATGTTGGTAATGTTAGTATGAGGCAAGGCAGAGAAATTTAGTCAGAAGCTAAGGCAAGCTGGATTGAATCACTCAGCTTGGAAGATTAAATTGTTCAGGTTCTAGAGAGTTCAAGGCCAAGGGATAGGGTTAATTAGAACAGAGAAATTCTCTGGGCTTTGCACAAGCCATGTTTTTAACGAATTTGAGTATGTCTTTTATCTCATGACTTCATCTGAAAAAATAAAAGTGAAATTTACACTTTTGCTTTCACTACTATAGTTTTGATTTAGAGTCTTGAACATTCTATCTAGTTGCACTTCTTATATGCTACATTTCCAGCCTGTGAATTTCCTGTTCATATAATTAGCAAATGTTTCATTTATCCTCTCGTATTCATCTTTATCTCTTCTTTCATATATCTTAAAATTTCTTTCTGATATTTTCATTGACTTTTAATTTTTCCACAATAAGGATAGTTAAGAGTATAGCATGATTGCATATTTTTCATTCTAGATGCTGAAGCATTATAAAATATATCGTTAAATTATATCCTTCATCGCCAAATACAGTTAAATTTAAACTTAAAATACAGAAATTAAATATGTCAGTGTAATAAGCTCTGGAATAGTGAATAAAAATAACTAAATACCAAATAGTTACTAATGAAGTGGAAAGTATTTTATTCTACTATTTATTATACTAACATTTTTTACTTCATTCATCACACACAATATTAAAAATTGAGATATAATATTCTAAGTCAAGAACAACTAACTTCATTTCAGTATTTTATTAAAGGCACAGAGCATTTCCAATACTGTTTAAGGGAAAACAAACAGCATATGGAAGTTATAAACCCGAGGAACTTTTGGAAGGAAGGTGATGAATAAGATTATAGAGAGTTCTGCTTTTAGAATTAGTGGTCAGGAAAACAGTCAGGTTGAGCAATGAATAGCAATGAATATCAGGAAACAACATGGGAGGGGAAACGAGAAAGAGAGAGAGAGAGAGAGAGAGAGAGAGAGAGAGAGAGAGAGAGAGAGAGAGAGAGAGAGAGAGAGAGAGAGAGAGAGAGAGAGAGAGAGAGAGAGAGAGAGAGAGAGAGAGAGAGAGTTGTGTGTATATGACAGTTTTACTGGGACAGTTCTAGAGAGAAAGGCATAGTTGAAGAATGAGGGAGGCAGAGGCGTAGAGCATGTTGGTAATGTTAATATGAGGCTAGGCAGAGAAATTTAGTCAGAAGCTAAGGCAAGCTGGATTGAATCACTCAGCTTGGAAGATTAAATTGTTCAGGTTCTAGAGAGTTCAAGGCCAAGGGATAGGGTTAATTAGAACAGAGAAATTCTCTGGGCTTTGCACAAGCCATGTTTTTAACGAATTTGAGTATGTCTTTTATCTCATGACTTCATCTGAAAAAATAAAAGTGAAATTTACACTTTTGCTTTCACTACTATAGTTTTGATTTAGAGTCTTGAACATTCTATCTAGTTGCACTTCTTATATGCTACATTTCCAGCCTGTGAATTTCCTTTTCATATAATTAGCAAATGTTTCATTTATCCTCTCGTATTCATCTTTATCTCTTCTTTCATATATCTTAAAATTTCTTTCTGATATTTTCATTGACTTTTAATTTTTCCACAATAAGGATAGTTAAGAGTATAGCATGATTGCATATTTTTCATTCTAGATGCTGAAGCATTATAAAATATATCGTTAAATTATATCCTTCATCGCCAAATACAGTTAAATTTAAACTTAAAATACAGAAATTAAATATGTCAGTGTAATAAGCTCTGGAATAGTGAATAAAAATAACTAAATACCAAATAGTTACTAATGAAGTGGAAAGTATTTTATTCTACTATTTATTATACTAACATTTTTTACTTCATTCATCACACACAATATTAAAAATTGAGATATAATATTCTAAGTCAAGAACAACTAACTTCATTTCAGTATTTTATTAAAGGCGCAGAGCATTTCCAATACTGTTTAAGGGAAAACAAACAGCATATGGAAGTTATAAACCCGAGGAACTTTTGGAAGGAAGGTGATGAATAAGATTATAGAGAGTTCTGCTTTTAGAATTAGTGGTCAGGAAAACAGTCAGGTTGAGCAATGAATAGCAATGAATATCAGGAAACAACATGGGAGGGGAAACGAGAAAGAGAGAGAGAGAGAGAGAGAGAGAGAGAGAGAGAGAGAGAGAGAGAGAGAGAGAGAGAGAGAGAGAGAGAGAGATTGGAAAATAGAATGCATCATTGTTTTCATTGTGCTAACTAAACACATGAAAATACTATCTAAAGGAAAGGTTTATTTTGGCTCACATCTGAGATTAGAGTCTATTGTGGTAGGGAAGACATGGGAAGAGTTGCGGAGGCAGATGGCCATATCCATCCATATTCAAGTAATCGAGGAGAGATGAGTACTGGAGCATCACCCATGTGCCCATGCTACCCACAGAAGATGAATGGCTTGGTCAACTATCCCACACTCAAGCCTTCCAGGTCAGCCCACACACACCTCTGCTACCAAAGCAGGGCCCTCTCTCCAGAGTGCTGTCACTTTTGAGAGAAGTGGCCATCTCTCCAGAGTAAAGAATCTAATAACGGGCAGTAGCAGTTATACCCCTGAACATCCACATTGTCCCCAGCACCTGCTCCGACCGTGTACATCCTCATGTTCTCTAGCGTTAATATGAGCCACAGAAACATCAACACAACCTCTGCCACTGAATAACCCCAGACTTTGTCTTTGCTCTCCGTGAAAGCTCGGACTAACACCTCACCCTGGCTCAGATGGTGGGACTGGCTACTGACAACCGGCTACTCTTCTTTACTCTCGCGTCTCCAGGTCCATCTCTCTTCAAGTTGCTCCAATTCTCTTCTGTCCCATCTGTCTGTCACATACTCATCTACTGTTTTGGCTCCTGCTGGAGGCTAACTGCAAGACTGGCTAACCCGAGTCACAGCCTCTTTCTGAGTCGCATGGAATCGAGGCAAACAGGTGTCTACAGTCTGCCTGTACTATGTATGCACAGGTAGGCAGGTCTGTGTGTGACATGGTGATCGACAGGTCTCTGTGTTCCTCCTATTTGTTGAACTGTGATGGGTGATAGGTGGGGCTCTATGTGTCTGAGCCCCACCTGTGCCACGAGGCAGGGAGAAAGCTTGTGAGCATCTCTCCCCTCTAGCACCACGCGGCATTATAGAATAGAGGTCTCTGCCTGTCTTCTTCTTCCTTAAATTCCCTATCTGGAATTTATTTAGCTTGTTCTTTTTTGTATGTCGTAGGATTAAGTCAACTTTTGGCCACCGATCCAGTCATCAAGCTAGGATGAAGAAAGGGCCAACATCTGTTCTGCCCCTAATTGACAAAAGAATGTCACTATCAACAGGGTAGTTCTTTGCCAGTTCGTATGTCTTAAATTATTAAATTACAAAAGCCTAGATAGTGCTATAACATGGTATTGAGGTTTGATATGTTATAAATCAAAATAAGCCACTTTGAAATATTGTCTGCATTAATATCAAAGTAACTTAAACAAAGGAAATATTGGGAGATTTTGACTTTGAAACATCTTCATCTACATAGAAATAACCTCCAAAATTAATGTCTGAAACAATTTTCTGGGGTAATATCACATGAGAAGATCAACACTTATTACAAAAGAGGAGAATGGGAAACAGAACTCAGTAGTTAAGACCATTTGTTGCTCTAGAAGAACTGGAATAATTGCTCAGTACATACTTGGTAGCACGTAGCAATCCATAACTGCATTTCCAGGGCATATGATAAGTTCTTCTCACCTCCAAAGGTACCAGATATGCATTCAATGCACATATATGCATTCAGAAAATAAACTCATAAACATGAATAAAGTAAGTTTTTTTTAAGAAAAGTGATCAGTAGTTGATAATACATACGGATATAGCATGTCCCAAACTATAATTTTTCCATCATTTTTCCAAGCTATGTATCTCCTATAAAATTGTTTACAGTGTCCATTTCTTCTGTGAATAGACTGTGTAAAATAACAATCTTGCTCCATGCTTGAAATCTTATTTTTCTACATTCTCCTGTGTAGGCCTAGAATTTTCAAAACTTTCTTGAATAAGGAAGGGTTCTTAAATGCTGTAAATAATAAAATAGTAATAAATTCTTTAACCTCCCTTCTAACCATTCACCCACCAGATATAGTGGAAATAAAAGGTTAATAGGGAAAAAGGAGATATGGACCTGTTTCAAAATAGTTCTTTTGGGATTTTCCAATATTATTGTCAGGTATCTGCAGTTAAGTTCACACAAATCAACAACACCATTCAGGAATCAGCAATGTTAATTTTATCCAGAAGAAACATCTGTGATCTGCCAATCTGCCCATGTCAAAAGAAGTGGAAGAACCTTCTGGAATATTATGAGAAATTGTTTGGTGAGCTACTCGCTTTGAAGTTTTGACAAATGATCATTAGTGAAGAAGGCAAGGTAAACCAATGCCACAGAATCTTTAGCTAAGTCCAGCATCAGTGAAACCCAAAGAAGACCAGTAAAAATTAGCAAAGTGCACTAATGCGACAGCTTCACCTACTGACTTTTGGTTATACACTTTCCAAATATCACATGTCCTCTCAAGCATTCACAATTCCAAAACATCACATGCCCTTTTTCCAGGCAGTTTCCAGAAAAAAAAATCACGTTTGTTCTCAACAAAACATCCTCTGATAATGCAGTTTCCAGAATAAAGCATCACATGACATAACTGAGTCCCCAAAGAAACCAGAAATTTCCACTTCATTGCTATAAATGATTAAATGCTTTCATTTTATTTTGATTAATACACTATCTGTAAAGTTATTAATGGATTAAGTCATATAGCCTCATGGCATTTACATTCTATGGTACATATGTATATATTTATAAATTATAATCTATTTTTGCATCTTAAGAATGTTCATTGAGTTTATTTCATGTTGATTATCTACTCCTGGTCATGGAGCCTGGCCCTGAAAGATGGTTATTTTACAAAATGAACTGCTATTGGTGAAAAAAAATTTTCCTATACAAGCAGAAATTACCTGTCCACAGCTTCTCAGTTAGGAATGAGCACCAGTGTCTAATTCCCTCATTCAGCACTGGGAAACCATCAGACTTGAACCTCTGCAGATCTGTGGATACTGCCACAGCCTCTGAGTTCATTTGAGCATCTGTATGGCTATGTAACAATTACCAAAATATTAGCTTTATATAATAATTTTCCATAATTTTTCTAGTTTTCTGATCCAAGATTTTAGAAAGCAAATATTTTGCCTTAGAACATAAAATGCTCATAATCACATTAATGCCTATTGCTAGACTATATTTGAATGTCTTCTAGAATTTTCTTACAGCATGTATTAACAGACAAAGCAGTGTAAAAATTATATTTACACACCTTGTCATCATAAGTTATAGATTTGAGAAAAATGGGAATTTTCACAATTGTTGCTTAAAAACTTTTTCAAATAAATATACACCCCCAAAATATCAGTGCTTTTCAGTTTTGCCTCTCTTGCCATTTGGTACATCAAAATACCACCTGGTAAGTAACTGTGGTTGTGCTTTATGGGTGTATTTTGGTAGATTCGTAGACTTGTCCCAATTGAATTATAGTAGCATATGTCATACTTATATTGTGTCAATAAAAGTATCTCTGGGAGTTGACAAATGCTCTTTTGAGAGCAAAATTGAAATTTTTTAAGTGATACTAAATGAATATTAGAAGTAAAATTGTATTGCCATTTTGGATTCACAGACCTATCAATGTATAAGTTGATAAAAAAATTGGGAATTCTTTATATGCATATATATGCATCTTATACACATATATGTATATGTATAATATACATGGAAATAAAATGCTTTATACTAAATTCATCTACTATGTTCATATTTTTTTACATCTCAACCACAGTTGCCCCTGATTCCCTCCTCCAAGTACTCTTCCCCACATTTTTGTATATTCTCTATTTACATTTCAAATGTTGTCCCTTTTCCTGGTTCCCCCCTCCCCCGAAAATCCCATAAAACATTTCCCCTTCCCCAGTCAACCTTCCCCCGCTTCCCTGTCCTAATATTCCTCTACACTACTGCATCAAGTCTTTCCAGGACCAAGAGCCTCTCCTCCCTTTGGTGTCTAACAAGACCATCCTTGCTCTCTTATTTTCTCTCTTGCCCCTCCCCAGTCTCTTTCTGTTTCCCAACTCTATTCTTTTTTCCCTTTACACGAGGTCATGGCCATCTCTCATCTCTCTATCTATTCTTTTCTCTTTAATTTCCTATCTCTTTTTTCATCTTACTCTCTTAATAAAGCATTAAAACTATGAATTGTCTCTTTTATCGAATTCACCCGCATAAAAGCTTGCAGCAAACCTCAGCATTTCTAGTCGCCACAGGAAGGATGGAACCTCCTCACAGCAGTTGCGTGTCTCAGCCAAAAATCAGCCTCCACAGGTATTTGTGGCCATGTATGTGGCCCCGCCCTCTAGACAAAGACTTCTTCGCCAGCCAGGCAGTCCATGCCCCACAGATATTCCTGTGCCAGCACTCGATATCATGGTGAAGCACACAGTCCTGTCGGTGTTCCCCTATCCCCCTAGGCTCTGCCTGCCAGAGTTCTCCTACTAGGGATCTGTTTCCTTCACTGCCATCCCTGTGGCCTCATCTATTTTTTTTTCCCACAATACACCAACTCCATTAAAACAGAAAGTAAGCGAGAGGGGGTTGAATGGGGAAAAAAGGGAGGGAAGGGGGCTTATGGGACTTTTGGGGAGGGAGGAAACGGGAAAGGGGAAATGATTTTGAATGTAAATAAAAAAAACTTAGAAAATAAAATAAAATTAAAAAAAAAGAAGGCTATCTCTTACTTTCTGTTACACATATGCATGCTCAGATATATAGATATAAATGTCTGAGTCCAATTTTTGTTGTTTGTATATATTGATTCAATGAAAATCACTCTGTATTGGATAATGTATAAATGGACTTATTACCACGAAGAGCTAATTAATACTTTCTTAGAAGTCATTGTTTGCCTATAGCTCTTTATGTAGGGATGGGAATCAGTGCCTACTGAAATTGCATTCTTCCCAGACTCATTTGTGCAACCATCTCTAGAAGAGACAGCTTCACAGAAGACACAATGATATTCTTCCTCTTATAACTTTCTGCTCCTTTTTAAAGAAGATTCCTTTGTCATAAATGTAAGCACACATATTTGACTAAGTCGTTTATTTCAGAAGGACAACAAATAGGTCAAGGGGATGAAAAATACATGTAATAGAACATGGATTTTTATATTTATAAAATGTATTTTATGATAATTTCATACATATGTGTAATATATCCGTGATAATTTTATACACATGAATAATAATTTTGGACATATTCACCTCCATTAAGCTCTGGTCCCCCTCAATATGTTTTTTGAGCCTCTTATTATTTCCATTCTAACTCTTATTATTTAAAAAGATCAATACCTATTGAGTTCCTGAATGGGAGGAAAGTTAGCAGAGTTTGGGAAACATACCAGTGATTACCCCATTGAGCAAGATGGCACACTATCCCACAGTAACACATGAATTCCTTTTATATCCATGACAGGATATTGACTGATTGATATTTTCAGACTGTGTACATGTCACTACGTATGTTCATTATTGTATGAGCAGTGCCACATACAGAAGACAGCATATACCAGTACTCTTTCCTAAACTCAGGCTATTATATTCCTTTTTTCCCTTTTCAATCATATTCCATGTGCATTTGAGGGGTGGTAAAAAATATCTATTTTAAGACTGAGCACTCAACAATCATTTATTCTTGATTAATGTTAGCATAATATGTTTTTTTTACATTTATTTATTTTATATATGTGAGCACACTGTCACTCTTCAGACACAACAGAAGAGGGCATTAGATCCCATTACAGATGGTTGTGAGCCACCCTATGGACGCTGGGAATTGAACTCAGGACCTCTGGAAGAGCAGTCAGTGCTCTTGACCGCTGAGCCATCTCTCCAGCCCCATAATCATGTATTCTTATCCTTAGCTACTACTATTGACTGTCTTTATTAACTACCCTTCACCACTTCAAAACAAGCTCATTTAACCAAGTCCTAGATCATCACTATGTGTGATATTTAGAACTGTGAGTATTTAGAAGACATTATGAAAATGTGTTTACTTAGTGAAACAACCATAATTGTATCTCCCATCCTTTTTTTATAACCTTTTCCACATCTCTAGGTATCCAATACCAGGTATAAAGTTTTCCTATGGAGTGGACCTCAAGTGCATGTAGAAAATACTTTATTGTGTCAATCCAGGTCATGTCACTGTAATTATATTGTCTGGTGAGTTGGTATTGTAGCATACAGTGTCCATAACTGACCAATACTATAATTGACTTCCCCTCACAATGTGGATACAATCTTCTCAAGATATAAACAAAAGTCAACAATAGTTTCAATCTCAGCTAAAACTAGAATTTTCTGTTTGCGACCAAAATGTATTGTGTCTTCGGAACATTACCACCATTACATAATTCTTTACAACAGTTATTCTAATAGGGGTTGGATGATATCTTAAAGTATTTTAATGTTTTTCAGTGACTAAAGAATGTTACAAAATGCTTTGAGAACTATGTTTTAATGTATTTCCTTAACCTATACCTTAATTGAGTTATTTATTTTAAGGTTTCTGTGTATCATAGATATTATTTATCTATAATATATAGTTGTGAAGTGTCTCTCCTATTCTATAGGCTATATATTTTACTCTATTTTTTATTCTTTATAATGGAGAAATCATTTTCACTAAGTTCAATTAGTTTATAATTTGTCATATTCCCTGAATTGCTGGACTATCTTTCCTATTAATACATCTCTATCTATAGTTACAACATGAAGTTTTTAATCTTCATTTTCCTTTAGCAAATTCATTATTTAAGATCTCAAACTGAGGTCTTTGACTTGGAGTAGGCTTTTGCGCAGGGTCAAGGATATTGATACAGATTCATTCTGCTATATGTATACATTCAAGTTTTCCAGTATCATGTTGAACAATCTGTTTTGTTCTCCAATATATGTTTAGCTGTATGTCTAAGATATATATTGCTGAGATAAAATATTATGACCAAATACCACCTGAAGAAGAAAAGGTTTATTTAGCTGATACTTTTAAATCATAATTTATTATGAAATTGCACTATGTTGAAAACAGTTGAAGAAGTACAAATGCTTGTCTTTTTCCTAATTAGTAGAAATACTTTATCCTTTTAATTATTTAATATAATAATATCTGTAAATCTGAGGTACATGGCCTTCATTAGCTTGAGTTATGTTCATATTGTGTGTTCACTAAATAATCCTTCCTAAGTATATTATATTTGTCTCATAAACTTTATCTTTTTTTTCTATTTTACACTCACGTTTTAAGGAAAAAAATGATCCTCCCCAAACTGTATTTGCTTTTACACTGTATAGAATGTCTACAAAGACAATGTCACTGTTATCATCTCAGACATTGACACTGAAAAGGGTCCCATATATTTACAACTTAGTTCCTTCTTAGTTTTGCCCTTTAATCAAACCTCTCAATTCATTCTCTTGTTAGCAAAATTTGCCTACATAATTTATCATGTATAGTAGTGAACTACTTCATTCTCCTGTATAGACCTTGCATACACTTTAGTTGTGAATACACATCATGTCCTCAAGAAATATTTTTAACACTGTTTATTTTCATAGTACTAATGCTCTAACAGATCATATAGCATCTCTTCCATCGCTGAGCCCGGTTCTGTCTCAGAATTTCCAATGTGACCTGGGATTCTATCCATTACACTTTTGAATCTAGATAACTGCCATATGGAAGAACTCAATGCTTATTTCTTTCATTTAATTAATCCCCATTAGAGTAGCTTCAATATTCCCTCTGTCCCATACAGTGCAGATCAGTTACTTTTATGCTCCAAACATAGTTTTTTTTTTTTTTTTTTTTTTTTTTTTTTTGGTTTTTCGAGACAGGGTTTCTCTGTGTAGCCCTGGCTGTCCTGGAACTCGCTCTGTAGACCAGGCTGGCCTCGAACTCAGAAATCCGCCTGCCTCTGCCTCCCAAGTGCTGGGATTAAAGGCGTGCGCCACCACCGCCCGGCTCATAGTTATTTTTCAAAGCATTTGAAATATAAAGAGTAAATTTTAAATTTACTCAAGCCATTACCAACATCTTATTTGTTCTTTTCTCTACCTCACTTTCTTCAATTTGATTTGGCCTCTTTGAAAGCCCTCAGTCTTTCCGGACAATTTTCAGCTTTAAGACCCTTAAGTGTCTTGTAGCTATTGAAACCAATTACTGTCTCATTTTATTAGTTCTTGACTCAAATATCACCTCATTTAAACTTGTGGTTCCCTGACTCATGACATATTTTTACACACCTCTGTCCAATTCATCTCCTGCATTCTTTCATTCACTGCTTATATTTACTCAAATATTAGCAACTATATTAAAGGAACGCAGAGTAAATGACTCAGAGTTTTTCAAAAGTTTGATAATTTTGAAATTTAGAATAGTTATTTTCAAAAAAAAGTTTTAAATTTTGTCTTTTCCATTATTAGTGAGTTTGCTCTGTCACTTCTGCTATATTCTGTAGTCTTATGATTTTTTTGTGTTTTATAGATGTGAACTTGCCTAAATAACCACTTAAGTATTAACTGAAGAGAAAACGAATCATAGATAAAAGATAAAAATACACAGCATCTAGTTGGAGAAGAAATCTGAAAGCTTACCACCCCATATTTAAATGAGTACTTCAGAAAGATATATTGAGATATAGAGTTATTAGTGTCTGTGGATATAACCTTATTTGAAAATATACTCTGCTCATGTTAAGAAAATTTCATGAATTTGGAACCAATCCATTTTGACATCTGTGACTGTTGCCTTTATAAACTAGAGAAAGTGCATCGTGTGGAGAAGGAGCTAAAGATTTGACTGCTACATCTGTAAAACAAGAAAAAGGCAGAGTTGGTGAAATGAAATAATATGATGAAATGTAATACAAGAAATACTGAAAGAACAAATTAAAAATATAATAGCAAATAAAGCACCTCTTGGTCAAATAGGATTGTTCAATTATGTGCAAACATATCTGCATACTCTTAGTTTTTTTATTAATAGTTCATATTCTTAGTTTTAGTTTCTTTAGTTTTTATTCTTAGTTTTTATGTTTGTGGTATCTTCTCATCTTTTTATAAGCAATATCCTTTTGGAAAGGAAGCACATTAATTTTAATTTTGTAGAATATTTGTCAAACTAGTGAAACTTGACTATAAATAATATAATCTATAAAAGTTTTCACAAAAATTGTCAATAGTCAAAATGATTAGCTCTCAGGCAGTGAAAACAAAGGAACAGGAAAATGCTTTTATGAGGAGGGGGCATTGTCCTTTGAAATTTTCAGGAGACAAGTTACCCAGGGTTAGAATAATTTAGAGCCCATGGAAATGGACAGTTCTTTCTGTTCTAGTCTCGATGATATAGGAGCTAGCTACATCCAGCAAGATAACATTCATGTGTCATAATAACACCAGTATCTACTGAGAAAGCAGGGTAAATTTGTGGAGGATGAAAACCGAGTTGGAATTTGGAGAAACATCAGCCAGACTAGTTTTAGTGGCTTCTCAATAGAAGAATTTTATAATTAATCATTGCCTTTTCCCAGATTAAAGAGACATGCCCCATATAATCTCAGGAAGAAAAATGCGCCGAGGACACAATAAATGTTAGATAAGAAATGTTCAAGGCAAAGTCTCACTGGGGGTTCCCATGGTGATCTGAAGTTGTGTTGTAGAAGCAAGTATTAACCTCCAAAGTACACATAGCATCAGAGACAGTGATCTAAGAGGATGTAGGTAGAGCATTGACAGTGACTCTTTTAACACCTAAGAAGATCTATCTCAGTGTGTGAGTAGTCTAGATGCACAGTTGTTCCAGACCCGTCACAATGTGTAAGGGTCATTGACTTCAGACAGTTATATACACAGAACAGAACAAAAATGCAAAGTTGTATTTATAATCTCATCAAAAGTCAAATGATTTTTAAATCATAGTTGAAATAAGACTATAATATACAGTTGTGTCTCAAATTTCTGTGTTAAATAATCAGTTAGGAGAACAAAGCATCAGGAGGTTAGGATTCTAAACCTACTCCTTTAATAACATGCACTGCTTATTCCAGGATAACACAATGTTGTATGAGAAACAGCACTTTCAGTTGGCTATTTTAACATGGAAACACTGCATAGTAGGAAAGAGGTTAGTTTTCATTAGAGCACCAAATAATTTTGTGCGTGTGTGTGTGTGTGTGTGTGTGTGTGTGTGTGTGTGTGTACTCATGTGTATGCATATGCTTGATATGTGGTATAAGAATGGGTTTATGTGTGTGAAGGTATATGTGACACCACCCCCTCTCCCTTTGTATATCTAGGTAGGCCATAGATTGATAACATGTGGGTTCCTCAAATTCTGCCCATATTGGTATTTTAGTCATGGAACCTTAACTCAATAAGTAAGCTATGCTAACTCACCTATGAATTTCAGGGCTTTATGTCTGCATTCTCTATGCTAGGGTTAGAGGGGAATCCATTGCACTTGGGTAATAGAAATCTAAAGTAAATTTTCATGCATGTATTCATGGATTCAGCCTACTCCTGAACATATCTATGAGAAATTCTTGATATATAGGGTACTATGTTATCTCTTTATATGTACCACAATCTGCCTTGAAAAATGGGAATAAGTAGATCATTAGCATGTATTCTTCCTTACAAATGCCTTATAAAATAGTGAAAAGCATTTTTGAATTTTGAAAAAATCACATATTCTTATAAATAGCTTTAAACCTTAACAGATGGGTCTATATTAGGAGATAGCATTATATGCCTTACTAAATTCAAGTAGTCAAATAGGATCTAACAAACTTAAAGGAACAAATATTAATTAAATACCAGGATTAAATCTTTGACTTCTTAATTACTTTGCAGCCCAAAGTGATTAGGCAATTTCATGATTAGAGATAAACAGTCTTCTTTCCAATGATGATGATGATGTTAATGATAATAATAATAATAATAATAATAATAATAATAATAATAATAATAATAAATGTTGACATTATATAAGTCTGGTACGGTACATGGACAACATAAATAATTTGGTATCTATTTACAGCATATCTAATCATCAATAAGGATGATTTCTTTTACCTTTTAACACTTAATATTCTGATAACTGGAAATATTGTGAACACTAACCATATGGCAAACGGTAATATTCATTCAAGGCACTTAAGAAGAACTGCAGTTTTATCACTCTGAAAGATTCATTTACTTCTCCTTTTTAGTGAGCAATAGAGAAGTCCACAGACAGCTACACCTATAACTGCAAGTTAAGCACTTCATCGTCTAACGCTAAACTATTTGAAGTACTGTATTTTTCAATTTCTTTCAGGATAAACTGATAAAATTTCTATATTGGTATTAAATTCAGCAATTCCACTCAGTCGAATAATTTTATCTTCTCTCTGCAGTTCCTTGGATACCTCAGGGTATTTTCTGGTTTTATCTTTGTTGCCAGAAGTATTTATGCATTAAACTAGGACCACAGATACTTTAACCAACTTGATCTTTATTATACTGGTGCACAGGTTACTACTTAGACAGAGATTAACAAGACAGAGAAAGTGCTCTCTGGGGATAGTGAGACTACTGTGTTGAGAGGGTCAAATGCATTATCAATTTCAAATTCTAGAGGCTAGAAAAACATCTTTAACATGTTCCACATCCCTCTGAAACAGCTTCTATAATGTATTCCACTGGAGATGCTCTGTGTTCCATTATTAGTCTATACAATGGCTAAAATTATAGTTAAGGCTTCTGTGGGATTCAGTCATTTGTAGTATCAATTCCCTGCTATTAAAATGCCCTTGAACCTTGAATAACATTATAATATTGTTCATGCTGTTTTTCTTTCTTTTCTATTCTTACCTTTCTTTCCTACTTTTTTTCTTTCTTTCTTTCTTTCTTTCCTTCTTAATTATTTATTTTTGGAGGCATAGATGGTGGGTAGTCTTAGTAAGCTTTTTCAACATGGTAAATGCAAAGTAAAATACCTCAGTTTTATGAGGAAAAACATGAATATTTTTAAATTATCAGAATTACACTTGCAACTTCTGAAAAGTATTCTTACTCAAATTTCATTATGGGGTGTATAAGTCTATTTGATCTAATTTTAGTATTTATGCAACTGAAAGAAAATACTTTACTACTTAAATAATTATAATAACAGTGATAAAACTGCAATTAATATTTGGCTCAACAGTTCAGAGTATGTACTGCTTATGCAAAGGACTCAAGTTCAGCTTCTAAAACCCATTTCAAGTTGCTCCAACACCCTGCACTTAATTCCAACTCTCTATCCAGCAGGGAAATTGCACTCATGTTCACATACACCTCATTCCACAAAATATAAAACAATACAAATTCTTTTAAAAAATTGGAAATGCTATATGTATTAGTTTGGGTTTTACTGCTGTGAACAGACACCAATGACCAATGCAAGATTTATAAAAGACATTTACTTGGGGCTGGCTTACAGGTTCAGAGGTTTAGTCCATTGTCATCAGGACAGAAGCATGGCAACATCCAGGCAGGCATGGTGCAGGAGGAGCTGAGGGTTCTACACCTTTATCCAAAGGAAACCAGGTACAGACTGGGTATCTTCAGGCATCTAAGAGGAAGATCTCTAAGCCCAACCAACAGTGACACACTACCTCCAACAAGGCCACACCTTCAAATAGTGCCACTCCCTGAGAGAAGCATATACAAACCACCACATTCCACTCCCTGGCCCCATAGGTTTGTTCAAACATGAGTCTATGGGGGCCATACCTAAACATAGCATAATGCAAAATACATTTAGTCCAACTTCAAAAGTCCCCACAGTCTATAGTATTCTCAACAGTGTTAAAAGTCCAAAGTTCAAAGTCTCTTCTGAGATTCATCCAATCACTTAACTGCAATCCCAAAAGCAAGATAGAGTTTGGGCAGTATCCAAACTCTGCATCTCCATGTCTGATGGTAAAGCAGTCTTCAGATCTTCAACTCCCATTTCATCTTTGTTGACTGCAACAAGGTTCTTTCCCCTGGGCTGGTTCCACTCCCTGTTAGCAGCTTTCCTGGCAGGCATCCTGTGTCTCGGGCATCTTGAACATCTTGGGGTCCCCAAGTCAACTTAAGCTTCACAGCTTCTTGTTCCAGTGTCTGAGTTCCACACATGATCTTCTGTGCATCTCCAAAGGGCTGGTGTCACTTCTCCAGCTCTGCCCTCTGTTCAAGTTGATCCATTTCACGGCCACTGCTGTTCTTGGTGGTCATCCCATGATACTGGCTTCTCCAATATGCTAGGGTCTTCTACTGCAACTATGCTTCACCAAAGCATCTCATAGGCTGTCTTCATGGTATCAAGCCTCAACTCCTTTGCATGACCCCTTCAGTCCTTCGCTGTCAACTACAACTGAGGCTGCACTTTCACCAATGGCCTTCCATGGCCTCTCACAGTGCCAAACCTCAGCTGTTCTTCATGATGCCTTCATGCCTTCAAAACCAGTACCACCTGGATTATTCTTACACATTACCAAGTACGGCTGCAGCATGAGGTACAACCTTGGCTATCTCTGGAACACAGTTTCTTTGTGCTCTCAGGAAAAATTTCCCAGAAAATATCACCTAAATGATGCTGGCCTTTTCTTAATCACCACTAATTTATTAGTTCCAGCTAACCAGCCTCAATTGTCCCAAGAGTCTCCTTCTCCTCTTGAATATAAAGCCAGAAACCCATGGCCTAAGCTGCTGAGTTCTGCTGTTTGCAGGAGCTGGAACATTGGCCCCCTTGTTCTATTACATTATCACTAGCTTTCTTTATTCCAACTCCTTCACTGCCTAAGCTTGGCTGTCGTGGATCTTGCTCCATAGACTGACTTTGAATTCATAGATCTGCATGCCTGTCTCCTAAGCACTGGGTTTAAAGGTATGGACACTAAGTATGGATTTAAATTTTTCTTCACCTAGAATTTGCATTGTTCTAGGTTGGCCTTGAACTCAGAGATCTGCTTATCTTTATCTCCTGGGATTAAAGGCTTGTACTACCATGCCTGAACCTAAATTTATCTTGGAGGAATCTTGCCTCAAAGTCACTACTTCCTTAATTCAGTTTACTATCCTTGAATTCTTCACTTCCTGGTGTCCCTTTAATGCTCAAACTATATATTTTGTATGTTTCCTTTCTCAGCTTGCTATGTTTGTTCAATATGCGCTTCATCAGACTTAACCAGAGAACAAAGTCTCTGTTAGGCTTTTTTGAGACTTCCTTTGTCAATACAATTAATATACATCTCTTTTCCTTAGCCTTTGTCAGTCTTTTCAAAAATGACAAAAAGCATCCATGTTCTTCACCAAAACATCACAAATACAGTCTCTCAACCACATATGAAAGTTCTTCTCCACTGAAACCTTTTGGGCTATCAGGCCTACACAGTTCAAATAACCCTCAATACCACTGTCTTCCATATTCCTACTAGGCTGGACCACTAAGCCCCACTTAAAGCATTCCATGACTTTCCAAATCCAAAGTTCCAAAACCCACCTTCTTCCAAACAAAAGCATGGTCAGATCTATTACAGCAATACCCCACTCCTGGTACCAATGTCTGTATTAGTTTGGGTTTTACTGCTGTGAACAGACACCAATGACCAATGCAAGTTTTATAAAAGACATTTACTTGGGGCTGGCTTACAGGTTCAGAGGTTTAGTCCATTGTCATCAAGGCAGAAGCATGGCAACATCTAGGCAGGCATGGTGTAGGGGGTTGAGGGTTCTACACCTTTATCCAAAGGAAACCAGGAACAGACTGGGTATCTTCAGGCATTTAAGAGGAAGATCTCTAAGCCCAACCCTACAGTGACACACTTCCTCCAACAAGGCCACACCTTATAATAGTGCCACTCCTTGGGATGAATATATACAAACCACCACACTATATATTAAATAAAAATGTTTAAAATGACTCATCATTATATTACCTGGCAAAAATCAGTGAAATGGTATTATTAGTACTAGTGTACACACTATTCTTATCATAATTTAAAATTAAAATATAACAGAGCATGTTGAATAATTTCTGAATTGTTGTATTTCACAGTAATGTTAAAGTGGAACTACTCTTTTCAAATCAAACACAATATATCAAAGTAAATGATTTTGTTATATTATATTTACTCTACAAACTATATTTATATATTAGTTTGCATTTTAAATATATTATTAATGATAGTATGCATTATTGACCATGTAGATTTACTGGATCAAAAATGAAATCAAACTTGATACTGTTCTTTAATAAAAACATAAAGTATATAATAACTTGGTCCTCAGATATTTTAGAAATATTATTGTATGAAATGAGGGTTATAGTTATTACCAGTATAATATTGAAAACTTGGTGAAGGTACTCTTTAAAATCTCTTAAGATAAAAATAACAAGAGAAATAAATGTAGAGCAGATTGATGTGATAATTGGCTTTACTAGCACTCATTCTATCTCATATATACATTCATACAATAAATATACACATACAATTATATATGTACTCATATAATCAACATAGCATATTTTCTACTTTAAATATAGATGATGAATGGTATGGGTACAGACGAAAGACAAGATAATTCAGGATTAGTTAGTCTTTCATAGGTAAAGATAAGTAAACTTTAAAATAAAAGCTAGAGAATGATGAAAATTGTGAGCTACTCACGAAAGTTCAAACCACTCTGTCACAATATGTTGCTTGAGAACTGAGAATTCACTGAACTTCCTGCTTGCTGAAAGATAATTTTTGATTGATCTGAATGCTATAGTTTCTGTTGTAATATCACAAATGCTTGGCAAGGCTCATACACACACCTGGAATGACAAAGAATATTTCAATGCAAATCTATGCAAAAATACATTGAGTTCTATAAAATTAATTTGAAAATTGATACCCATTGTTCTTAAGGATAGGCCTTTGCTATGGATGATAGGACAAAACCCTATATATTTTCTTTACTCTTTTCTTTCATTGAAAGAATTGTCTCCCCTTTGAGATCTTTCCTTTGTCTGCCCTTATTACTGAAACATCTACAACATTTTAACCTATTTTTATTTTTACATTAGAATGTAGCATGCTTGTTAACCTCTGAGTTTATATTATTTATTTTTCCAGATTAGTTATAATTCTGAACTTTCACATTAGCAAAAGTAAATATAATAAATGTATCCTAATAAAGAGTGGCATGTACTTAATGCTCCACAAATCGCTGGACTTGAGCCCTGTTGTTAGAATGTATATTGTGTAGCTATTTTTTTCTAAGCTGCAACATCTCTTCCAGAAATGAAGAGGCACCTGAAACTCACATGCATACATACATACACACACACTTACACCCACCCACCCACCCATACACACACACACACACACACACACACACACACACACACAAACTTAAATATAAAAGACTCACAATCTCTGTGCCTCTGTCTCAGAATATTTAAGCAGTTAATACTTTCTGGCAAGGGAAAGAGACCCTTGGTGGAAGTGCCTGCAATATATAGGACATATATTATGCATGATGTGTATATGTCAGGACTCTCAATGAAACAAATGCATAGTAAAAAAAGATTTCCTAGACTGGCATTTGCAGGTAGTCCACCAATGTCTGTCTTTACATTGTACAGGCTAAGAATCTAGTAGCCACTTGGTCCATGTGGTCATATACCTCATTCAGGTTTAGAGGCCCAAAGGTTTCATAGATATCCACTGATCTTGGTTTTGGTTTCAGGGAAGTATCACAGTAGTGACACTAGCAATAAGATTCCAACAGAGTAAATGAACTTGAAAGCATAAAGACAAGTAGGCAAGAAGCAAGTACTGGGTTTTGTTTGTTTGTTTGTTTTTATCTTGGATTTTCTTTCATGTGCATGCCATCATGATGTCTGCCCACAGGTAGAGCATGTCTTTTCACTTCAGTTCAGCTGTTTGAGAAACCATTCATAGATGTGACCAATGGCATGTCAGTACTGAAGAGATCTGGTCAAGTTGACAACACCAATTAGCAAGTTCATAGAAATGCAGATTCTTCCTGTTGACACCATTTTAGTGATCTCATACAGTATATCCTGTTTGTAGTTTTGCCCCCCTCCTGAATACTACTCCATGTTCTTCCCACCTCCACTCCCACCTGGATCCATCCCCTACATGTCTGTCCAGAAAAGAACAGACACTTATCAGAAAATGACAAAACATATCCAAAGAGAAAGATAAAACAAAAATCATCATATTAAGGTTGGATGATACTACTCAGTAGGAAGAAAAGTTACCCTTGATAAGGCACAAAAATCAGAGGTCCAGTCCTGGTCACACTCAGGAATCTGTAAAAATACTAAAGAAAGATATGATATCTATGATGCACCTCTCAATCATACTAGAATGGCCTTTTCAGTGTCATAAAGGCCTGGATCATTCATGATCTTGTAAGGAATACTGACATAAACTCCTATCAGTATCTGCACTAGCTCATTATCTCATCAAACTAGGCTTGAAAGAATTGTTTTTGTTTTGTTGTTCTTGTGTCATTATTATAATTTTCCTATATTTATGAAAAGATATTTGTTGATATTTCTGTAGGAAGTTAAATGATCTTATAAAATGTTTCTGAAATATCTTTGCAAATAAAACAAATAATTTGGACTATTTACTTCTGAATAAATGAAATAAATAAATAGTAGGAGTAATGATCATCTACCTATGTTTAATATTATATCATATATTTGTTTACCATTGATGTTTTAAAATTATCTATACAGAAAAAAATGGAGAAATGAGTGGGAAAATTTCAGACCACTAACCCAAATTCAAAATGAACAGACTATAGCTTCTAGTCAGAAAATTTTTACATCTCTTTCTTTTCTTATTTAAACATGCTTCATGCTTAAATTTTAAGATTACATAACTGCAGTTGAAGGAGACCACAGGTAACTTCTTAGCACCCAGATCAGACAGCTTGGGGGATATTACATGTACACCTGAACTCCATAGGTACTTGCATTCACATAAAGACTTACTCTGAAAACACACACACAACACATACACACAAACACACATACACACACAAAACACAGAAGCACACATGCAAACACACACAAAAATATATACATGTATAAAACAAACACAAATGCATGCATACTTGCACAAATGCACACAGACACATGGGCAAACAAATACATATGCAAATACACATAGACCCATGAATGCATTATATACAGCTGTATGGATGTATGCTCACACAAATACACATGTACACATGGATATGCATACATGTTCATATGTGTGCATTTGTGGGTACTTGCACAAATGCACACAAATACACACACAAGTACATGGACACACATGCATACACATATGCACACACATACACTTTTAAAATTGAAACCAATTTTTACAATATAACTTCACTTTTCTAATTATATACTATCATATTTGGTTTCTATGGAATTGCCTAGGTATTTTGTCCTCATTTTTGACATACTTTTTGTACTATATTCTTTATTCAGGATATTTCATATACATAGGTTAGAACCGAATTATATGAATCGATCAACCCAATAAGTAGACAAAGATTAGAAAAAAAAAAGAAAATGCATAATTGGTGTTTATGAAGAAAATTTAAGTTCACCCATGTTAATGATAGGATTACTTTCAACATATTTAATTTTACTTAGAGTAATAAACTGTTACAGTTGAAAAAAAAATGAAGCATCTACCTGTGAAAAATTCACATCCAGAATTAAATATATGGTTAAAAGTAATAAGATGATAAAATATATATGCTACATTTATTCTGAACAGCTAATTGCTTTGTGAAGCTTTTCCCCTTGAAAACAATAAAAATTTTATTTAAAAATGGAAGGTCAAGTTAGTATAGGAGCCTCATTCAGCTTCCAATCTTTTTTATTATATATTTTCACTCCAATTCTAACTGATTTTCAGTATCTATATACTTATTATTTATGAGTATTTGTATGAGCATGAGTGAGTTTGTGTGTACCCTCTGAATGCATGAGCCCATGGAAGCCAGAAGAAAACGCTGAGTCTCCTGGAACTGGAGTTATAGGGAGCTGTGAGATACACGTGCTTTTGAAAATGGAACCCAGGTCCTCTTAAAGATTTTTAAATAGAATACATATATACATTAATTTTAAATTTTCTTGCCAATAGAAAATCATATAGACACAGTATTTATGGAAATCCTTCCCTCTTTAGGTTATCTTTTTCTTTTATTTAGGCATTATATAGAATTCCATCATCTCTCTTTTCCTTTTCATCCATCAAAGCTCTTCTGTATAAAACTCTGGTGGTTTAAATAAAAATGTCTTCCATATACTCATGTGTTTGATAGCTTGGCCCACAGGGAATGTCACTATTAGGAGCTGTGGCCTTGGGGGAAGTTTGTCACTGTGGGGCAGGCTTTGAGGGCTCAGATACTAAAGATGAGCCCAGTGTGGCACACAGGTTCCTTGTGCTTCCTGAAGATCCAGATGGGGAACACTTAGCTCCTTCTTTAGCACCGTCTCTTCATACTTCCTGCCATGCCTACAATGAACTAAACCTCTGAAATGGCAAGTAAACCTTAATTAAATATTTTCTTCATAAGACGCGTCATGGACAAGGTGTCTCTTCATAACAATAGAAACTCTAAGATACTCTCCTTGCTCTACTTCGTGACTGTGGCCTAATAATTAATTAATTCTCATAAGAATCCAAGCTAGCTATCCTGAATAATAGAGGCTCAAAGAAGTTGGAAGGTGAAGTCTGCTACTTACCCCAGGTTTTTCTCTGCACTTACTGTGTACCTGTGACACTCACAGAAAAGTGTATGTGCATGCCACATACACCAAACATGATTATCAATAACATGGACAACAGTATCAGAAAGAAATGCTAGCGTTAGAGTCATTTAATTATAATGTAGGGTTTAATGAAAATCTAAGTAAAAAGGAACAAGAACTGACAAAACAAACCAGGATCAAGGTTAAAAAGAAATTTTGTAAGAAAATCAACAAAGCAATATTGGGCTTTTGACGATCTTAACAAAATTGTTACACTCTAAATAGTAATAAACAAATGAGAGAGATAAACCTAATGGTTCATATCTGGAATGAAAGAGGGCATAATTCAATGTATGATACAAATTTACTGTTATATATAGGTATTATCTAATATTTAATTTTGTGAGTTTTGTACAGTTGTTTAAGCATGATGTTTTTACTTACTAAAGTTAGATAGATCATATCAATATCATGTTATATTAATGCCCTTGATGAAAAAAAAATTTACTGCCCCTAGATGCATTCCATTTGTTGCTGTTGTGCACATGTGTGTCAGTAGGTGGCAGAGAGGAGAGAGGTCCTGTCTAAGCTCTTTGACTTATGAACATGTGAATGATTAGGCACTTAACACTCCCTGAAAAAAAAGAGCCTGAGACATTCACCAGTCCCATGCCAGTGGTCCAGGACAGGGAGCTAACCTGAGATGGGCACCAGTACAGCCACATACAGGCTTAATCACACAGCAGATAAACTTAGTATTAATGTATAAAAACAAAGAGGTATGTCACAAAACACAAAGGCGATGGTACACACAATGAACTTCAATATGGTTCAGGAAAGGCAAGTTAAAACACAATGACTTCTAAATTCCTATCTATTTAATTTGCTAAAATTCAAAAGACTCACCATCATGATGGTTGGCAAAGTTATAGAGCAATGGAGATTCACATAAAAACCTGATTCAATCACACACTGGTAATACAACTTTGGGAAGTAGTTTTCCAAAACCTTTTAAGTTTACACTAGAAAACTAAATGACCCAGATATGTAACTTGGGATTATTTGCACAAAAGTATCAATGTGTGTGCTTAAAAGAAAACATTTATGTGAAATTTCATAGAATCTTATCTACTGTTAAATGGCAAGTATTTGAGACCTTTGTAAGAAAGAACTAACTGCCCTACATCCAGGATTCCTTCATGCCTAAAACACAGGCAAAATATGGCCCTACATTTCACAATTTATTGAAGAGAAGCCAGACATCAATGAATACTGCAAAATATTATATATAACATTTCACCAAAATTTATAAAAGTAACTTATTTCCTCAGATGAAGTAATTAAATTTATTCACAAGTTGTGTGAATAAATAGCTTGTGCTAAAACCAGAAAGCCTCGTTATCATTTCAATTAACTATTTTTAGGCCTAGGACTGGAAGTTGCTAGCCTATTTACTCTTTGATTTTCCAAGCTACTGATTCAAACTGTCTTCTCTAGGTTTCTGACTAAATTGCTCTTCTCAACCTTAAACTAAGTCTGGGAAACTTTTCTAATCTTCTAGCTCTTTCTCAATCTCTGCCTTGTTCTGTCTTTATGTGCAACCCATCTCTCTCTCTCTGTCTCTCTGTCTCTCTGTCTCTCTGTCTCTCTGTCTCTCTCTCTCTCTCTCTCTCTCTCTCTCTCTCTCTCTCTCTCTCTTCTCTCAACTCTCTCGCTCTGTCTGTACTGCTCTCTTGAGTTGCCTTTCATTCTTGAGCTGTTGAGATGACAAGTGGCCATACCCTCTATCTGACTCATTCTAATTTATTTTTCTCATATTTGTTGCTTTGTTTGCAACCACACTCAGACATGGCTGCTTCATTCTAAAAACTAACTTTACCTTCACTGTTAGTATTGAAAGTGTATACTAAGGGCGTAGTCATATCTGTATTCCAGACAGATCATAATGTAATTCAGGTTTGTCTTCAATCCAGCTGAATCATATAGACCTAGAAGGTCTTTATATGCTATCCTTTGCCAAAGAAGCCATGTTACTGGATAAAATTTCCTCTAAAAATCCTAATCTATTATGTAAAAAAAAAAACCCACATACTAACTACTGCCTGAATGTTGACTATTATATGAAAGCACGTATATAAATAAGAATAAATCTGGATGAAGAAACAAGTTTACAACCTTGAGTATAATTTACTTTCCTTTTTTATTTTACCAATATTGGATGTTTCATTATTTATGAATTAATGGCATGTTACAACAAAAAGTAAAGAAAATCAAAGTTTAGCTGGCACTGCCCTTATTTAGAAGGGACAATGATTATGTTCGGTAATTAAGACTTCTAGGATAAACTGGGGTCATGAAAATCTTCCTTTGTGAAAAGGTTTCTTCCGGAGTGTCATTTACATCAATGTAAAGACACTAGATCTTGGAATACCAAGCCTATGGACCAAGTTCATTAACCTAGTGAGAGAGGTACTGAAAGAACCCTGTGCTCAGGCCAGACAGTGAGTCCTCAAGATTCTAGCCTTGTATGTGGGGTAAAGGTGCACAGTCTTTTGAAAGCAAGAACAGTGTGGCTGTGTCTTCACTTTGATCTTAGAAGAGGTAAGAGCCAGAAATCCTTGGCTTGTGCATGGCCATGGCCATATCTGTAATCCAGACAGATCATAATGTAATCCAGGGCATGTCTTCAATCCAGCTAAATCATATAGACCTAAGAGGCCTTTAGATGTTGCCCTTTGCCAAAGAAGCCATGAATTGGATAAAATTTCCTCTACAAAATTCAATCTATTCTGTTAAAAAAAATATTAACTATTGTCTGGATGCTGTCTATTATATGAAAGCATGCATATAAATAATAATAAATCTGAATGAAGAAACAAGTTTATAAACTTGAATATAATTTACTTTTCAGTTTTATATATATTTTTCAATGTAATTTCAATGTAATCAATATATATTGGTTTCAATAATTATAGTAGATGATAATCATTCAACAGATATAGAGATATATCCTTTGATCTATACTTAAGTATGTTTTAGTTCTTTAATATATAGTTTAAATATTAGAAATATTAGATAATAAGCTATGTTTTAAGACATTACATTTTAGCAATAAAATTTTGATTAGAATTATTGGAGACAATTTCCATTGCATAATATACTAGAGTATTGTAAAATTAAATGTCTAAAGAAATCCACATTTCTTATGAAAATCACCAAGGTTTTATAAGAACTGCCTATCATTATGCCATTCTGTCATTTCTTTATCTTGCTTTTATGAACTATCTCCCTACATATCTATCTCTTTAGATTTATCTATCTATCTATCTATCTATCTATCTATCTATCTATCTATCTATCTATCTATCTATCTATCTATCTATGTATCCATCTGTATCTATCATCTATCATCTACCAATCTACTAAAATCATCTATATCTATCATCAATCTATTTATTGTCTGTTTATCTATGTATGTATGTATGTATGTATATATGTATCTGCCACCTATCTATCTGTATATATGTGTATACTTATATGTTATACATACTTATAATTAATATTTATGCAGCATATATGATGGCTATATAATTATACATATTTATTTATTCATAAAAAGATAACAAAACAGTTTTCAAAAAGTTTAAAATTACAGTTCTAATTTATCTTATATGAAAATATTTGGTTTGAAAAAAATCTATTCAGCTTTTCTGCAATTAAATCATTCGGTCTTTATGAAGTGCTCAATTTGTACTGAAATGTCAACCTTGTAAATAGCCTCTGGGAGACATTGAGACTTCCACATATCATATTTGACCAGGAATTTTGTAAATCCTTTGATAACTGTAAAACTACAGAACTCAGATCCCCTTTGAGCAAAGGAAATGGGTAGACATAGTCTGTCTTTACAGAAGAAACACTTGAACTGCTATACTGCTGTTACTTTTAGGCTGTGATTAAAGGGAAACTTTCCACCTAGTTTATTGCTCTGTATTTTTGCCAACATTAAAAAGGTAAGAAATTATTTTTTTCCAAAAGATACCTATATTTCTAGCTCTAGGACATCATTTCAAAATTATTCCCATTACTGTGAAAATATCAAAGATATTTATGCTTAATATAAAATAACTTAGAAATTGATACATACCTCAATAATTTCTTATAACCTCTGGACTGAATGTCTTTTTTAATTCTATAATTTATAGTTATTAACTGTTACTATGAATAGGCACTATTTTACTGCATATTTCAGAATATACACATACATATCATCATAATCATAATATGAACTACTATGTTTACTTCCAAAACCTGTTTCTCATGGTGTAGCTCAGATTTAGCACATACCTGAAATACCTCTGGTTATATTACAAACACCTCTTTAGTTCACACCTTTAATCTCGAACAACAAAGGTAAAATTAGTTTGTAAAAGAATGCATCAATGTTTGAAAGTGATAGGCAACATTGGACTGAGGTTGTAGTGCCCTATGGAAGCGTTAGGGGGAAGGAATGAAGGAGCTGAAGGGGATGGAAACCCCCCAGGAAGACCAACAGGGTCAACTAACCTGGAAACCTAGGAGCTCACAAAGACTAAGCTGCTGACCAAAGAGAATATGTGGACTGATTTTGGACTCTGGCACAAATGTAGAAGAGAACTACCTTGTCTGGCCTCAGTAGAAAAGTAGACTTGATGCCCCAAGGAATGGAAATCAGGGGTTGCTGTGAGGTGGAGGAGGTGAGGGGTGTAGGGGAGGTAGGGTGGGTGGCCTGGGAGTACATTCTTAGAGATGAAGAGTCAGGGGATGTGGTAAAAAAAGTCTTGGAGGGAGAACCTGAGAGAGGGTTAACATTTGGAATGTAAATAAATAAAACAATAAAAAAGAAGTAAACAGAGATAAGAATGGATCAATTTGCATTCTTCTACTTGCTGACTACCACTTGAACCAGCATCATTTGTTGAAAATGCTGTCTTTTCTCCACTGGATGGTTTTAACACTTTTGTCAAAGAGCAAGTGACTATAAGGGTGTGAGTTCATCTCTGGGTCTTCAGTTCTATTCCATTGATCTACCTGTTTGTTACTGTAGAAATACCATGCAGTTTTTATCACTATTGCTGTGTAGTTCAGCTTGAGGTCAGGGATACTGATTCCCCCAGAGGTTCTTTTACTCTTGAGAATAGTTTTAGCTATTCTGGGTTTTCTGTTATTCCAGATGAATTTTTGAATTGCTCTTTCTAACTCTATGAAGAATTGATTTGGGATTTTGATGGGGATTGCATTGAATCTGTGTATTACTTTTGGTAAGATGCTCATTTTTACTATATTAATCCTGCCAATCCATGAGCATGGCAGATTTTTCCATCTTCTGAGGTCTTCTTCAATTTCTTTCTTCAGAGACTTGAAGTTCTTGTCATACAGATCTTTCACTTGTTTGGTTAGAGTCACGCCAAGATACTTAATATGGTTTGTGGCTATCGTAAAGGGTATTATTTCTCTTACTTCTTTCTCAGCCTGCTTATCCTTTGAGTATAGGAAGGCTTCTGACTTGCTTGAGTTGATTTTATATCCGGCCACTTTGCTGAAGTCGTTTATCAGCTGTAGGAGTTCTCTGGTGGAGTTCTTTGGGTCGCTTATGTATACTATCATATCGTCTGCAAATAGTGATAGTTTGACTTCTTCCTTTCCAATTTGTATCCCTTTGACCTCTTTTTGTTGTCTAATTGCTCTAGCTAGAACTTCAAGTACTATATTGAAAAGATATGTAGAGAGAGGGCAGCCTTGTCTAGTCCCTGATTTTAGTGGGATTGCTTCAAGTTTCTCTCCATTTAGATTGATGCTGGCTACCGGTTTGCTGTAAATTCCTTTTACTATGTTTAGATATGGGCTTGAATTCCTGATCTTTCCAAGACCTTTAGCATGAAAGGATGCTGAATTTTGTCAAATGCTTTCTCAGCATCTAATGAGATGACCATGTGGTTTTTTTCTTTGAGATTGTTTATGTAGTGGATTACATTGATGGATTTCCTTATATTGAACCATCCCTGCATCCCTGGGATGAAGCCTACTTGATCGTGGTGAATGATCGTTTTGATGTGTTCTTGGATTCGGTTGGCAAGAATTTTATTGAGTATTTTTGCATCGATATTCATAAGAGAGATTGGCCTGAGATTCTCTTTCTTTGTCGGATCTTTGTGTGCTTTTGGTATTAGTGTAATTGTGGCTTCATAGAACGAGTTGGGTAGTGTTCCTTCTGTTTCTATTTTGTGGAACAGTTTGAAGAGTATTGGTGTTAGGTCTTCTTTGAAGGTCTGATAGAATTCTGCACTGAAATCATCTGGACCTGTGCTTTTTTTGGTTGGAAGACTTCCAATGACAACTTCTATTTCTTCAGGGGTTATAGGACGGTTTAGATGGTCTATTTGATCCTGATTTAATTTTGGTACTTGGTATCTGTCAAGGAAATTGTCAATTTCCTCAAGATTTTCTAGTTGTGTTGAATACAGGTTTTTGTAGTAGGATCTGATGATTTTTTGAATTTCCTCAGTTTCTGTTGTTATCTCTCCCTTTTCGTTTCTGATTTTATTAATTTGAATACTATCTCTGTGCTCTCTGGTTAGTCTGGCTAAGGGCTTATCTATCTTGTTGATTTTCTCAACGAACCAACTCTTCGTTTTGTTGATTCTTTGTATGGTTTTATTTGTTTCTACTTGATTGATTTCAGCCCTGAGTTTGATGATTTCCTGCCTTCTACTCCTCTTTGGTGTATTTGCTTCTTTTTGTTCCAGGGCTTTCAGGTGTGCCATTAAGCTGTTAGTGTATGCTGTCTCCCGTTTCTTTTTGGTGGCACTCAGGGCTATGAATTTTCCTCTTAGCACTGCTTTCATTGTGTCCCATAAATTAGGGTATGTTGTGCCTTCATTTTCATTAACTTTCAAAAAGTCTTTGATTTCTTTCTTTATTTCCACCTTGACCAAGTTATCATTGAGTAGAGCATTTTTCAGCCTCCATGTGTACGTGGGTTTTCTTTTGTTTTTGTTGCCATTGAAGACCACCCTTATTCCATAGTGATCTGATAGGAGGCATGGGATTATTTCTATCTTCTTGTATCTGTTGAGGTCTGATTTGTGACCAATTATATGGTCAATTTTGGAGAAGGTACCATGAAGAGCTGAGAAGAAGGTGTATTCTTTAGCTCTAGGATGAAATGTTCTATATATATCAGTTAGTTCCATTTGGTCCAAGGCTTCAATTAGATTCACTGTGTCCCTGTTTAGTTTCTGCTTTCCTGAACGATCCATTTCAGAGAGCGGGGTGTTGAAGTCACCCACTATTATTGTGTGCGGTGCGATGTGTGCTTTGAGTTTTAATAAAGTTTCTTTTACGAATGAGGGTGCCCTTGCATTTGGAGCATAGATATTCAGAATTGAGAGTTCTTGATGGTGGATTTTTCCCTTGATCAGTATATAGTGTCCTTCTGTGTCTTTTTTGATGACTTTAGGTTGAAAATCAATTTTATCCGATATTAGGATGGCTACTCCACCTCGTTTCTTGGGGCCATTTGCTTGTAAAATTGTTTTCCAGCCTTTTACTCTGAGGTAGTGTTTGTCTTTGACACTGAGGTGCATTTCCTGCATGCAGCAAAATGCTGGGTCCTGTTTATGTATCCAGTCTGCTAGTCTATGTCTTTTAATTGGGGAATTGAGACCATTGATATTAAGAGAGATTAAGGCATAGTGATTATTGCCATCTGCCATTCTTGACGCTATCTTTATGTTTGAGTGGTTATCTACTTTTGGGTTTGAAGCAAGAAGGTTATTATCTCATTTTTTCCAGGGTGTTGTTTCTCTCCCTGTATTGGAGGTTTCCACCTATTATCCGTTGCAGGGCTGGATTTGTGGAAAGATATTGTGAAAATTTGGTTTTATCATGGAATATCTTGGTCTCTCCATCTATGGTGATTGAGAGTTTTGCTGGGTATAGTAGTCTAGGCTGGCATTTGTGCTCTCTTAGTGTCTGCATGAGATCTGCCCAGGATCTTCTGGCTTTCATAGTCTCTGGTGAGAAGTCTGATGTGATTCGGATAAGCCTTCCTTTGTATGTTACTTGGCCCTTTTCTCTTACTGCTTTTAGTATTCTTTTTTTGTTTAGAACATTCGGTGTTTTGATTATTATGTGACGGGAGGTATTTCTGTTCTGGTCCAGTCTGTTTGGAGTTCTGTAGGCTTCTTGTACGTTCATCGGCATCTCTCTCTTTAAGTTAGGGAAGTTTTCCTCCATAATTTTGTTGAAGATGTTTACTGGCCCTTTAAGTTGCAAATCTTCACTCTCATCTATACCTATAATCCTTAGGTTTGGTCTTCTCATTTTGTCCTGGATTTCCTGGATGTTTTGGGTTACACGTTTTTTGCATTTTGCATTTTCTTTGACTGTTGAGTCGATGCTTTCTATGGAATCTTCAGCACCTGAGAGTCTTTCTTCCATCTCTTGTATTCTATTGTTTATGTTTGCATCTATGACTCCTGATTTCTTCCCAAGGTTTTCTATCTCCAAAGTTGTCTCCCTTTGTGATTTCTTAGTTGTTTCTACTTCCTTTTTTAGTTCCTGGATGGATTTGCTGAGATCCTTCACTTGTTTGTTTGTATTTTCCTGTATTTCTTTAAGGTATTTTTGCATTGCCTCTTTCAGGATTTCTTCCTGATGACCCACATTCTCCTGCATTTCTCTGAGTGATTTTTGTGTTTCCTCCTCATGGGAATCCATCTGTTGATCCATTGTCTCCTGCATTTCTTTAAGCAGTTCTCATGTTTCCTTTGTAAGGGCATCTAACCGTTGATTCATTTCTTTAAGCAATTTTTGTGTTGCCTCCTTATGGGCATCCGTCTGTTGACCCATATTCTTCTGCATTTCTTTATGCCAATTTTGTGATTCCTTTGTGAGTACATCTACCCGTTGATTCATCTCGTTAAGTGATTTTTGTGTTGTCTCCTTGTGCGCCTCCATCTTTTGATCCTTGTTCTCCCGCATTTCTCTAAGCGATTTTTGTGTTTCCTTTGTAAGGGCTTCTAACCGTTGATTCGTGGTCTCCTGTAACGCTTTATGAGATTTATTTGTGTCCTTCTTGTGATCCTCTAATAGCATCATGAGAAGTGATTTTAAATCCAGATCTTGTCTTTCGGGTATGGTGGGGTATCCAGGATTTGCTGCTGTTGGAGAGTTGGGTTCGGATGGTCCCACATTACTTTGATTTCTGTTAGTAACATTCCTACGTTTGCCTTTTGCCATCTGGATACCTCTGATGTTAGTTGGTCCTGCTGCCACTGGCTGCTGGTTGGACCTCCTGTGAGCCTGCAAAGCTATTTCTGCCCCCCCCCCTATTGCCAGGATTCCCCTGGCACCGCACCGATTTCTGGGGCCTGCCTGCTCCTGAGTGACTTTGGAGCCCTAATGTGCCTTGCCCCAAGTGATCTTATATTGGGGAGGCCTTGCACATCCAAAGGCTCAACCTAGTGGATTCCTGGAGCAGAGGTCGCCAAAGGGAGGCTGGTAGGCTCCTGCCCTGTGCAGGGGTGAGTGATCTCTCCTAGGGGGGGGGAGGGGGCGTCCCTCTGCCAGGCAGAAGTCCCACAGCAGAGCTGGCGCGCTGGTACTGCAGATCAGCCCAGCACTTGGGAGCTGCATACACACAAGCCGCCCGAGACCCAAGAGATATTATGCCTGTCTGTCTCAGAACCTGGCTGTCCCAACTTCCCAGTCACTGGAGTAAAGATGGCGAAGTGCAATCTGCACACTCTCCTTGGCGCTGCTCACCCTGCAGACGCGATGACCTGCCGATCTGGCACCCAGACGACCACAGTGCTGACCCGTTCTTGAGCACAGTTGGAAGCCCCAACAGGCCGTGTCCCAAGTTATGTTATATTGGGGATAAGGAGCTTGGGGTATCTGTCTCTTCAGCGCAGTCTGCGGGAACAGAGGTCGCGGAAGGAAAGCTGGTAGGCTCCCGCCCAGTGCGGGGTCCCTCTGCCAGGCAGAAGTCCCACAGCAGAGCTGGCGCGCTGGTTACTGCAGATCAGCCCTGCACTTGGGAGCCGCAGACACACAAGCTGCCCGAGACCCAAGCGATATTATGCCTGTCTGTCTCAGAACCTGGCTGTCCCAACTTCCCAGTCACTGGAGCAAAGATGGCGGAGTGCCCAGAAGTTCTTTTATTGTTGAGAATAGTTTTCACTATCCTGGGTTTTTTCTTTTTCGAAATGAATTTGCAAATTGCTCTTTCTAAGCCTATGGAGAATTGAGTAGGAATTTTGATGTAGATTGCATTGAATCTGTACATTGCTTTAGGCATGGTATAGAAGATTTTTTTCTAAATTCAAATTTTAATTTGCTAACAGTTTGGTATTTCACTTATGAAGGGCCTTTGCTTCCTGAAATGCAAGACTATTGCACTATATATCTAAAATGGAAATTGCATTTCATCAGTTCATCAGTATGCACATTATTTAGGGCTAGTTAATGACACTGTTTCTCAGAAGCCAGATCATGGTTCATATCACCAACCAAAGAGTATACATGAAGGGATCCATGGCTCCAGCCACATATATAGCAGAGGATGGCCTTGTTGGACATCAATGGGAGGAGATGTCCTTGATCCAGTGACGGCTTGATCCCCCACTTCCAGGACAGGGAAGTTGAAAGGGGGAATGGTATAGGTGGTTTTCCAGAGGGGAAACAAAGAAAGGGGATAACATATGAAATGTAAATAAAGAAAATATCTAATAAAAAACGTAAAAAAGAAAAAGATACTGAGAAAAAAAAGAAAATATAATTTAGCAGTACCTTCTTAAGTGAAAATCACATAAACAAAAGAAAATATTCTTTAGAAATAGTCGCCGGTCAGTGGTGACGCACACCTTTAATCCCAGCACTTGGGAGGCAGAGGCAGGCGGATTTCTGAGTTCGAGGCCAGCCTGGTCTACAAAGTGAGTTCCAGGTCAGCCAGGCTACACAGAGAAACCCTGTCTCGAAAAACCAAAAAAAAAAAAAAGAAAAAAAAAAAAGAAATAGTCATTGTCAACATGTGAATACAGTTGTTTTCAGCTTATCCTTAAAGCATACTGTGAGCACTGTGCTGACGCAGGTTGTATATATACACTTTGCTCTTAGAGACAGGAGGATGATAAGATGATAGTAGAGTTCCTTCAGATAAACTAATTTGCCAGAATGTTCTGATATTTAGAAGCAGTATAAATCTATATGAGCTTTGTTTTCCTGTTTGTTAAATGTTCTCTGTACAACATCAATCAATTTTTCTTTAAAATAAGTGTTGAAGTATTTACCGTTTAGCAAAATATGAAGGGATCAGTAAGTAATCTTAGTGGATACTCATTGATTAAAGTTATGTATAAAATTTTACAAAGATGACTGACAAAATATTCATACTTAAAGGTACTATTGTTTCCTATCAAGATGTAGTTTAAAAGAATAAGCTATTAAGAAATATTTCATTATATTATAAAAATAAAATATTTACAAAATCTATTTCTGGCTTTTACAAAATTATTGAGATATTATGCATATGGTAAAATTTTTAGTGGGAAAAATTTCTAGTTATTTCACTGTAGATTAAGATTAATGTTCATAATTTCATGTCCACTCTAAAATTATATAACAACCATTAGATTACATACAGATTTTGAAATTTGCTGAACATTTACTACATGTAGAAATTTCTTGAGTATCAAATAGTAATTTATATTAGTCTGACCCTCAAAGTATCTAGTAGTTCCAGTGTTAAGGTGTTATGTGACAATTTAGAATAACTTGTTATCATAAAAAGAGTATGGAAATAGATGTACAATCAATAGTTTGAGAGTTTAAAGAAAACTGTCAATAATTTGGTAAAGATGTAAATGGGATAATCCATTTATGGGTTATTGATTGCTACGAGGTTGTGGTTTGTTGAATCTAGCCTCAAGATAGTACATCATATATTTTTTCTTCAGATCATTATTTATAAGAGAAAGTGTATATACATAGAATAGAATAGAATAGAATAGAATAGAATAGAATAGAATAGAATAGAATAGAATAGAATAGAATATCATCATTATGGAATATTTCCCCATTTGAACTTGTAAATACAGTTTTAGTATATCACATAATGATGATGAAGTCAACTCCTTTTCTCAGTAAAATTTCATACTAAGCAAAATTTTCTTGTTTGTAAATGTATGTATCAACCATAGTAAATGTTTTGAAAGCTTATTAAGCATTGGCCTCATGTAGATTACAGAAACTGTCCATTTTGCCAGTAGTTAACCTACATTAAAAAGTCATCAGATAAAACTTCGTATCATTTTGCGTAAATATGGCTAAATATATTTGCTATTGAACTTACATGAAATATAGGCTTGTAGTATTAACTGGAATATTTAAAATAGGTACGATTATATTGATTTTATCAATTTCCAGTAAATAAAATGATCATATACAATTTATTTCATGTTTCTTAAATTAAGCCACTGCCAAAGACATGATTTTAATATATGAATTCAAGCAAGTGAATCACTTAGGAAACCTGGGTTCTGACATTAAAAAAAAAAAATCATTCACAATCATTCTAAATTAGAATTGCCTATTAGCCTTTGACAATTAAAGGTTTCTCAAAAACCTAAAGATCATAGTATTTACAAAGTTTTCCCTCAATTCAGTTATTTTATTTGTTTGGGAGATATTGTTCATAATTCACAGGTAGATATTCCAAGGTTATTTTTGAGTTAGTGTCCTTGATGTTCAGAAAATAAATATGGTTAACAAAATGCAAATTTAAATAACTAAACTCATTAATATTTCATAATGTCCTTTTAAAGAAATCTAACATCCTAAAACTGCTAAATTTAGTATTTGGGTGGAATATGGATTGAATCTAGCCAAGGAGAAGCAAAAAGATCCTAGCAACTATAAGAAGCAAATAAATCTCTTGTCTAAAATGTTATGAACAGATTTTATTTTTTCTCCTCACTTTAAAGTGAAGCTTAACATGGAACAGTGGGAAGCTGGCCAACAACAGGGAGCCAGCAAAGGTAGCAAGAAGTACAAAAGGAGAAAAAGTAATTCACTAAAACAAATTTACTGCAAACCTTTGGCAAGTGGCCAACTAGAAGAAAGTCAAAGCCTAGAAATACACTTTCACAACATAACTTTAGGATTTGAAAAAGGAGGTATGGAAAGGCAATACACTTTTCCAACGGGTTATCAAGAGTCAATTTTAGAATAAAATATAGGCAGTTCTTAGATGAAAAACCAAATGTGGTGTTTGAAAACATTTTAAGATTCTATTGAAAACCTGGAACATATTTTTCCATCACCGTCACAAAATAAATGAAAATTTAATCACCTTTCCAATGTAAGATGCAGTTTATCATTTGGTATATACCATTTATGACTCTTGATGGTACAGTGTTTCTGGGTATTAGGGTCTATTTAAAGTAAGTTCAATACACTCTGCCATCTTCAGGAAACAAGACAATCTTTCCTATGGACAAGTATCAAAATGGTATTTCTGTTAATGGGAGAAAAAAATTAGTGAAAGGTATCTTTGGGAACAAAAAAAAAAAAAAAATCAAGAATTGCCCAAACCTGCAGACAACAAGCAAGTAATACAATATAAAGATAACGTTTTTATTTATCAATGTATTCTCCTGTAATTTAAAATTTTATAGGGAAATAGACAACTTAAATTCTTGGGAAACTCATATCCTCAGTAGCCCATAGATGTAGTACTTTTCCTTTTTTATAGTTATCCTTCCCCATCTCAACAAGGATATCCTGATGTCTGGAGTAAAACTCGTTTTTAATTGTCTTAAGCATCACTTAATTATAAAAATGGCAAAAGAATTTTACACCATGTGGATCCTAGACTAGAGAAAGACCGGGACCTGCTAGTGTTGGTTCTCTTGAGATAGAATGGATTCGTGCTGAATAACATCAACCTTGATAGCATGTTCAGAGAGCAACCAATCAAAATTTGATATTACTTGAGGTACAGTCTGTGAGATAGAGCCCATTGCTAATACTGCTTAAAGCCAAGTTAAGATCAAATGGCCTGGACCCTTGGAGCAAATCATATAGTATTCTTCTCCTAAAGGAATATAGCCATAAAATGTCTCTAACAAAATTCTTGTACACTCATAGATTGAAGATTTGACTGCCATTTTTACAGAAGCCTTCTCCTTCAGTTCATGGGAGCAAGTACAGAGAGACATAGCGGAACAATGTACAGAGACTGGGAGACCTTGGAGCACTCTGTTTTAAATGGAAAGACTGCATCTAATCCTTACCTTCAGGACAATGGAAACTCTATGGAAGAGCTGGCAGAACAATTATAAGAGTCAGAGATAGGATACAGAAGACACCAAGGAAACAAGAACTGCTAAAAACCGCATGAATGATATACATCTGAATTAATAGAGAGTATGTCAGTGTGCACAGGACTTGCAACAGTCATCACTTCTGAAGTCCCAATGCTGACAGACAAAATAGAATCAAGCCCCTAACCTGAGCACAGAAGTTATGTACAATTGATAACCCTCATTCTCTGCAAAGGAGTCTGGAGATAGAAGCCACTCCAAATAACAGAACCCAGGTCCAAAACAAAAAAAATTTCCATGACATTTTAATAGGTACTGTGTTTTATAAAGTACTTTTGCATTTTGTTGTTGTTATTTACTTATTAACTTACTTAATTTTTTATTAAACATTCCATTAATTTACATGTCAAATGATATCCCACATCCTGGTTACCCCCTCCACCAACCCACCGTCCCATGATATCCCACTTCCTGAATACTTACTCATTTTTACCTTATTGGCTCTTTGGGATTATATTACAGCTTCTGATTATGCATTTTTATGGAGTTCCTGTGTGTGCAGATGCATATGGCTCTGTATCTTAGATGTATTTTGCTACTGATGTTTTTACCTTCAATTTGTTTGTTCATTTTGTCCTATGCTTGTTTGTTTCTTTGTTTTTGCATTTTATCTTATTTTACTTTATTATCATATTATTCTTTAATTGCCTGTTTGTTTTCTACTGAGACACATAACACGTGTTGATTCATGTGGGAATGAAGATAAGGAGGCTCTAAGAGGAGCTAGGGAAGTAGAAACCATAAGCAGAATATATTGTGTGAAAAAATACTTCCAATAAAAGAATATTAGAATTTTTTTAAAATCTAATATTAAATGTGTATTTATTAAAATAAGGCTTTTCAGATAGCATATTTGAGGACAATATATTGTTCTACATCAGACTAATAAAAATATGCCCTTTAGGGGTTCCACCCTCTCAGAGGAGAACAGAAGAAGGGATGAGAGGGGATGGGGACTCTGTGAGGGTGAGACTGGGAGTGGAAGCAGCTTTTGGGATATACATAAATAAATAAATAAATAAATAAATAAATAAATAAATAAATAAATAAATAAAGTCCTTTATTGGGACTTTTATATGAGCTATTCTTTTTTTTTTCTTTTTCTTCAGAATGGTCTTAAAATTTAGAAGATATATTTAAGGGATTTACTTTTTCAGGAGTGACTTCTGAAATCCAGTGCTTACATACTAGAGATGGCAGGAGAAGAACAGCTGGATTTTCTATGGGCCATTTTTAAAGCTCTGGAGTATAATTCATTTTGCAGGGTTGCCATTTTGGCTTTCCCCCATCCACTATGTCATGATGTCCTTATTCAGTTCAGGATTATCTGGTTCTGTGGATGAGACTTAGCTATCTGGGAGGAAAGACTACAGCCAAATTTACTATAACAGTGTAATCCCTATCAACAATATAAATATTTTTCTTAGTATATACAGAGAATTAATATCCTCATTCTTCATCAAGGAAACTCCTCTTTATAATAGACAGACTATTACAGAATACTCCAAACACTCAAGCTGTAGCATTGTGGAGTCCAGGTCTAATAGATACATCTATAAAACATTCCAACTCATAAGGCACAGCAAACAATGTGAAAGAGGGAGCTGTATGACCATAAGTACCGGAGAATTAGGGAGTGTGCTCTGAGATTGTGCATGCTATGAATATTAGAAGCTACAACCATACAGTCTTACCGGACTACTTATTTATCCAACTCGAGAAGATGTCACGATCCACATGGGTCCTGACCTTCATATCAATAATTAATGAAAAAAATGACCCACATACATGCTCTCAAGCCAGTTTGCCTGAGGCAATTTCTCAGTTAAGGATTCCTCTGTCCAGCTAACTCTAGCTATGTCAAATTGAAAAAAAAAAATATTCTGAGTGAGAATTACTGGGAAGGAAATGGAGTGGAACCCGAATAAAAGAAGGTTCAGCGACAGGCCCAAAGAGGAATCTAAGCCGGGCGGTGGTGGCGTACGCCTTTAATCCCAGTGCTTGGGAGGAAGAGGCAGGAAGATTTCTGAGTTCGAGGCTAGCCTGGTCTACAGAGTGAGTTCCAGGATAGCCAGGACTACACAGAGAAACCCTGCCTCGAAAAACCAAAAACCAAAAAACAAAAAAACAAACAAAAAAAAAAAAAAAAGTCATCAAAGAGGAATCTAGTGTAAGGGGAGGTTCCAAGGCCTGACACTATTACTGAGGTTATGGAGCGCTCACAAAAAGGGACCTAGCCTGAGAGCACTCCAGAAGACCAAATAAGCTTCTAAAAGAGTCAAATGCAGATATTTGCCCCCCACCAATGGACAAAAGCAGCTAATTCCTGCTATTGAATTAGGGAAGGCTGAAGGAAACTGAGGGTGACCTTCTAGGAAAACCAGCAGTCTCAATTAATATGGACCCCGGGATCTCTTAAACACTGGACCACCGAACAGGCAGCATATACCAGCTGATATGAGGCCCCTAGCACACTCTATTGTATAATAGAGGACTACCGGGTCTGTGTTCGTTCAGAGATGATGTACCTAATCCTCCAGAGTCTGGCGACCCCACGGAGTTTAGAGGTCAGGAGGGGTGGACGGTGGGGACATCTCTGTGGGGTAAGGGAGGAGTAAGTATGGGATATGGAACAGTCAGAGGGTGGACAGGGGTTGGCAGTGTGGGGAATAAAATATGGAGTGTATAAGAATAATTAATAAAAATAATTTAAAAAAGAAAAAAATGTATAAATATTACATTATAATTTATTGTTTTTTCAATTCACATGACTAATGTGTTATTTTAAAAGCAAAATTTAACTGTTATACATGCTCTTTAAAATAAAAAATACTGATATTTCATTTCTCATTTGATTGGGATGAATATTTTGAAAGATTTCTATAATCTGATATCATAGCTTCTGAAATTTTGGGGTAGTACAACTAATTATGGAATGAATAATATTTTCAACTGAAAGGGTTTTGGAACTGACAAATGTTAATGTAAAATCAAATGGGTGTTGAAACCATGCTGCTTCTGGCAATGCTTGACTATGTTGCACGACGAGATTTCATTGCAGCTTTGATTCCAGACACAGAGAATTGAGGAATTTTTGCTGGGTGTGGTACTTCCCTGCCACCCAATACATTGAACCCTGGGTAAAATAACGATTACTTCAGTCATGTAAGCAATGAAAACGGTATATAAACGAAACATTTATTGCTAATAAATCATGAATTGAATTATTTTTTAAATAGTTCTTTGGCATACACATAATTTTACCACTTATTAAAGACGAGAGTGAATTTGCATTTTGATGAGTTGGTGTGTTCATTTATTTTTTGCTTAAAGATTTTAATGTTGTCTGAATATCTGACACTACAGAATGTAGAAAATAGTCAATACTTTTTTTCAGACATGATAAGTATTTTGACTCTAATCTGAAGCCAAGAATCAATCATTCATTGACATTTTTCATGGTATATGTCAGTAGCTCAAAAAACACATTTTAAATCAAATATTCTATTAAAGTCCTATACATTAATATACTAATTTGGTACTTACAGAAGAATGACAGTGGGAAAATATTTTTTTAAAATATTCTTTTCTATAAATTGATATGCTTTGTAAGAAGAATCATAGGTTCAGTGTAAGCCATGAAGTTCATAGCATTTAGGAGTGTTAAAGGTAAGCAGTGCCTGGTCTGTTTTTGTCATCTGCATTTTCTGCAGGAAAATTCACATCCTCATCAGCATCAAACTTTATCTTTTCTCTTTGGTTAGATTCTCGTCCTTCATAACAGGGGTCTTTGAGGGCTAGAATCTGGCTTTGGAGGAACAAGTTTAGCAGACAAACTCACAGACTTGCAGATCTCTGTGACCCAAGTTTCACTTTAGCTTTGTCTCCTTTCTTTTTGGATGGCAGCAGAGGGAACCATAGTTTCTAAATGCAAAAATGAAGCTGCATGCAGATTTAACTCATAGGGGATCATTCTTGAGTTTTCTTTACACTGTTCTATTTTAATTTTTTTCTTATACCATTTTTTGAAAAATAAATAATATATATTTTATAACTGTGACTTTACTTACGTATTTGTTACTATGTCCTTCTCAATGTAGGAAAGGAAATCATATTTTCTCCAACATCTTATGACACATTCTAATGTAAAAAACAAACAAACAAACAAACAATTAGGTTTAGAATGTAGGTTTACATAATTTAGATTATTCTGAGCCCAGGAAGGTGACAATAGACAGCAGGGCATTTAGTCTGTTGTGCAGAGTGTGAGCTGAAGATGAGCAGAGCCTCTGTGCCAAAGCTTCTCCATTGTTCAATGGTATTAACAAATGTTGGAATTCAAGCTTCTTAGGTACTTAAAAGTTATTTATAACTTTTTAATAACCTTAATGCTTCCTTGTAATATTCCCCTTCAGGATTATCAAATATTAAACAGAACTGTATATCTGGAAGAGCACAGTGATGTACAAACAAAATAATGTCTTGATTCCATGATGAGGTGATGTCTAATCCATGAATTTCTTTGTGTCAGAGTTCTGTAGTTCAATGTACAGTTGATTCTTTAAGGTTTGTTTAAATTCATACATCAATAGCAACAAAACAAACTCTTCTAGGGATTGTATGTGTCAAATTCCTTTTGCTTGACCAAAATAATTTTCAAACTCCACTTAGAGAAGTTTGGTGGAAATAAAACTTAAAAATATGTTTAAGGAAAATATTTTATTTTGAGAATACTACATACAAACATTAAACACTTTGGTACTTTAAAAAAATAGAAATAAATGTAAAATATTGTGGGAAATTGCAGGGCTTACACAACTACAAACATGTATTTATAAACACTTGTTTAGGACCTAGAAGTACAGAGGACATTGGGTATTTATGGTTATTCACAGCATTTGTACTAGAAATATATGGAATATATTGTTATAAGTATACCTACACTGTATGACAGTTTCGTCAAAGATCATTGGTGCCCAACATAAAGGAAAGCTGTTAAAAATTTCCATGCTACAGTACATTCTTTTATGTCTTGAAAATAGTCTGTAAGTTACCTATTGTTAGAACTAGGGTTAAAATAATCATCTACTTAAATTCAGTTCATTTTTTTTTTTTTTTGGTTAAAAGAAGCATGTATACCATTATTTTATGAATCATCAAAGAATAAAGACTTTTAAAGTATTTTGGGTATTAAACCTCTAACTTTTAGTAAGCTTTATTATGCTTGAAGTAAATAAGATCTTATTATCTTTTATCTATAATGAAAAATGGAGTAATTCCATTTTCAACTTTAAAATATTATAAAAGAGTACATATATAATGTGGCCTTTAAAAGTCCAATTTATTAGCTTAATTTCAAAAGAAAAACCTTCTACATTCCATAGCACTATGTCAGATTGACTTGTAGCAACACACAATTACCAGTAGATAGATAGAAACCTTGTGTATTAAAGCTGTTCACAATGTTGAAGAAAAAAAAAAGTTTTATGCCATTGACTATCTCACAGCACAATGTACTCCAGTTCTAGTTTGTCATTCCTTTCATCTTGACTTTCTGGTTTTAAATTCTTCAGGTTATACAACATCAATATTTTTATTAGAAATAAATACATTAATGGAGTTTGAAATTTTGATTCAAAAAGTAGTAATTCATGAATATCCCCTATGCATATTGTGTGTGTACAAGATTTTTTTTATTTTAAATGTAAGAATAAATTTATGTCATAGTATTCTGTTCACACACTTATAAGAACCATTACATCTTTTCACATTGAGTAAAATTAAATGAGGAAAGTATTCAAAAACAATAATTAAGGAAACAGAAATTTCAATATAAATAAAATTAATTTGGGCAGAAGGCAAAATGAGTAAGTTAATACATGACTATTGAAATCCATAAATAAGGATTTCAAATTGATTATCTTAATCCATTTTTTAATTTCCTCAGTTACTACTCTTTATTCATAAATCACCAGATTAAAAATTGTTCTCTCAATTGAAAAAAAAAGTTTAATCCCTAAGGCATCTTATTTATTTATTTTTTATTAGATATATCCTTTATTTACATTTCAAATGTCCCCTTCCTGATTTCCCCCTCCCCCGGAAATCCCATAAGCCATTTCTCCTTCCCCAATTAACTCTCCCCCGCTTCTCTGTCCTTGTATTCCTCTATACTTTGGCATCAAGTCTTTCCAGGACCAAGGGCCTCTCCTCACTTTGGTGTCCAACAAGACATCCTCTGCTGCCTATGTGTCTGGAGCCATTGGTAACTCCATGTGTACTCTTTGGTTGATGGTTTTGTAACTAGGAGTTCTGGGAGTACTGAGTGACATCATTCTTTGGGGAAGCAGAAGGATCTCACATGATTGTACTGAATTCTATAGTTACTTTGGTGCCTAGACACCTCTTTAGAAAAATGATGCAGGAAGATGGATATTTTTTTGTTGTTGTTTTTCTAAGTTTTTTTTATTTATATTCAAAATCATTTCCCCTTTCCCGTTTCCTCCGTCCCCGAAAGTCCCATAAGCCCCCTTCCCTCCCTCTTTTCCCCATTCAACCCCCTCTCTTTTCTCTATCCTGGCGTTCACCTACATCCAGTCTTTCCAGGACCAGGGGTCTCTCCTTCCATCTTCTTAGAAATCTATTGATATGCGAATTCTGTCTAGGGTATTCCGAGATTCTGGGTTAATATCCCCTTATCAGTGACTGCATACTATGTGTGTTCTTTTGTGATTGGATGATACTTTCCAGTTCTGACCATTTGCCTAGGAATTTCGTGAATTCATTGTTTTTAACTGCAGAGTAGTATTCCATTGTGTAAATATACCACATCTTCTAAATCCATTCCTCCGTTGAGGGACATCTGGGTTCTTTCCAGCTTCTGCCTATTATAAATAAGGCTGCTGTGAACATAGTGGAGCATGTGTTCTTATTGCATGCAGGTAAAGCCTCTGGGCATATGCCCAGGAGTGGTATAGCCAGATCCTCCGGGAGTGTCATGCCCAGTTTTCTGAGGAACAGCCAGACTGCTTTCCAGAGTGGTTGTACCAGCTTGCAATTCCACCAGCAGTGGAGGAATGTTCCTCTTTCTCCACATCCTCGCCAACAACTGCTGTCTCCGTCTCCTGTGTTTTTGATCTTAGCCATTCTGACGGGTGTGAGATGGAATCTCAGGGTAGTTTTGATTTGCATTTCCCTAATGACTAAGGATGATGAACATCTCCTTAGGTGCTTCTCAGCCATTAGATATTCTTCAGGTGAGAACTCTTTGTTTAGCTCTGTACCCCATTTTTTAATAGGGTTATTTGCCTCTCTGGAGTCTAACTTCTTGAGTTCTTTGTATATATTGGATATTAGCCCTCTGTCAGATGTACGGTTGGTAAAGATCATTGCCCAGTTAGTTGGTTTCTGCTTTGTATTTTGACAGTGTCTTTTGCCTTGCAAATCTCTGTAATTTAATGAGGTCCCATTTGTCAGTTCTTGATCTTAGAGCATAAGCTATTGGAGTTCTAATCAGGAAATTCTCCCCAGTGCCCTTATGTTCAAGGTTCTTCCCTAGTTTCCTTTCTATTAGTTTCAGTGTGTCTGGTTTTATGTGGAGGTCCTGATCCACTTGGAATTGAGCTTAGTGCAAGGAGATAAGAATGGGTCAATTTGCATTCTTCTGCATGTTGACCTCCAGCTGAGCCAGCACCATTTGTTGAAAAGGCTATCTTTTCTCCACTGGATGGATTTAGCTCCTTTGTCAAAGATCAAGTGACCATAGGAGTGTGGATTCATTTCTGGGTCTTCAATTCTGTTCCATTGATCTACATGCCTGTCACTGTACCAATACCATGCGGTTTTTAACACTATTGCTCTGTAGTACAGCTTGAGGTCTGGGATACTGATTCCCCCAGAGGTTCTTTTACTCTTGAGAATAGTTTTAGCTATCCTGGGTTTTCTGTTATTCCAGATGAATTTTTGAATTGCTCTTTCTAACTCTATGAAGAATTGAGTTGGGAGTTTGATGGGGATTGCACTCTATCTGTATATTGCTTTTGGCAAGATGGTCATTTTTACTATATTAACCCTGCCAATCCATGAGCATGGCAGATTTTTCCATCTTCTGAGATCTTCTTCAATTTCTTTCTTCAGAGACTTGAAGTTCTTGTCATGCAGACATTTTTCTTGTTTGGTTAGAGTCACACCAAGATACTTTATATGGTTTGTGGCAATCGTGAAAGGTATCATTTCTCTTACTTCTTTCTCAGCCTGCTTATCCTTTGAGTATAGGAAGGCTAATGACTTGCTTGAGTTGATTTTATATCCGGCCACTTTGCTGAAGTTGTTTTTCAGCTGTAGGAGTTCTCTGGTGGAGTTCTTTGGGTCGCTTAAGTATACTATCATATCTCCTGCAAATAGTGATAGTTTGACTTCTTCCTTTCCAATTTGTATCCGTTTGACCTCCTTTTGTTGTCTAATTGCTCTAGCTAGAACTTCAAGTACTATATTGAAAAGGTATGGAGAGAGAAGGCAGCCTTGTCTAATCCCTGATTTTAGTGGGATTGCTTCAAGTTTCTTTCCATTTAGATTGATGTTGGCTACTGGTTTGCTGTAAATTCCTTTTACTATGTTTAGATATGGGCCTCAAATTCCTGATCTTTCCAAGATCTTTAGTATGAAAGGATGCTGAATTTTGTCAAATGCTTTCTCAGCATCTAATGAGATGACCATGTGGTTTTTTTCTTTGAGGTTTTTTTTTATTTTTAATTTTTTTATTTTTATTTTTTTTCTATTTACATTTCAAATGCTAAAACCTTTCCCTGTTTCCTCCCTCCCCGAAAACCCCCAATCCCTCCTCCCACCCCCTGCCTCCAAGTATAGGACCCTCCCCTAACCTGCACACCCCTTCTCTCCCCCCCCCCTCGATTTCCCTTTTTTGGGGCATCTATTGAGCCTTCACTGGACCAAAGACCACTCATCCCACTAATGTCTAACGAGGCATTCCTCTGCCACATTTTTGGCTGGAACCATGTGTACCCCTTGGTTGATGGATTAGTCCCTGGGAGCCCTGGGGCATCTGGGTGACCAACATCGTTGTTCATTTTTTTTTTTTTATATAGTGGATTACATTGATGGATTTCCTTATATTGAACCATCTCTGCATCCCTGGGATGAAGCCTACTTGATCGTGGTCAATGATCGTTTTGATATGTTCTTGGATTCGGTTGGCAAGAATTTTATTGAGTATTTTTGCATCGATATTCATAAGAGAGATTGGCCTGAGGTTCTCTTTCTTTGTCGGATTTTTGTGTGCTTTTGGTATTAGCGTAATTGTGGCTTCATAGAACGAGTTGGGTAGTGTTCCTTCGGTTTCTATTTTGTGGAATAGTTTGAAGAGTATTGATGTTAGGTCTTCTTTGAAGGTCTGAAAGGATTCTGCACTAAAACCATCTGGATATTTCACTGCAGCTTTAATAATAGGAAAGGCCAAAACAAAAGGAATGAAGGAATGGAGGAAGGAAGGAAGGAAGGAAGGAAGAAGAAAAAAGAAAGATGAAACAGAAATATTTTAGGTATTTATTTCAATTCAGACAAGTATATTAATGACATAATTGAAAATAAAGATGAGAAATGTAACAGAAATCAATTCATTGTTATTTTTCTTGTTAAAAGCTGTCAAAATTATTCAGTTTTTTCTTATAAATATATACTGAAAAAATGATGCTTATTAAATTTAGGGGTGGTATTTAAATGAAAATTCTGTTGAAGATATTCAGAATCAATCATATTATTGTTCTAATGGTCAAGAAATATTTTATCAACAATAAGGTTATGATACATTTTGAAAAAATCCTGATACACACTAATATTAGTTGATTACCAACTGTTTTCTCTAAGAGTCAAATTCAATCTAAATAAATCCCAAACCAGGCATTTGAACTCCTTTGAGTTGCTGGTCAAGGTTGTCCAATAGACTCCAAAAATACAGGGTACTTTATTGCAATTGGTTGTTTCTAGGTAATTCCCTATGACACCCTGGACTTCAGATACATCGAACAAAGGTTCAGAATTTGGACTGACCTGAATCCTTCTTCTGTAATTACCAAATGACAAGTTACCAGAGGACACGAAAAGGATCCCTAAAAATGTGTGCAAGCAACAGTCCTAATAAATTATGGAGCCTTTGAAACACAGCAATGACTAATATGGCAGATTTCCAGGTTTGCATATGTGGCAACTATATTTGTTAATAATCAATAGATCTCTGATTGGATTTAAGACCTACTCAAAAAAAAAAAAAAAGAAAAAGAGAAACCATTCTTTGAAATAAAAACCAATCAAATATCTAGGGCTTGTAAAGCCATGAATCTTCAAGACAAACCTACAATCTACATTAAAGCAACATAATCCTTAAGAACTAGGTAATACTTATACTTGTTCCTATATCCCCAAATAAATATTGTTCTCAGACGTTATCAAGGAAACATATCTTTGGAAATGATGGAGACAAATACAGAAAGCCACAAGGAATTAAATACAGAGTCGTAGAACACAGTCACAAGGGACATGTCTATAAAATATTTCCCATACCTCAGGCTCAGGGATCATGGCAGAAAAGGGGGTTGAAGCTTTTAAACCTGATTTGGGGATTTTCTGTTTTGCTGTTTCTCTTATTTATGTGAGAAGCTACACTCATAAAGTCTCATTAACATGACTGCCTAACCATGAGCTGATCAAGAACAACCTTAGAAATGCTATGTGAATAATGAGTTTATTCTACCTATGGAATCAATAGTTTTCTTCACAGTTGACAGAACTAATTATATATATATATATATATATATATATATATATATATATGTGTGTGTGTGTGTGTGTGTGTGTGTGTGTGTGTGTGTGTGTGTGTGTATGTGTGTATATATGATATAGTATATATACTATATATATTATGCATAGTATATATATCATATATGTTATATATTATATGTAATATATGTTGTGTATATAATATTACATGTAATGTGGTAAATATTATATGTAATATGTTTAACATACACAATTAAAAATATTCAGCCATTAGGAAGAATTAAATTATTAAATTTGCATGCAAACTGAACTAGAAAAAATCCCCATGAGAAAGATAACCTGTACCACAATACAGGGAATGCCTTTTTGACTTTTACTCATCTTCTACTTGCAAAGTTAATTACAACAGTAACTATCAATGACATACTAATAGGTATTGAGGAACAGTATGTTTTATAGGAATAAAACAGTTAATCATACCATTGTTAGGTGTAATCCATATCCACAATGATAATACATTAAGAAGATACTTAAAATGTGATGTACTTTAGAAAAGAAGTCATTATCTTATAACATTATAATAAGTTCACACCTGGTTCTCTAAAGAAAGGAAAACAAGCTGAGTTAATATTGCTGAAAAGATAAGATATTTTAAGTTTTGCAAGGCAAGGATATCATGAAAGAAGTTAAAGCAAAACACCAGAGATGGCTGAGAGGATTGTGTGCAGAGAGTAATGACATGCTGGGGCCATAGTGCTGAATTGCCTTCCTCGGGCTCTCATAGTCGTTTCTATAGTTCAGTAAGATATCATCATGTTCCTTGACATATAAAATTTACTGGAAAATTTTCTGACTTTGGAGGTTTTTTGTAATTTCTGTTAGTCATGAAGAGCTAAATACCTGCTACACACATAGATGCCAATTTCTGTTCTTTGAATAAACATATGTTCCTGCAGTTTTAATTATTTTTTAGATTCTATGCTAACATGGCAATTCTTTTCCTTTTCTTTTTCTTAAACTAATAAAATTTATTTTAAAATATACTAAGTTTTGAATTTTTTAAGACATCAAAATAATTTATAATAGTTCGATGCCTTTTAAATATACTTGATATCTTCTGAAGCTAAAAGAAATATGTACTCAACCAGTTTTAAAAATCTATTTGGAATATTAGACATGATAGAAGTAGAAAAACAATCTCTTATGAAGTCCTTTATGAAAGGAACTGTGAAAAGTTCCTGATTAGATAATAACCATTTTATCTCAAAGGGAGAATATGCAGCATAACTGTGGCTTCATAGAGTGAATTGGGTAGTGGTCCTTCTGTTTCTATTTTGTGGAATAGTTTGAAGAGTATTGGTATTAGTTCTTCTTTGAAGGTCTGATAGAATTCTGCACTAAACCCATCTGGTCCAGGGATTTTTTTTGGTTGGGAGAATTTTAATGACAGCTTCTCTTGTGCATTTCATCAATGCACAGATTTTCCAGTTTTGTTGAATATAGGCTTTTGTAGTAGGATCTGATGATTTTTTTGGATTTCCTCAGTTTTTGTTCTTACATCTCCCTTTTCATTTCTGATTTTGTTAATTTGGATACTTTCTCTGTGCCCTAACATTAGTCTGGCTAAGGGTTTATCTATCTTGTTGATTTTCTCAAAGAAATAGCTCCTGGTTTTCTTGGTTTATTTTATATTTCTTTTTGTTTCTACATGCTTAATTTCAGTCCCGAGTTGAATTATTTCCTGCCATCTACTCTTCTGGGTGTATTTGCTTCTTTTTGTTCTAGAGCTTTCAGATGTGCTGTTAAGCTGCTAGTATATGCTCTCTCCAATTTCTTTTTGGAGGTACACAGAACTATGAGTTTTCCTCTTAGCACTGCCTTCATTGTGTCCCATAAGTTTGGGTATGCTATTCCTTAATTTTCAATAAATTTTAAAGTCTTTAATTTCTTTGTTTCTTTCTTGACCAATTGTCATGTAGTAGAGTGTTGTTCAGCTTCCATGTGTATGTGGGCTTTCTGTTATTTTTCTTACTATTGAAGACCAGTCTTTGTCCATGGTGATCTTATAGCACGCATGGGAGTATTTCAATATTCTTATATCTGTTGAGGCCTGTTTTGTGACCAATTATACGGTCAATTTTGGAGAAGGTTCTATGAGGTGCTAAGAAACAGTTATATTCTTTTGTTTTAGGATGAAATGCTCTACACATATCTGTTAAATCCATTTGGTCCATAACTTCTTTTAGTTTCACTATGTCTAAGTTTAATTTGTGTTTCCATGATCTATCCATTGATGAACATGGGGTTTTGAAGTCTCCCACTATTTTATGTGAGGTGCAATGTGGGTTTAGAGCTTAATGAAGTTTCTTTTATGATGTGGTTGGTCTTGCCTTTGGAGCATATATGTTCAGAATCGAGAGTTCTTTTTTGTAGATCTTTTGGTGAGTGTGAAGTGTCCTTCCTTATCCTTTTTGAAAACTTTTGATTGAAAGCTGATTATATTCATTATTAAAATGTCTACTCCAGCTTGTTTCTTAGGGACATTTGCTTGGAGAAATTTTTTCCAGCACTGTAGTCTGAGTTATTTTCTATCTTTGACACTGAGGTGTATTTCATGTATGCAGCAAAAGGCTTAGTCGTGTTTATGCATCGAGTCTTTGTCATTAAAGTTATCCTTTGCCTTTTTATTGGAGAATAGAGTTCATTGATGTTAAGAGATATTAAGGAATAGTTATTGCTGCTTCCTGTTATTTTGAACATTAGTTTTTATGATTGTGTGGCTCTCTTCTATTGGGTTTGTTGCAAGAAGATTACTTTCTTGCTTTTTTTCCCCCCTTAGGGTGTAGTTTCCTTCCTTGTGTTGAAGTTTTCCAAATATTATTCTTTGTAAGGCTGAATTTATGGAAAGGTATTTTGTAAATTTGGGTTTGTCATGGAATATATTGGTTTCTTCATCTATGGTAATTAAGAGTTTTCCTGGGTATATTAACCTGGGCTGGTATTTGTGTTCTCTTAGGGTCTATATAATATCTGCCCAAATTTTCTAACTTGCACATTCTCTGGTGAGAAATCTGGTGTAATTCTGATAGATTTGCCCTTTTATGTTGCTTGAACTTTTTCCTTGGTGCTTTTAATATTCTTGCTTTGTTTTGTGCATTTGGTGTTTTAACTATTATGTGACAGGGGGAATTTCTTTTCTGTTCCAATCTATTTGGAATTCTTTAGGCTCCTTGTATATTATGGACATCTCTTTTTTTAGGTTAGGGAAGTTTTCTTCTATAATTTTGTTGAGAATCCTTAATGGCTCATTAATTTGGGAATCTTCACTCTCTTATATACCTCTTATCCTTAGGTTTGGTCTTCTCATTGTGTCCTGGATTCCTGAATATTTGGGAGAATTTGGAGGTTTGGGGATTTTTGCATTTTGAATTTTTTTGACTGTTGTGTCAATGTTTTCTATTTCATCTTCTGTACCTGAGGTTCTCTCTTCTATCTTTGTTGTATTCTATTGGTTGCTTGCATATCTGACTCCTGATCTCGTTCCTAGGTTCTCCCTCTCGAGGGTTGTCTCCCTTTTTGATTTCTTTATTGTTTCTATTTCCATTTTTAGCTTCTGGATGGTTTTGTTCAATTCACTCACCTATTTGGTTGAGCTTCAGTATAATTCTTTAAAGGACTTTTGTATTTCCCCTTTAAGTGTTTCTAGTTTTTTACCTGCGCTCTCCTGTATTTCTTAAAGCGGGTTATTTATGTCCTTGTTACATTCTTAGTTATCAGGGAAATGCAAATCAAAACAACACTGAGATTCCACCTCACACCAGTCAGAATGGCTAAGATGAAAACCTCAGGGGACAGCAGATGCTGGAGAGGATGTGGGGAAAGAGGACCACTTCTCCATTGCTGGTGAGATTGCAGGCTGGTAAAACCACTCTGGAAATCAGTTTGGCTATTCCTCAGAAAATTAGACATAGTACTACCTGAGGACCCAGCTATACTACTCCTGGGTATATACCCAGAAGATGCTCCTACATGTAATATGGACACATGCTCAACTATGTTCATAGCTGCCTCATTCATAATAGCAAGAAGCTGGAAAGAACCCAGATGTCTTTCAGCCGAGGACTGGATACAGAAACTGTGGTATATATACACAATGGAGTACTATTCAGCTATTAAAAACAATGAATTCATGAAATTCTTAGGCAAATGGATGGAACTAGAAAGTGTTATCCTGAGCAAGGTAACCAAGTCACAGAAGAACACACGTGGTATGCACTCACTGATAAGTGGATGTTAGCCCAAAAGCTCAAAATCAGCAAGTTACAATTCACAGACCACAGAAAGCTCAAGAAGATGAGGGAATGGAATGGGGGTGCTTGGGTTCCTCTGAGAAAGAGAACAATACACTTACAGGAGCAATAATGGAGACAAAGTGTGGAGCAGGGACTGAAGTAAAGGCAACCGAGAGACTGCCCTACCTGGGGATTCACCCTATAAACAGTCACCAAACCCCAACAAGACACGCATACCAAAAGGAGCATGTCATGGTTGTCTTCAGAGGGGCCCTGCCAGAACCTTACACATACAGAGGCAGATGCTAGTAGCCAACCATTGGTCTGGGAGTGGGGTACCCAATGGAGGAGTTTGAGAGCAGTCTGGAGGAGTTGAATGGGTTTACAGCCCTATGGGAAAACAACGATATTGGCCACCCAGATGCCCCAGGACTCCCAGGGACTAAACCAGCAACCAAGGGGTACACATGGTTCCAGCCAAAAATGTGGCAAAGTAATGCCTTGTCGGGCATCAGTTGGAGGAGTGGTCCTTGGTCAGGTGAAGGCTAAATAGATGCCCCAAAAAGGGGAAATTAAGGGGAGAGGTGGGAGGGGGGAGGGTGGAGAGGCATATACTTGGAGGCAGGGGGAAGGGGGAGGGGTTGGGGGGTTTTGGGGAAGGGAGAAACTGGGAAAGGTTTTACCACTTGAAATGTAAATGAAGATTATATTCAATTGCACACACACACACACACACACACACACACACACACACACACACACATATATATATATATATATATATATATATATATATATATATATACACGTATATATATATATATATATACACATAAAGAAATCTCTCATCATGAGATGTGATTGGCGTGTTGGGTATCCAGGGCTCACTAAGTTGAGAGAACTGGGCTCTGGTGATGCCAAGTAGCCTTGGTTTCTGTTGCTAAGAATCTTGCCCTTGCTTCTCACCATCAGGTTATCTCTGGTGTTACTTACTCTCACTGTCTCTGACAGTGGCTTGTCCCTCCTCCAAGCTCGTGTGTCAGTACTTCTGTGAGACCAGCTCTGTCTGGGAGGAATTTGAGAATGAAGGGCTGTGGCACAGGGTCAGCTCCAGGGTGCAGATGGACACTAGAACAGTCCTGTTTCTGGCTGTTCCTTGGTTCCTGTGTCCTGATGGCTCTGGGCAGGTCCCTCTTGGGCCAGGAATTGAGCAGAAGTGGTGGTCTTTGCTGTGCTCACAGATGTGTCAGCACTACTGGGAGACAAGCTCTCTCCTGATGATGTTTGGATATTTAGGCCTGTGGCACAGGATCAGCTTCTGGTTCAGTGGAAACAGGAAGGATCCTGCCCCAGGCTGCTCCTGGGATCCTTTGCCCAGAGGGCTGTGCTCACAGACCTTTCAGTACTCTTAGGAGGCCAGCACTCTCCCGGTGGTATTTGGGTATGGAGCACTGTGGCCCAACATTGCAATTTTGTGCCAGGTGTTTGGAGACATTGTGATATCATAGTATTTATTTATAGAGGAGTAGAAACATCATCTAGCTTAACCTTGATTGAGCAAAGAAAGGGCAAATCATACCTTCCTAGCTAATCCACTATAGGCATTAAACAAACGTTTCATTTTTTAATCCACGGTTCTGTTTACATAAGGGTCCTAGAGATCATGGCGTTGCGCCTACCCTCTTCATGGAGTGTAGAGTCACTATGACTCTTCATATTTTACAAAGCCAGTATTAGCAAGTATTGAAGATTGGAGGAACAATACAATCATATGAGTTATACTGTTAATAAAGTAAGAAATAAACTTTGCTGGTTGTTAATTTTTTAATCACTTTAGCTCAGATCAAAGTTTCTCATTTAAGGTGGTTCTGTACTAGGAAAAGGTGTTCTTTATTGTGGAGTTGCATTTTCTGTATATAACTTCAGAAATTATATTTGCCACAATTCTGAGAAAATTGTTTGTTTGAAGCCATGTTCCTTCATTCATCAAAACAATAGGAACTACAATGGCTATCTTTACTAATTTATCTTAAAGATTACAATTTCTGTATGTGTGGTCCTCAATGGTAAATAAATAATTTTAATGATTTTTCTCCCTGGATTTTTCCTTTCTCTCTTTATACAGAACCTTTTTCTACAGACAACAACACAGTCTCCAAATTTTAGTATATGTTACATGTTGAATACTGAAGACAAACACTAGATTATACATTGAGTAAAATTACACTTTCATACTGTATATTTCTACATTCTATTTTAATTGTATACTTCTATTCATTGGCCATAATTCTATCTACAGTTATTAAAAGTTAATGTTACTCTTTGCTCACCTCTAGAAACTTTTCCTAATTAGCCTTAAAGCTAAAAAAAAAATGAGAAGTTTAGCTCATGTTTTGTATTACATTCATTATAGTTTAGGTTGTATTTTCTTTGTTATATGTTAAAGATACTTTTATTGCTTTCTATTTTTGATTCTGATTCCTATCAACTCTCACTAGAAGGTACATTATCCTAAGGCCTTTTTAATTAGGGCTGAATACAATTTGACTGCACATTCCTTTTAGTTAAAACATACCTGAGCCTCTAAAATGTTTAGTTGAAAGTTGTTGGTCCTTTTTTTTCATGGTTGAACACATTTACTAATTTAGAGAAGTACCAATTTTAACTGAAGGAATAGAGAAAGTTTTTTAATTTAAAAGTGGGAATATTGTTTAAGTTTCAGTCTAACTTTGCAAGGATTTCTGTTCTTTTCTCTAAAGAAATATAATACTATAAATTCATCATATTAGAAAAAATGATGGATTTTCATTTAATTCTTGATCCTTTTAAATTTAATGTTTATATCATGAATGTCATTGAAGAATATTTACTAATTCTTAGTATATGTAACAGACTAAGACAAATATGTTAAAATAAATTTTTGACGAGAATGAAAATACCAATAATCTTATCATCATTGCAGCATGTATATTTTCATGTAAAAAGACGTTTTACAAGCCACACAGCTTACATTACTTTCTAAAAGGATAAGTAGAAATCATTTAACTCTCTTGACAGAAATTTTTTCTTAGTTGAAATTCACTTAAAGAATAGAGTTTCTTAAAATTAAAATAAAATGATGCATTTATATTGGATCACTATGTTTATATAATAAACCCTCTATACATAACTTTGAAATTAGTCTGAAAAAAATGTATAAAAGTTAAAAATAATTACAAAATGATGACACTGCAGGCCTTGTTTGTTCATTTTAAAGGTAGAGTTCATGTGTATTTCCTCCAGACTAAACAAACACCCTTGTTCCCGTGGATTTTATTCATCTGTTTTCTATTTACCTTATGTTGTTGAGTATATGCACCTATTAACCTGCTTGCTGAGAGGGTTTTTATGTTGTTTTCTGACTAGAGGGAAAGATGAGTGTTGTAAGGCTGTTTTCCCCTAGTAAGTTATCTTTTGAAATACCAGGTTCTAAAGTATCAACTGGCAGGTGTTTAACACCCTGGACTTATCGTGTTAAGAATGTTGTAGATAGAGAATGTTATCAGCATCAGATTGATGATACCTGAACCTGAAAGAGGGTAAATGTTAGGTTCATGATCATGCAGGTATTAACCAAAGACATCACCAGAAATGTGTCAAAGGGATTAACAATGTCCATCCTATAGATGTTTGCAAAAGTACAGACTATATAAAGCAAACAGTCAAGTATGTGTGCTTGTATTTCTGTATTTTCATTTGGGTTCTGAGGAAAGGAAATAAAAAAAAATCTAATGATATTATGAAGGCAATAAGGAAAACAATGAACATTGAGAATATAAATAAAAATATAAATATATGTAGTTTCTTTTCTAGTTTGCAACTGGCATTGCTTAAGAAAACAATGAAATTGTTCAAAAATATTAAATCCTATTAAATGAAGAGTCACATAAGTAGGGAAAGGAATAAAGGGGATATGGTAAATCAGAAGTTTTTATGATCACTGAAGATCTTATTATCCTAGAAGGCATTTAAAAAGTGTATGGAATTTCAATTCAATATCCAAGGTGTACGATTTTAATATGCAAAAGAAAAAAGCCAGTGATTTACCCAAAATGTGTCGTACAAGAAAAAAATCACCACAAAACTGGAACATTTTGTGAAAAGCAGTTGATATAAAGGTAAATAGAAGGTTATGCAGTTCTCTTGAAGGAAGAATAAAACAAACTAAAGTCTTCTTTCAAACTGGCCCTTAGTGGTCAGGGTATTTTAAAAGTCCATAAATTTTAGGAATCATCTTTGCCTTTCCATTTGTTTTTCAACTCAACTCCGAGAACTAAATGTTCTAGTTTCCTATCTATGGCTATGATAAAACATCATGACCAAATGCAAATTGGGAAGAAAGGCCTTATTTTACCATAAAGTGGTAGTTCATCATCAAAGAAGTTGGGAGGTGTACTCAATCAGGTCTTGATGCAGGAACTTAAGTAAAGAACACAGACAATCGCTACTTATTAGCCAGCTTTCCATGGCTTGCTAAATTTGATATCTTATAACACTCAGTATCATCTGCCTAGAGATATTACTACCACTAGTGAATTGGACCCTCCGATACACAATCATTAATCAAGGAAAATGCCCTACAAGATTGCCTACAGGCAATCTGATTAATGCTTTTACTCAATTGTGGGTCCTACCTTGTAATAATTCTAGTTTATATCTGATTGAGAAACAAGTATACCAGGGTAATAGTTATTACAAAAACAGGTAAAAAAATGTGAGCTTGATGAAATTCTATTTCAGGTAAATCAGTACCCATCATATACACTTAGACATATTGTTTTGAAAACATACTACTCCCCAAGGAAATGTCCCATAAGTGATATATAAAGCTATAATCTTTTAAAAGGTGCAGGTAAGGTGATTCATGATTTAACAGTAAGTAATGAAGGCTTCAAAGCTCCATGACTATTCTGTACTTAGAGGATGGACAGGGCTAATATTCACTTATCAGTGAGTACATATTATGTATGTCCTTTTGAGTCTGGGTTACCGTTCTCAGTATGCTATTTTCTAGTTCCATTCATTTCCTGGCAAAGTTCATGATGTCCTCATTTATAATAACTGAGTAGTTTTCCATTGTGTAAATGAACCACATTTTTTATCCATTCTTTGGTTGCAGGATATCAAGGTTGTTTTGACTTTACTCTGAGAGTCTCTACGAGCAAATGACTGAGACAGATGTAGACACTTACACCCAACCATTGAACTGAGGTCAGGCACCCCTATGGAGGAAGGAGGGGAAGGATTGAAGGAGTTGAAGGAAATAACAACCTCATAGGAAGACACACAGTGCCAACTAACCAGGACACCTGTGAGTTTCCAGAGACTAAGCCACCAACCAAAGAGCACACTTGGTCTAGTCTGCGACCCCAGGCACATTTATAGCAGAGGACTGCCTTGTCTGGCCTCAGTGGGAGAGGATGTGTCTAATCCTGTAAAGACTTAATGCTTTAGGGAAAATTGATGGGGGATTGAGGTGGGTGCAAGTGGGTGTGTGAGGGATGTGAGTGTGTAGGTTGAAGAGCACCCTATCAGAGGCAAAGAGGAGGGTACATCCTATGAAGAACTCTTAGAGGATGGATGGGGAAGAGGGAAAACCTTTGGTATATAAATAAATAAAACAATTTTTTAAAACGTCCATGATTGAACAAGATATCAAAAGAGTAAACACACAAACGAACTAGCCATCTTTGGAATCTGTACACGATTGTTTAACAGGCTTTAAAATTGCAATGAAATACATAAAATTAGTAAATGATTACTGCATTAATAAAAATAAGTCAATAGAATTATCAAAAGTCAGAGAGAGAGAAGGATAGAAACAGGATTAATTTAGAGCTACAATAAGTAGAGGTTAACTGGATGCATTTTGTGGTAGAATATTGCTTTTTGATTTCACCAGTTTTCCAATATCTACAAAGTAGATAAAAACCTGTCAAACTATTGTAATACCTGGATTAATCTCTGTAGAACAATCTCCTTTTAGTTCCTATGTAGTCCTAGAGATAGTTGGTACTTGACCAAAAACAGCAGGAAAAGAAACATAACCCACTGTTCAGACTATGCAGCAAGCATATTCATGACCTTCACAGGGACTCCCATTCTGCATTGGTTGAGGTCAAATATCTTAATAGCATAAGGAGAATACAACAGTAGAAAAAGCATACTGTCCAAGCCAGAATGTGTTCTTTGTCACTACATGCTGTCACAAGGACGTGCTTTAGGTGATATAACCAGAGAACCCCCTTTCTATTTTCTCACATAGTAGTAAAAGTTAACAACAAAGGCTCTGACAACAATTTTCCTTTTCAGTTTTATCTCAGAGTTAGAAATGATGTCCATGGATGATGTGTAAGGTAATGGCTACCTGGAAAAATTAAAACATTTAATAGGGACTTGAACTTAATAAAATAATAATATAATAAAAATCACTCACCAGGCAATGATTGGGACAAATGAGATGAGATGAAGAAATTAATTAGCACAAAAAAAACAGAATAAATGATTTATTGGAATTGTCTGGTGAGTATTTCTCCTCTAGGCCCTTTTCATTGTATTACTGCGAGCTGAATTTAGTGGGAGGAAAGAAGTCTACTACTGAAGTATATTTCTAGTTCCTCTTTTCCTTTGTATTTTGACACTGTGTCTCACTAAGCTTGCCCTGATCTCACTCTGTTGCCAATACAGACTTGAACTTGTCATTCCCTTGACAGCCTTTAACTGTGTGGGGTTAAAAGTTTATGCTAGACCCAGCATCTAATTAGAACTTTAAAAAGAAATTATCATAAAAATACTGAAAGAAAAACTTTTAATATTAAATTACTTTTGTAATGAACTTATCTTTCTGTTGCATAAAAGTAATTATGCATATATGTGTGTGAATGATTTTACATCATAACATAGAAATGGAAATAAGATTTAGAAACTTTGAAGCATACTTCTGTGAAAAGTTCTATTTTACTTGAAATCCCTTCTATAGCTTAAAACTCAGGGTCCTCTTAATCCTGGACACTAAACACTTTTTCAAGATCCTATACACATTCTCTTTATTTTTACTAGTTCTTTGTGATATTTGTGTGACTTAATTTAATCATATTTACTCTCTTAAACAAATTCTGTCAGATCCAATTCCCCTTTCCCTACTCATGATGTGTTTTTTTGTTGTTTTTTGTTTTTTTTTTCGAATCTACAAATCCCAATCACTGATGCACTTAGAGTTTTGGATTTGTGATCATCCACTAGAGTGGATGTCCAAAAGGGGGGGGGGGATAAAATACTAAGTCCCCACCTGTGATGGCTATTCCTGGTTGTCAATTTGACTCATCTGGAATGAACTACAATCTAAAAATGGAGGGTACACCTGTGATCCAGATCTTGACTCTGGAAGATAAATGCTACCAATCTAGATCTTGACATGGAGATTTAGAGCCATAGGAATCTTGAAAAGCTTGGGCCCTTCTAAAGTCGTACACAATGTTAATCCCACAAAACTGAGGCAAGCAGATCTCTGGGTTCAAGTTCAGCCTAGGACAAAGCAAGTTCTCCATCCAGGTGTGGTTGTACACACATTTAATATGGACCATTATTTCTGCTGGATGACTACCTAAGGATATTGGTAGAAGAAAGACTCACTCTTCTTCAATTGCTTGCACTTACTTGGCATCACATCTGTTGGAACCTTCAGAATAACAGTTTACACAGAATACCAGCCAAAACAACTAGCTTCATTGACTGAGCAACTACTAGACTTCCCATGCACAGCTGCACATTTTTGGGTTAGTTGGTCTACAGAGTGTAAGTCATTACAATAAATTCTTTTATTATGTAGAAATATTCCATAAACTCTTTGACTTTAGAGAACCCTGACTAATCTACCACCTACACACAATTGTGAATAGTTCATTAGCTAAGAAGTTCATGTCCACCTCCCATATATAATAAAATATTCGCTAGCTTGTGCACATTGCCCAGTTTTGTTTCTTTGTCCTAATCTCCACCTATGGCAAATGAAAGCTACTCTGTTGAAGACTGATAGGTGTGTTAACTGATGGACTCAATGTTCAGTCATCAGGAATTGGATGAGTACTATATCCATGTAGCAGAATAATTATTAGTAAGTTTTCTTCTAAGATATATGAACAGTCTAGCTACATCTTCTAGACCTCAGTACAGTGCATACAAATCCATGATAAATTGTGTAAATGCTGTATCTGTGTACATATGATATAGGTAGATATCTTCACATGGTAACCAAAGGCTGACACTGGGTTTCTTCCTCAGTTTCACTATCATTTCATTTCTTTTTTATTATTAATTATTTTATTTATTTATGTCCCAAATTCTACCCACCCTCCTCATCACCCTTGATGAGTTCTTCCCCATTATACTCCTCACTTTCGCCTCTGAGATGGTTCCTTCCTGTGTATCACCCTGGGGCATCATATCTGTAAAGGATTAGGCTCATTCTTTCCCCATTGAGGCCAGACAAAGCTACATATGTAACAGGGCCTCAGTCAGCCTGTCATTGTTCTTGGTTGGTGGCTCAATCTCTGGGAGTTCTCAGCTGTCCAGATTAGTTGATACTTTGTATGGGGTTGCCATTCCCTTCTTTTCCTTCAATCCTTCCCCTAACTCTGCCATAGGGATCCCGGACCTCAATCCAAGACTTGGCTATGAGTATCTGTCTCACTCAGCTGCTGGTATTGCCTCTCAGAGGACAGTCATGCTAGACTTCTATCTGCAAGCACAACATAGCATCCGTAAAGTGTCATGGATCCGTGGGACGGACCACAGGCTGGGCCAGTGACGAGTTAGACATTCCTTCAGACTCTCCTTTTTTTTTGTCACTGAATTTCTTTTACACAGGAAGAGTTTGGGGCCAAAAGTTTTATAGGTGGGTTCATGTCTTCATCCCTCCACAAGGGGCCTTGTCTATTAGAGTGGTTTCTTTAGGTGCAATTTCCCCACTGTTGGGCATTTCGGGTAAGGTCACCCATATTAAGTCCTGGTAGCCTAACCCATCTCAGGGGTCTGGGACTTTCTAAAGGTTCCATCCAATCCCTAGACCCCACCCCCAGCAGTGGCTTTCACTGAATATGTGGCTTACACGTTTGTCTGAAATTCTGGCTTAGAGAGTGAGGAGAACCTCCTTTTTCCCACTGGAATTGCCTTTCATATAATAAATCCTGACTGCAGACATTCATCCCTCTACACTTCCTAGTATCTCCCACCTCTCCTCTCTCTCAGATCTACTGCTCTTCTCTTTCCTTCTAAAAATAGGCATGTTATAAGACTAGCTTCATACGCTCATATCAAGACTGGATGGGGCAACCTATTAAGGGGGGGTGGGAAAACAAACCAAAGAGTAGGCAAAAGAGTAAGAGATAATCCCATTTCCACTGTGTTTGTGTGTGGGGGGCAGGGAAGGTTTGTTTGTTTGTTTCTATTTACATTTCAAATGTTATCCCCTTTCCTGATTTTCCCTGCTTCCATGAGGGTGCTTCCCTACCAAACCACCCACCCACTCCTGCCTCACTGCCCTGGGGGCATCAAGCATCCACAAGAACAAAGGCTTCTCCTCCCTTGGATGCCAGATAAGGCCATCCTCTGCAACATATGCATCTGGAACCATGAACTCACCCATGTGTACTCTTTGGTTGCTAGTTTAGCCCCTGGGAGCTCTGAGGTGTGTGTGTGTGGGGGGGTCTGGTTGGGTCATATTGTTGTTCTTCCTGTGGGGTTGCAAACCCTTTTAGCTCCTTCAATCCTTCCCCTAAGTTCTCCATTGGGGTCCCCTTGCTCAGTCCAATGATTGGCTGCTTGCGTCTGCCTCTGTATTGGTCAGGCTCTGGCAGAGCTTCTCAGGGAACAGTCCTCCCAGACTCCTGTCAGCAAGCACTACTTGGCATCAGCAATAGTGTCTGGGTTTGGTGTCAGCAGATGGGATGGATCACTAGGTGGGACAGTCTCTGGTTGGCCTTTCCTTCAATCTATTCTCCATGTTTTTTGTCCCTGTATTTTCTTTAGATAGTAGCAATTCTGGGCTACTTCCTCTGTTAGGAGTCCAATAAAAACCTCCAGCTAAACAAAAAGCATACATGAAGAGGTCCTAGTGCTGATATGCTTGGCTTTTTAACATGGGTATTGGAGATTAGAGCTAACTTTTGTTTTGTTTTGTTTTGTTTTTTGAAACACAAGCACTTAAGCTACTGAGTCCTCTTCCCAGATTCTGAAATTCATTATTAATGAAACATGTCTTCTGCTTATATTCTGGAAAGATATAAAAACATGGAATTAACCAGTGCTGTCCTGATTTTATTGAGCACTCATATTCTTTATATAATACAACTCATGATTATGTTAAAGAGATGGATACCTGTGTTATGTACTAGAAAATAAATGGTAATAATTGTATCATAATAATTAAGAAAATAGAATACTTCAATAAAAATATTCTACAGTGGTAGAGTAATGTACAAGTTTTTCTTCAGGGTTTGATCTTATTTTTCTTTATGATTTTCTTTAGCTACTAGAATGAATTGTTTTAAAAGTATACAAAGAATTAAGCAAAGAACTAAGCAAACTTAAATCAAATATTATAAGTAATTCAAATATGAATCCCTTTATTGGTTTTTGTTACAATGCTCCTTCTTGCATGTTAATCTACCAAAAGCAACTTTTGGATTATCTGCCACATTTATTGTACTAAGGTTGTTTGCTCTCAAGAAAAATATGTTAAATTCAATTTAGTTGATTGTAATTGATATAATTAATTATTTATAATTAATGACCCAAATAATATTTTAAAAACTCATTTTAGTTTTATTTCTGGGCCAACATCTGAATATTCTGAATAATCATACTAGGACTTTATTCATTTTCTGTTAAAATTTGATTCCTTAATACCCTCTTTAGTTTTAAGTTTCGAGAGGTAAATATACATTACATACAATTAATATGCAAATGTTATAAATCCATTAAAATTGACTTGACTGTCTCTTTCACATGATCAATACATTTTAGATTATGGTTGAAATATGTCGATGTTTTGTCCTATTCAATGCCACTTTTGCTGAATGTTTTTTAAATAAAATGAAATAAAATTTTAATTGTATTCCCAAGATGTTATGTGTATTTGAATTATGTACTTTACTGTTTGATTTTACAGAGGTTTATAATTTAGCAATTACCTCAAATCTGAGAAGAGATTTTGCTTTTTTTTTAATTAGACATATTCTTTATTTACATTTCAAATGTTATCCCCTTTCCTCATTTCCCCTCTCAAAACTCTGTATTCCCTCCTCCCTCGCCCTGCCCACCAACCCACCCACTCCAACCCACTCCCTGCCCTTTCATTCCCCTACACTGTTGCTTCGATCTGTCACAGAACCAAGGGCCTCTCCTCTCCTTTTTTTTTTTATTATTTATTTTATTTTATTTTTTAATTTACATTCCAAATCACTTCCCCTTTCCCATTTCCTCCCTCCCCGAAAGTCCCATAAGCCCCCTTCCCTCCCTCTTTTCTCCATTCAACCCCCTCTCGTTACTCTGTCCTGGCGTTCCCCTACTTCCAGTCTTTCCAGGACCAGGGGTCTCTCCTTCCATCTTCTTAGAAATCTATTGATATGCGAATTGTGTCTAGGGTATTCCGAGATTCTGGGTTAATATCCCCTTATCAGTGACTGCATACCATGTGTGTTCTTTTAGAACTAATAGAAGGGAAAACTAATAGAAAACTAATAGAAGGAAAACTAGGGAAGAACCTTGAACATATGGGCACAGGGGAGAATTTCCTGAACAGAACTCCAATAGCTTATGCTCTAAGATCAAGAATAGACAAATGGGACCTCATTAAATTACAAAGTTTTTGCAAGGCAAAAGACACTGTCAAAAAGACAAAGCGGCAACCAACTAACTGGGAAATGATCTTTACCAACCTTACATCCGACAGAGGGCTAATATCCAATATATACAAAGAACTCAAGAAGTTAAACTCCAGAGAGGCAAATAACCCTATTAAAAAATGGGGTACAGAGCTACACAAAGAGTTCTCACCTGAAGAATATCTAATGGCTGAGAAGCACCTAAAGAGATGTTCATCATCCTTAGTCATTAGGGAAATGCAAATCAAAACAACCCTGAGATTCCATCTCACACCAGTCAGGATGGCTAAGATCAAAAACACAGGAGACAGCAGTTGTTGGCGAGGATGTGGAGAAAGAGGAACACTCCTCCACTGCTGGTGGAATTGCAAGCTGGTACAACCACTCTGGAAAGCAGTCTGGCGGTTCCTCAGAAAACTGGGCATGACACTCCCGGAGGATCAGGCTATACCACTCCTGGGCATATACCCAGAGGCTTCCCCTGCATGCAATAAGGACACATGCTCCACTATGTTCATAGCAGCCTTATTTATAATAGCCAGAAGCTGGAAAGAACCCAGATGTCCCTCAACGGAGGAATGGATTCAGAAGATGTGGTATATCTACACAATGGAATACTACTCTGCAATTAAAAACAATGAATTCATGAAATTCCTAGGCAAATGGTCAGATCTTGAAAATATCATCCTTAGTGAGGTAACCTCTCCTCTCCTTAATGCCTGAAAAGGCCATCCTTTGCTCCACATGGCTCCCTTCATTCTTTCACACTGATGTGTGAACTTCAAGCACAGGCTAACTAATCCAGTTTAATCAAGACCAGAGAATGTGACAAGCCAAGCTAGCATACTCTTCTCCATTTTGTCTTTGCCACAGTTGGATGTGGATTACCTCAAAGCCTCTTGTCAAAGTATGCCAAGAAAACACCAATGAGTTTCTTCCACTTTTGTGTTTTGTGTGATATACTCTGTGGATGCTTCTGAAGGATCATGGGTAGGAATAGTAGCTCTCTATCATTACCACGATTAGCCAGGTGGTGATTAATTCTTCCACTGTGCCAAGCCCAGTGTACAAGACAAACAGAACCAGTATATAATAGAATAATTATACATTTTGAAACATTCATATTATTAGATTTATATTAAAGTGAGTGGTTAACAATCTTTCATCTTGTGTGTTTTTAAATATAAAAGAAAACATATGAAATGTGTACTAAATTCCAACCCATTCTGACGAGGTTTTAGTTTAACTTGGGATTTCAAACGCAAAATTTCTGACCCATATTTGAAGGGGACTTTACAGCCCAATCTAGTTACCTCATTCAATATCATGGAAACTGAAAATGACTGAAATTCACAAATGTCTGCCAGCTTGCAGAAGTGTGAACCAGATAATGGGTTACTGTTGTAAGCGGGTACACTGTAGTGTGCTTTTCTGAGCAACACTACAAATTATCCAAAATGCAAACGTCCTTTCAGTGCTTTCTTTTGTTTTGCATTAATACACACCATTCAGTGCTTTCTTTTGTTTTGCATTAATAAACACCATTCAGTTTATTTTGTGATTTTAATTTCTTTTATTTTAATAAAAACACAATAAAATCACATGTATACACACACACACACACACACACACACACACACACACACACACACACCCCAAACATTACCCAGCTGTTTCTTCTTCTCTCTCTAATTCTTTTGCCTAGTGTCCTCACAAATTCATTACTTTTTTTTTAGTTTTTATCATTATATAGTATAATCAACATTAAATAGACTGAGCAGTTTTCATCTGAATCTATTTAATGCTCCTTGTTTCTATATGGTTTAGTGCAGACCACTTTGAGCTGGATAACTACTTAGAGTTCTCATCCCTAAGGAAAATAATTTTTTCCTTAAGGAAAAAGAAAAGAAAAAAATAGTTATAAAATTTTACATGAGAACAATTACTGACTTCTGAAAATGAGTTTAATTAGCAGGATATCTACCTCCTTCATTATTGGTGCCTTCCAGGTCTGTGCAAAAGTTGGAAGTTCCAATCTGGGATTTGGTATTAACCTCTTACCATAGATATTAAATAATAGATAGATCGATAGATAGATAGATAGATAGATAGATAGATAGATAGATAGATAGATGAACAGACAAATAGTACAAAACCATTTACGTGTAACCCTATACATATCAACACCCATTGTATAGGTGTTTGTATTAGACCAGATCCCATCAGAACAGGCTGTATGTATGATTTATTCAGCATTATATCTTGAAGAAATTAATGTATATCTCATTGAAAGAACTTATTTAGAAAAAAAAATCCTTAATACTGTACTGCATAGGGTGGTTTAAGAAACCCAAACTCAACAATCAAAGCTTTTTACTCCTAAGCAGTTGTTGTGTTTCAGGTAATCATTGGTTTCATATTAAATGAGTAGATATAAATATTATTCTGGCATAGAGACATTTAGAAGAAAACAGTTTCAAAAATGTTGCTCAATTTCATGGTTCCAGTTAACTATGAACAACATTAAAATTCTAAACCCACAGTAGTTGAATTCCGACTTCACTTTCTGAAATATTTACAGTTCAAGTGAAGATGTCATATTGTCAATGTGATGTTTGATTCTCAAACACAAAGGGGATTTTAGCTTGGCAATGTAAATTTCTTTTTTTTTTCTTTTTTAATGTCATCACCAATTGAAACTCGGAAATTAATTTGTCCACCTGAAGGAAAAAGTACATATTTAAAAGAAGAAAAATTCTTTTTTTATTGGGTATTTTATTTATGTATATTTCAATTGTTATCCCCTTTCCCTGTTTCCCCTCTGGAATTCTCCTATCCCCTCCCCCTCCCCCTGCTTCTATGAGGATTCTCTCCCTCCCACCCACCCACTCCCAACTCACCACCCTTGCAGGACCAAGGGCCTCTCCTCCCTTTGATGTCCAACAAGGCCATCCTCTGCCAAACATGCGACTGGAGCCATGGGTCCTTTCATGAGTACTCTTTGGTTGTTGGTCCAGTCTCTGGAAGATCCTAGGGATATGGCCTGTTGACACTGTTGCTCCCCCCCCCCATAGGAACTGCAAAACCCCTCAGAACCTGCAGTCCATTCTTCAACTCCTGCATGGGGGACGCTGTGCTCAGTCCAATGATTGACTGTGAGCATTTTCCTCTATATATTTCAGGCTTTGACATAGCCTCTCAGGAGACAGCCATATCAGGCTCCTGTCAGCAAGCACTTCCCAAAATCCACCATAGTGTTCTGTTTTGGAGACTGTTTATGGGATGTATCCTCAGGTGGCGAGGTTGTCTCTGGGTGGCCTTTCCTTCTGTCTCTGCTCCACACTTTGTCTCCATATTTCCTCCTTTGAGTATTTTGTTCAACCCCTTAGGAAGCACTGAAGAATTCATACTTTGGTTTTTCTTCTTCTTGAATGTCATATGGTCTGTAATCTTGAGTAGATACTTAAATTTTTGTAATTTAACATAGTAAGTTTCTCAATATATATATAATCTAAGGTTGAAATAATTGGAGAGAGAAAGCGAACCAAGCAAATGAGAGTGTAAAGTGTTTAGAGTCACTTAAAACTGTTGAGACAAATTTAGGAGTGGGTTCCAAAAGCATAGATTAGGTATTTGGCATCACTTATGATCTGGAAGAAGTAGAAGTTGCTTTTGCCACAGAGGAGAAAAACAGGTTAGAAAGGTTTGGAGAGTGAGAAATGTATGGGTGAATGAATGGGCATACAACACTATGCATTTCAGAGCTATGGTTGACTCTCTCCATCTTCTGTGGCATGATAGAAAGGATACATCCTGATTGAATGACATGGGGCCAAGGGAAGGGAAATATTTGTTTATGCTAATTAATATGGAAGAAAAAACATGTAAAATATAGCTTTCTTGGTTAGGGTTTCAATTGCTGCTACCAGATACCATGACTGAGGTGACTCTTATAAAGGTCAACATTTAATTGGGGCTAGGATACAGTTCCAGAGATTCAGACAATTATAATTCAGGCAGGAAGCATGGTGGCATCCAGGAAGGCTTGGTGCTGGAGGATCTGAGGGTTCTGCATCTAATTCCAAAGGCAAACAGGAGAAGATTGCCTTCCAGGAAGCTAGGAGGAAGGTCTCTCAAGGCCCACACCCAAAGTGACACACTTCCTTCAAAAAAGCCACAAGTACCTCAACCAGGCCACACTTCCTAATAGTGCCACTCCCTGGGCCAAACATAATCAAACTACCACAATCATATATGGGCATCTTAGACTGGTAAAAGGAAAGGAAGTTAACTTGTAAGTAAAAAGCATTATCTTATTTTCAGTATTAGCTTATTTCAACCCTTCTCCCTGAATTATGACTGAGAAGTAATACAATAGACCCAAATTAGATAACCCATATATTTTCTCCAAATGCATCTCTTTTCTTCTTTCAGACTTTTCTTCAACATGAATTTGAAATACAATCATTAAATATTATAGGTCTTTACAGTTTAATCATACGGACATTATTTTCTCTCCCTGTTGGTTTTCAGTTGCAGTGATTAAATACCATAGGAGATGTAAGGATTTATTTGAGAACAGGTTGTCACCCATGATCACAGAAGATAAAGGCAGAACTCAGTGTTGTAACCTGGATCTGAAAACCACAGAGGACCATTCTTTGATGGCTTGCTTTTTAATTCACCTGCAATCTCACATGTAGCTAGAGTTATTATAAAGTACAAGACCACCTGCCTGGAGAAGGTGTTACTTACTGGTTTAGATCCTTTGCCATCAATTAATAATCAATGTCTAAAAGACATGTCAGTAGGCAAATATGATTAAAGAATTTCTCAACTGAAGTTTGCTGCCCAGATAACTTTTATCTCTTTTCTATTTCATGTCCTGTTTTTATGTACCTGCCCTTCCATCCATATGTGCATGTATATTCCCAAATACATAAATACAGCATTGTTAGTGTGTATGATGATACTTGTATATATATATATATATCTCCTTGGGTCTGATTGTTTTATACTGGATCACTATTTGGTGTGCATTTCCCTGTGGAACACTATTGCTTATTTTCTTAATACCCAAACATACATAATTGAACTACAATGATAAATGCATCCAATAGCATATAAGTTATTGTGGAATATCAGAGAAGGGCACTGAATTGATAAGAATTCTAATTCTGAGTTATTAAACATGCACCATGTGACACTGAATAGTTTATTTACTTTCTTGATATTAAGGATTTTTTCTCATTTAAATATGAGAAATGCAGAGCTTATGTAAGTTATATATAAACATTCTCTCATCTATATAAACTTCAGACAAATTGCCTTCTGAGTAGTTATCCTAATTTGCACTTTACAAGCTTCTGTGAGGTTTGCTTTTTTTTAAGTATAATTTCTCTGCTTAACTGTCTTTAAAATATCAAAATGACTTTTAGTATGTGTGTGTGAGTATGCACATGTGCACATGTAGTGTAAGTAGGTTCATATACATATGCATATGCATTTGTGATGTAGGATGTCTTCTTCAGTCCTCCATTTTTCATTTGGTGATAGAATATATCACTGAGACTACAGTCAGTTGTTTAGTAGTTTTTAGGGCTCACATGGCTTCTATTTACCACTAATGTTACAGGCAAGCATACTGGTATGTGGCTTTTATATGTAACTGCGGTGAATTTAAACTCAGTCCTCAGCTTGAGCAGCAAGTATTTTACTGACTGAACCATGTCACCACCCCATCTTAGTGGCTATGTTAAGGATTATACTCTATTGCAAAAACAAGAGATGCAGACTCCCTATCTCCAAGTTTTGTCAGAAAGTGGGAACTGAACTGAGATTGCTGGCAATTAGCAGCCACAGAGGGCCTGTTTATATTGCTGGATATTGGTTTGATTCTTCACATGTCTGGGGCTGTGTGTCAAGAGTAAAATTCACATACCCATATGTGCCAGCACTCAGTTAATTCATGTGTCCCATCCCATTAATCTTAGTGAAAGATTTTAATCTATTAGTTTCATCTCTGGGAATTTTTGCTTATTCATTAAACATAAATTAGAAGGTTACTTGAGTAAAAATTTGGGGTCAGCAAAGTACTTCTCCTTCAGTAAAAGGTAATTCCATGGTATACAGGAGATGTTTTGCATTTGTACATTGCTTGACACTTTAAAGATTTCCTTGTGTTTGTGAGTGGCAGCCTTTGAAAGTTATTACATGACTAAATGGAGAGTGATCTTTGATTTCAGTGATCATTATATGTAGCACAAGTGTGTTGCTGTATTATGTCTTTTATTTATTTAATTTGAGACACATACATTTATAGTTTTATATATATATATGTATATATATATATGTATATCCATATACTTTTTTTATTCTTTCATTGAGTTGATTTTTTATTGTTGTTTTATGTTTACATTTTAGGAATAACAGCTCAGAAAGCATTATATTAGGTTTAGCTTGCTAAATTCTAATGCTGTAGAACAATTTGAAGGGCAATATTTTTCTCCTGTGACTAACATTTTGAAAGATTTAGAAAGGGGAAAAAAAAAACAATGTTCAAAAACCTCATTGCCTCAGGCCGTTTCTTTCTGTTTGAATGTCTGTGGCCATTTGAAATGTATTAGCTTTGCTTCTATTAGTTTTATTGTGAAGAGCTTGGCAAAAAAGCAAGGCAGTGCAATAAAGAGTTTCGAATCAGCCTTGTGAAAACACCTGCTAAGAGAGGCAGGCACTCTTGAATCCCTAGTCTATATTTACAGGTAAATGTGTGGGCCTTTGTTAGTCTTTACAAAAAAGAAAAAAAAAAGACTCCTTTCAATGAAAAAAGGCCCATTTATCTAGTAGATACAAAATGTTAGAGGTAGTTTTAGGATCCCCAAAGTAAAAACAGGAGGAGAGAAATGTCATATGATGAACTTACATCCAGTACTAATAATATCATTGATATTTTCCGAGGAATTCTGATGGGCTCTAAAAACTACAAGTTATATCTCAAATTTCTGACAGCTTCATCGTTCATTAATGAAGCACCTGACTTCTTTGATAAACTTGTGCATTGCAAGGCTATTTAGATATGTTCAATCATTTGGCAAGTAGTGTAAGTTTTGAGGATGATGGATTAAATGTGCATGAGTGTTTTGATTAAAGTCTGTTCCTTTATAATATTTGGGTCAATAAATTATATTTACAAAGACTTATACCTTCATTGCTATAAATAATAAGTATTATTAATGGGTTCTATGTCACTTGAACACTATATTAATATCACTTAGCAAATGATATTTCCTAAAACATGGTATTCTTCCATTGATTCTAAAATATAAATGATGACATTGTTAGTTGTGATATTATTTTTTGAGAGAGTGACTTCTGTTGATGGTTTTCAATTGAGTCGGACTCCCTACAGTACTCTACTAGGTCTAGTTATATTGGGTGAAATTTGTCAGAGAAGTTGCTCAGTCATTTGAGACTAAGGATTCTTTAAAAGAAAGGGCCTCTCACTTCCTCTAGTATATTTGCTGCAGTATGCAATGCAGGGATTATTATACTTATTATACTTCTAAAGACCATGAAGTCTACCATGCCATTGCTGTAACCAAACTGGTTGTTAAATCAGGAAATGAGTTTTACATGGTGGACAATGCCTCCAAAATCAAATGTAGAGAAATTTGTGTCGCTGTTAAAGTTGTGATAGAGAGAGCTTGGTTCCCAATATAGCTTACAACGACTTTAGAGGACATTCTGATCATTGCTTTATCATATTCTGGATGTTATCATACTTGGCAGCCAAGTAGCGGTCTGATCCATGACATATAAATATTGAGAGCCGGCAGAAAGCCGTGCCGATGAGCTTCTTTTTCAGTGCTCAGATGATCTTGCTCACAGTCTTAGAAGCACTAGTTGCTGCTGCTTTTATCAATAATATTTTGTGCACCCCCATAGCTATAATTACAGAGTTTCCCAGAGGTTTCATCTATGAAGAAGTTATGGTATGGGCTATGGTCATGTGTCTCTTGATGGTGCTGAAGTTTTTGTAAATGACCTTGGCTCAAAAATAAATCAAAAGCAATTATCAGATATTTTGTGGTTTAAGCTCATCACTAACATGAGGTATCAGAAGAAGAGCCCGAGATGATTACCTGATCTTTTTGGCCACTAAGTTCACATGGACCCTGACTTCTCAACAGTATCAAAGATATTTTGGACTCTACAACTCATATTCACAGTGTCTGTGTCTTTAAGGTTGTTAGAATATGGTTAATTAAAAATGCAATTAACTTTCTAATTAAAGAGAAGCTTCCCATTTTCAGGCTTGGCACTGTTAGTCACCTTTCTGTGGTTCAAAGCATACTGAAGCATGAGAACTATGTGGTTTTTCAATACAGGGGTCCCTGATGCTTACAATATTCACTTGGTCAGAATTGAGGACAGATCTGTTGACTACCATATTCAAATGGGTAAACATACTCTGTCTAACATTTTTCATATAATCAAAGACACGAGGTTGCACTGTATGAGAAGACAAGATTATCTCATAAAAATTCAAAAGCTTAGAACTAATTATAAAACTATATTTTTGAAATTTGTAGACAATTCTATTAGACTTTTGAGAAAAATCAATTGCTCACAAGATGAGAATGAAGGAAAGAAGGAAAAATCTCCAAAGGGTTTGATCTGGTATGATAATCAGGCACATAGTAGATAAGCAGTCATCTGGCAGGAAAGGGAGATTGAGAGAAAATGAAAGTAAGACCAAAATGATAAAATAACACAAATTGTTAGGAAAACCAAGCTTTGAAAGTAGATAGTAAGGAGAAATGGAGAGTTAGTGCAGTCTGAATAATACAGCAAAGCAAGGATATTTACTAAGCTGCAGGTAGTTGGTAAGCTATTGTCCCTTTTGTAGTTATGAGAGAATGCCTAGTGTCAATATCATACATGCTTTTGAAAATTTTACATCTATATATTTTAGTACTCACCATACTATTTTGAGACATCTTTGTTATTATTATTTCTTTATGAATTTTACTAACTTTCTAAAATATAAATTATCATAACAGGTTTATTCAGAACTTGAAGCAAGGCAGCCTGGGACTCGATGCCTTGTTTTCTTCTACTTGAGTATCTTTGGATCTGGCCTCTATGTTGCTCTGCTTATGGGATTTATTATCCATTCCAGACTGACCTCAAACTCACAATAATTCTCTTGTCTCCACTCCACAAACACTAGTATTAGAGCCATGTGTCAGCATGCCTGTATTAAACATTCCATTTTGAACAGATTTACAAACTGCTTGTTTGGGCTTGCACATTTGAATTTTAACAAATACTATTATGGCACATTTCACTTTGCATATGTTAACTATTGTCAACTGTTCAACTTCACTTTAGAATTAGAATATTTAATAGTTCACTTTAGAATTAGAATATTTTAATAGTGGTATTTTATTGGTACTAGCACTAAGGTGAAAGACATACAGAATTATTAGAGATGATAATAGTATATCATGTTTGGAGGAGACACAAAGGCAAATTCTTGTAGTATCTTAAGATGGAAACCTCTTTCTTATTAATGTAGTTAGCTAAAAATATAGAGTCCAGACAAGATAACACAATGTAGACAAGAGGCTGATTCTATTCCACAAATTGCAAATAATTTTGATGTTTTGATTAGCTTGCTGAATAAGGGGATAACAACATCAATTTTATCAGTTTGTTCTTTTGTTCTTTCTTCCTTCCTCCTTCCTTCATTCCTTCATTTATTTAATTTACTGTGTGTCGTTGAGCTGAATATCTCCTTTCCTTGCCCACCTTGATCACAGTCATGCACCAATGTAACTTATAATAGCATAGATTTTTGAAGGTATAACAGAAGAAGGAATGAAGAAGTATAAAGTTCTCTAGCATATTGCTTTATAGTGAGCAGCGTAAAATCAGGACAATAGTATCCATTGTATGGCTGCCTATAAGTGATAATAGCTATGGAAAAGAAAAGTAGATTTTTATAGACCCTATACCTAATAAAATACTCTATTGATGAACCATAAACATATATTAGAACAAAAAATAACCCCAAAACCCGTATGTCTTTATGTGTGTCATGAATTTAAATAATAAAACACAAGTGGACAACTATATTTACACTACCTTCAAAGGGGTAATATTACTTGAAACAAAGAATACCTTTTTACCAAGAATCGAAGTTTGATAATAGAACTTTACACATACTAATCAAGTGGTCCATCCTGGAAGGGAATCTTCTGTTCTTTCACTTTTAATAAATGTATATGCACACATTAATGTGTTTCTGAGACACACACATGCGTACGCGTGCACACACACACACACACACACACTCACACACAGATGAATATATATTGGACATATATACCTAGTAAAAGTTTGAATATATCTAAGCATTTATTTATTGAGTAAGTAGATATATATGTACATTTCTAGAACAAATCCTTGAGGTAAGTAACTTAGAGACAAAAGTTTCATTAGTGCATGGTTGTAGAGGTCCAAAGCCATCACACGTCTGTTCAGTTGAGGTAACCATGATGAAGGAGAAAACTGAATGGCAAAATTGTGTAACAGTTTAAAAACAAAAGCCACTTCTTCAACAAGAATAACAAAGATGGAACAGGGATCTCACGATTCCCTTTTATGTCTCACAGTGACCTAATGAAGAATTAAAAGTTATTTTCTTCCATAAATGTACAACCACCTTCGAATAAAACTACCCCTTGAACAAATATCCTTTAAATGTTATTCAATATTTCAACCACAGATGACAGTAAATTTGTTTCTTTATATGGGTTAGGGCTGATAAGGCAACCATATATCTTCTGCCATTTGTTTACATGATCATATGAGCTAGATTATATGTTGCTCTCAGGCAATGAATCTAGAATTTTTTATGTGACTCCCCATCTTCCTGGTACTTCTTTTCAAATTAAACTGAAGCTCACCAAGTGGTACCCATACCTCATTACCATCCTCTAAATCCTACATTTTGATGATACTAGCCCCACTGATGCTTTGACATAGCTGTTGTGACATCATTGTACATGAAAAACAAGCAAACAGATTTTAAAAAAACATCAAGAGAGTACCCTCCTGGAGGATGCAATTTCTAAAGAAATACAACATTTATAGAGCCCAACATTTTTAACTTTTTTTTTCTAAAGGAAAATGTTGGCGTTTGTGATTCAAATAATAATATATTTTAAAGAAATTGTTTTACTTGGATTAGGAATTTCAGAATTAAACAATTCAAGAAATCTTTGAGTCACTTACCTCACATATTAAACACTAAAGTTTTTACAAAGCAAAAATAGAGAAATATACTTCATGTCATATACTTCTGTAATATTAAGAAGTTTCTTTTTCTTAAATAGTTCACCTTAAATAGTATTGAGTGAATGGAGCCAATTCCTAGAACTCTAATATAATCTTTGCTAATCATACATTGCTTTGGCTGCTGTTTTTAATTTCTCTACTGTGATTTAGCTTACACATTAGGCAATATTGTTCTCCTGAAACATTTCAAAGATTGAATTCAATACACTTTTATTTTCTTTTAATTGGATAAACTTAAATTCTATGGTAACATTTTCTCACAGGGCTGATACACAACATTATAGCAGCTATTAAATAATGGCTTATTTCTTGTAACAATTGGCATCTATCACATATTAATTAGCCTTAATGATTACCAGCCTTCAAGGCTTATTTTAGTATTTTAAAACCTGAATTCAGTTGCATTGTTATACTGGTTTTTTTTTTGTTGTTGTTTGATTGTTTGTTTGATTGGTTAGTTAGTTGTTTTGTGGGAGATTGGCTGAGTGGCAGAAAATATAAATTTGGACACTGTTTTGATATAATATAGAATAATTTGCAGCTATTTTATTTAATCAGAGTAGAGACTGACTTATTAGACAAATGCTTAGTCAAGGTTCTACAAAGAACTGATTATTTCTGTGTATGTTTGTGAGTGTGTGTGTGTGTGTGTGTCTGTATGGGTGTACATTGTGTCTCATGAAAGAAAGAGAAAGAACTCAGTAGCTGTAGTTATTCAGTCTATCAATCTAAAATATCTCAATAATTCCTTATTGGAACTGGAATTCTTGAGAATTCCTGAAAAACTGCTGTTCTCCACTCTACATTGCAATTCAAAACAATTTGCTTCTAATACAATTTGCTTCTTGAGTTCTTTGTATATGTTGGATATTAGCCCTCTGTCAGATGTAGGGCTGGTAAAGATCTTTCCCAGTTTGTTGGTTGCCTCTTTATCCTTTTGACAGTGTCCTTTGCCTTACAGAAACTTTGCAATTTTATGAGGTCCCATTTGTCAATTCTTGATCTTAGAGCATAAGCTATTGGTGTTCTGTTCAGGAAATTTTCCCCTGTGCCCATATGTTCAAGATTCTTCCCTAGTTTCCTTTCTATTAGTTTCAGTGTGTCTGGTTTTATGTGGAGGTCCTTGATCCACTTGAAATTGAGCTTAGTACAAAGAGATAAGAATGGATCGATTTGCATTCTTCTGCATGCTTACCTCCAGTTGAGCCAGCACCATTTGTTGAAAAGGCTATCTTTTTTTTCCACTGGATGGTTTTATCTCCTATGTCAAAGATCAAGTGACAATAGGAGTGTGGATCATTTCTGGGTCTTCAGTTCTGTTCCATTGATCTACATGCCTGTCACTGTACCAATACCATGCGGTTTTTAATACTATTGCTCTGTAGTACAGCTTGAGGTTCCGGATACTGATTTCCCCAGAAGTTCTTTTACTCTTGAGAATAGTTTTAGCTATCCTGGGTTTTCTGTTATTCCAGATGAATTTTTGAATTGCTCTATCTTCACTTCTATGAAGAATTGAGTTGGGATTTTGATGGGGATTACATTGAATCTGTATATTGCTTTAGGCAAGATGGTCATTTTTACTATATTAATCCTGCCAATCCATGAGCATGGAAGACTTTTCCGTCTTCTGAGGTCTTTTTCAATTTCTTTCTTCAGAGACTTGAAATTCTTGTCATACAGATCTTTCACTTGTTTGGTTAGAGTCACACCAAGATACTTTATATTGTTTGTGGCTATCGTGAAGGGTATCACTTCTCTTATTTCTTTCTCAGCTTGCTTATCCTTCAGAGAGCCAAATAACCCTATTAAAAATGGGGTACAGAGCTAAACAAGAGTTCTCACCTGAAGAATATCTAATGGCTGAGAAGCACCTAAAGAGATGTTCATCATCCTTAGTCATTAGGGAAATGCAAATCAAAACAACCCTGAGATTCCATCTCACACCAGTCAGAATGGCTAAGATCAAAAACACAGGAGACAGCAGTTGTTGGCGAGGATGTGGAGAAAGAGGAACACTCCTCCACTGCTGGTGGAATTGCAAGCTGGTACAACCATTCTGGAAAGCAGTCTGGCGGTTCCTCAGAAAACTGGGCATGACACTCCCGGAGGATCCTGCTATACCACTCCTGGGCATATACCCAGAGGCTTTACCTGCATGCAATAAGGACACATTCTCCACTGTGTTCATAGCAGCCTTATTTATAATAGCCAGAAGCTGGAAAGAACCCAGATGTCCCTCAATGGAGGAATGGATTCAGAAGATGTGGTGTATTTACACAATGGAATACTACTCTGCAATTAAAAACAATGAATTCACGAAATTTCTAGGCAAATGATCAGAACTTGAAACTATCATCCTTAGTGAGGTAACCCAATCACAAAAGAACACACATGGTATGAAGTCACTGATAAGGGGATATTAATCCAGAATCTCGGAATACCCTAGACACAATTCGCATATCAATAGATTTCCAAGAAGATGGAAGGAGAGACCCCTGGTCCTGGAAAGACTGGATGTAGGGGAATGCCAAGACAGAGAAGCGAGAGGGGGTTGAATGGGGAAAAGAGGGAGGGAAGGGGGCTTATGGGACTTTCGGGGAGGGAGGAAACAGGAAAGGGGAAATGATTTTGAATGTAAATAAAAAAAACTTAGAAAATAAAATTTTAAAAAAAAAGGAAGATGGAAAGAGAGACCCCTGGTCCTGGATAGACTGGATGTAGGGGTATACCAGGACAGGAAGCAAGAGGGGGTTGAATGGGGAACAGGGGGAGGGAAGAGGGCTTATGGGACTTTTGGGAGTGAGGAATCGGGAAAGGGGAAATCATTTGGAATGTAAATAAAAAATATAGAAAAAAAAGTGAAGGACTTCTATAGCAAATAGATGGAACTGCCAATATGAGTAAGGCTAAGGAGGCAAAGAAAGAGTTTCTTCCATGACTTTTTAATCAGCTGCTGCTATTTCTATTTAAAAGCAAAAATGGACTTCCATATAACACTGTCATTTTTCCTCACCAATAAAAGAACATTTATAAAATGTAGTGAAATAATATAATATAAATTATGATTAACTATATTATAATTCAGTTATGAGTCTTAAATATAATCTAGAACTGTACTATAGTTCATGTTTCTATTCATGGTGCACACACAAACACTATTTAAATTGTTACAGTAGTTCAATTGAACTGTCTTCTCCCATGTTCTCCCATGATTCCTGTAACTGCATTCACACAGACACACACACACACACACACACACACCAATTACCTTGAGTCTTCGATCAAAACCATACCTTGAGGCACATCAATTGGTTATTTAGTGCCAAAGCATGGGTCTGAAAACATACATCCAAGCAGCTTTAAATGAACGAAACAGGCTATATTTAAGGATATGTGTATATGTATATGTTTATATGTAAATGTATATGCACATATATCTGATACAAGTATGTGTGTGTATATATATATATATATATATATTACATGTATACATATAGGTATGCAATAAAGTTTGAAAAAATCAAAAAAATTGAAAGCATTATTTTGAAGGAAAATACAAATGTTTATATGAAAGCCCACAGCTTTCTGTAACTCCAGTCACAATAAAGCTGATGGCCTCTCTAGCCTCATCAGGCATAGCAAACCCATTTTGCACTGAAATACAAGCAAGCCAGCCCTAATACTTATAAAACAAAAATAAACAATTTTCATACTTTTAACAAAAAACAATGAAATGGGTTATGTATATTGTTCAGCTGATGAAGGGGTTGCCTTGTGAGCATGAGTACCTGAGTTCAGTCACAAACTTACACACGTTATCATAGCTCTGAGAGGCAGTCTGCTTGATGAACTTTAGGACACTGAGAAACTATATCTAAAGCCAATAAAGTGGACAGTTCTGAAAGAATGTCCTTTTGCCTCCTTACACATCTACACATTAGCACCCCCCCCACACACACACACCACATACACACAGTTAAAGAACTCTGTTATTGGTTATGGTTACGAGTTTGTGGTTAACCCAATTTTCTCCAAACCAACAAATGGAGCTCCTAATATGCTTGCTTTAATCAATAATGCAGAAGTTTCATAACTTGAATACTCTTTCTGGGAATGGTTCCATATTGAAGGCTTTCCAACTTAGCATTTTGTCCTTTCAGTTTGTAGTAGCTGTTACCTCACAACATCTTGCCTGATTCTTATCTGAATGGTACGTACTTTAGTCTTCTTTCTCAACAATAGCCACATGGGATTACGTTATGGAACATGCTGTCAAAATAACCAAACAATCTATGAGAATTATTGGTAAAGCATCTGAGACATGTAGTTCAATGGTCATGGGACAGACATTTTCTTATGTGCACGTTATGTGAGAATGTCAGGCTTTTTGCCAATTGGTATTGCAAACGAAGAAAGCAGTCCTAAGGGGGCATTACACTTTTAATTAAATTGTAAATAATTGTTAAATATAAATTTAGTCTATATTTAAGTTGCTACTATTATTCCTTGCTACTATTACTATATTTAAGTTGTTACTATTATTCCTTGGAGACAAGAAGTTAAAGGAATATCAGTTGTCTGGTGATAGTCAAGTAGTGAATATTAGAAGATATGGTTTATATATTCTTTGCACAAGTAACATTTAATGTTTATTAGTCAATGTTGATGCTTCTTTTACCCTAGAAATTGAGCACTGACTCATTTAGCTATAGTTAAGCAGTATGGCCCATATTTTTAGGAATTTGATAAACATATTCAAGATCAGTAAAAGAGGTGCTATAGGAATTGAAATTCCCTGCTAGGACCATAGTGAAGTAAGATGGATTAATATTCTTCCTTCCATGGAAGATTAACAGAGCATGTAAACAAGTTGACTTTTGACCAGTCAGTGATACAAGGTAAAATATCTCATATTCCAGCATTGACAGGAAAATCTCCAAGTAATTTTCATGGAGTTGTCTAAATAAACTTATGAAAATGCAGTATTGGATAAAGAAAATGCAATGTTAAAATCAATATTCACTTAGGGAAACTAAAATGAGATGAAAAAAAATGTCTAAGATTCTCCTAGACCTAAAATCTTAGTACCAAAGACAGTAGAGGTTTTATTTTGATTTATGGCCTAGTTGGATTTGCAGATGTTGCAGTTAATCACCTTGCATAAAAACCTTGGCGAGGAAAGGGTTTGTGTAGATTACATGTTCACATCACTTTTCATCATCGAAGAAATTCAAGACAGGAACTCAAACAAAGGAGCAATCTGGAGACAAGAACTCATGCAGATGCCATGGGAGAGTGCTGATTACTGGAATGCTCCTCAAGGATTACCCAGCCTCCTTTCTTAAATAACCCAGGACCTCCCACAATTGGTTGTTATCCACCATCAATCACTAATTAATGAAATTATGTAAAGGCTTATTGAGAGCTGGATCTTATGTGGGCATGTTATCAATTGAGGTTTCTTTCTCTCAGTTGACCATACCATGTGTCAAGTTACCAAAACAGGTCAGCACAATTTTCGTTTTACTTTTGCTGGATGATATTGCATAATGAGTAGCCATTAAACTGGAACATGCTGCTCATGTAGACACAGAAGGAAGGAATGCATTCTGCTTTTCAACCAATGAATAAGAGTGGAATAAAAACCAGAGCCTATTTTTCTTTCTTACATTTTAAATGTATTTGTTTACTCATTTTTCATTAAAACTTTGTACTTTCATCTGAATCAATACTCACCAGACAAATAGCCAATTAAAATACCTTAATGGTCCATTGACCTACATTGTAGCTCTTTTTCATTATGGAATCTAATAGAAAAAAACCTATTATGTACATGCTTTCAAAATAAACTTAAGCTAATGCTCAAATAAGAGGTCTTAACAACGTAATTTGTCTCACAAATTTCCTCCTACATATGTCTGTTAATTGGGATATACATATCTCTTGACTAATTGATTTTATATATAGGAAAAAAAGCCTGTCTATTATAAGGACAGAGGTGCTTCCTACTGAACTAATTTTAAAAAAACTCCCTGAAGTCATTTCCCTATATTTCCATCCTGGATGATGCTTCCAGTTGTATTAGAAATGTCCTCACAGACCCAGGCTGGAGTTTTAGGTTTTGGAGCTGTTTTGAAGAATATAATGTTAGTAGGCCAGGGGATATCTGATAGAAGTAGGCTACCTTGGAAAGTCCATTGAAGGTTGTACAGTACAGGAACTGATCTTGGAATCTGTGCATGACTCAAATGTGAATAGAGGCTGACTTTGACTCTCCCAATAATTAGTGGAGCTACACTTTCCACAGAGCCTTCCATGAGTTAATGGAGAACAACATATTATTTTCTAAATTCTTTTACAAAATTAACTCAAGTTGATCTGTCAGGTATTCTGTCACTGCAATAAGAAAAGTTATTAATATTAAAAATAGAATTACATGAATCTTGATATTTACAGTTCAAAAGGAACGGTTTCTGAGTCACTGAATCAATGGAGTTTTCAATGGAATCACATATATACATACCTACATACATACCTACATACATACATACATACATACATACATACATATGTTTTCCATGGGGATGAGAAGATGCTGGGGAACCTTGTTATTAACGTAGCAGTTTCCCATGTCCAGATGGCTTTCTGAGTTTGGTGAAAAATAGAAACTCCCTTTCTCAGTGGGGGCTTCCTTTTCTCTGCCTGTTTTTGTCTGGAGAGTGTCCCTGAACACAGGTGGCTGGTCTTATCTAAAAAGTGACTATATACCAAGCTCTCTGTGAGCCTGTGGAATTCAGCACACATGTCTGACTCTGTCTTCCCACCAGCATGATAATTAGGTGCTGTATTATAACTGATCAGCTCTTCCTGCTTGCTTTATGCCATGATCAATTTGTATTTTCCATCTGTACCCCTAAAAATGCCCTCATATACCATATTCCTCAAGCAATAAAGTAGATTCGTCTTGCTGCAGATTATATTCGAGAGAGAGATGGAGAGAGAGAGAGAGAGAGAGAGAGAGAGAGAGAGAGAGAGAGAGAGAGAGAGAGAGAGAACATTCACACTTATGAGCTTATGGGGCCCATTCCTATTCAAACACTACATGAATAAAATATTTGTATAGATTTTCAGACACAGCACACACACACACACACACACACATACTTACATATATATATGCACATACATATGTATATTTCTACGCTTATACACACACACATTTATGTATTGTAAGCATTTAATGTAAGTGTTGTCTGTATAATTGTCTTTGTCTTCTTAGTGATGAGAACACTTTTATTCTCACGGTGTATTTTGAGGATAAAACTTTCACTCCCAAATGTTAAATCAGATCCTGATAAGTGATACAAGACAGTGACAGTGTCAATAATAAAAAAAAAATTATGCATATTTTTCTGATATTTTGAACAGGGTGATATTAGGTTCTGGCTCTCACAAAATGTCTTAATAATATCATAAATATATATTCTTCCTGGAGTTTCTATAACTCCGTTCCAAGTTTTACCTGGAAATTTAACACATGGTTTCTCTTACAAATATTTGATCAGTTTGATAACTGATAAAATCTAGATGTAGAATTTTGACTCCTTCACCAGCACCATCTACCTATGTAGAATTCTCATTGCTTAACCTTTGTGGAAACTCTAATAATAGAACATCTTTCTATGACAAAATGATTAAAACTTGAAATACTAGATTTGCTAATTTAATCAGGATATAACAATTGGACAATATTTATTCTGGGAAAGAGAACCTTATTCTACCTAAAGCTATATTGTATACATAATTCTTTACTTTCTTTGAACTTATATCTCATAGGGACTCAAGTGTACCAAGATTTTCCTATTCTAGGGCTTTATGAAATATCATGTGTTGAATGTTATTTGAAACCTAAGACACCTATGTCTCCATGCTGGTACGAAGAAAATGTGAATGTTATAAGTTTTGTTTGAAGTATCCAGCCTCCTGATCCTGTCTTTGTGGGGCTTTAAATAACAGCAGTAACAACAATATCTCAAGTTAGTAGACAAAATTAAGAATGCACATCTCCATAAACTGTATTGAAGAACATCTCTTCTGGAAATCCTGAAAAGCAAATTTGGATACATATTAGGAAATTCAAATGTGTGAAAGATGAAGGGTCTAACAATCTTTTTTTTTTTTAATGTTATTTTGTTTTTTGATATTACAAACGTTATCCATGTTCCAGGTTTCCTCTCCAATAACTCCCATCCACCCCCTTCCAAGCGGGTGCTCGCCCACTCACGTACCCACTCCCACCCAACTGCCCTAGGATTCCCATACACTAGGACATCAGTCCTTCAAAAGACAAAAGGCATCCCCTCCCTTTGATGGAAGACAAGGCCATCCTCTGCTACATATGCAGCTGTAGCCATGGGTCCCTCCACGTATACCCTTTGATTGTCGGTTTAGTCCCTGGGAGCTCTGGGGAGTCTGGATGGTTGATATTGTTGTTCTTCATAAGGGATTGCAAGCCCCTTAAGCTCTTTCAGACCTTCCCCTATCTCCTCCATTGGAGTCATGGGGCTCAGAACAATGGTTGGCTACAAGCATCTGCATCTGAATTAGTAAACTTCTGGCAGAGCCTCTCATGAGATATCCATCTAAGACTCCTTTCAGCAAGAACTTCTTGGCATCAGCAATAATGTCTGGGTTTGGAGGCTTCGTATGAGAAGGATCACAAGGTGGGGCAGTCTCTCATGGCCTTTCCTTCAGTATCTGCTCCACTCGTTGTTCCTGTATCTCCTTTAGAAATGAGCAATTCTGGGTTAAAATTTTGAAAAGGGTGGTGGTCCCATCGCTCAACTTGGGGCTGTGCTTAACCTCTGGATATGGTCTCTATAGGTTCTCCACTCCACTTTGATATGGATTTCAGCGAATGTCATCCCCTTTGGGTCCTGGGAGCCTCTTGCTTTCTTGGCGTCTCCAGTTTGGGTAAAGATCTTTACCAACGCTACATCCGATAGAGGGCTAATATCCAAAATCTACAAATACCTCAAGAAATTAGTCTCCGGAGAACCAAATAACCTTGTTAAAAAATAGGGAACAGAGATAAACAGAGAATTCTCAACGGAGGAATCTCGAATTGCTGAGAAGTACTTAAACAAATCTTCAACATCTTTAGTCTTAAGGGAAATGCAAATCAAAATGATACTGAGATTCCCCCTAACACCAGAATTCTGGTTAAAGTCTCTTCAGTTGTCTGTACTCTCATTGAAATTATCTTGTTATAGTAATTAAGGATCTCTTCATTCTTCGTTCATTGTTACTTATGATAAAGTTTCTGTTCTTTGTCTTTATAGTTTCATCATTAAGGATTGTTTTCTGTGAATCCCCACATCACCATACAAAGAAACAACTCAGGGAAGCTCACAAGAAGGGTAAGGAAAAAGATTAAGTCAGAATCAAATCGAGTTATCTAGGTCAGTGTCTGGTCAATTATATTAGACAGCAGAATTTTACATAAGACTTTGGATCTAATAATTAAAAGTAAATTTCAGGTCTATATTACTCTAAAAGTATGCATTAATGACATGTGTTTTCTAACATTTTTCTTTATATGTGTTCTCTTAAGCTATTTTCATCAATTATAGTTGTGAATGATTTGATTACATCAAAGATAATGTTAATAGAAGTCCAAGGACAAATGTGTGTCATTTCTCAGTGACACTTTTCATTATCTTGTTTGTTCATCATATTTTTAATGCAATTTTCAACTACAGCACCTCAAATCAATATTGCTGCAAAAAATAGACTCCAGATTAGTCTAGAAATAATATCAGTTTAAAATTACACCAAGAATGGGTCTGTAGTTTTTAGTATTCAAATATGTGGAAATATTCTGACAATATACAAGATAATCCAAAATTTTTAGGCTTTACCTTTTGTTTGCCTAGATGATGATATTGTTACTTAACAAAATACCTCATTCATATGTAGATCTTAAATAGTGTTAGACAGGTTTAAATGGCTTTATAACAAAAATCACTTAAATATATAAATTACCTCATCAATTTTAATGGGAATCTTTTATTTAATAAAACTTAATTTCTGAAATTATTACTCTCAAAATAACATATATATTTATTTACTCAAGCCTATGGTGATATGTACTTTACAAATAAGAGTAATATTGAGTAGTAAACTATATGACATGTTAAAACATGTACTTAAATAAACACACCATTATTTTTAGAGAAATAGTGCTCATTACCATTCTTTGAGAACTAGATTGAATTCTGTCTGAATATTTTTTAAAAGCTATAGTAGAAGTATTTGAATTATCTGAAATGTATTCCACAAAATTTTATTGGTAATAATAGACAAAATAAAAATAAGTATAATTGACCAAATATATCAACAGAAATAACTGTTGGCACAAAGTAAAATTCTGCACTTGTTCCATTTTTGTTGTTGTCATTACAGCAATTTTTATACCTTCAATATATTCAGAATGCTAAATTTTTAGCTATTTGTAATTCGATTTTAAAATTGAAAGTTTGAACTCAAGTCCATTGGTTACCTACAAACTAAATTTCATGATGACAAGCTGGCCTTTTGTCCCTTAGTTTCTATCATGTATGGACGGTGTTAATCTACATATTAATTTTCAGATAAATCATAACAGAGAAATAAAAGCTAAACAATAGCTTTCTCTTCTAGGCATTCCTCTTTTAGTGAAGAATACTCATTTTATTACAAAAATTCTAAAGAGGCATTTCAAATGTAGTTTCACATAGGTTATTATAAAAATTCACTGTAATTGTCTTATACTATGGAGCAAGTATTGGTCTTGTTACTGGGAAAGGGTATAACATTTGAAATGCAAATGAAGAATATATTTAATAAAAGTAAGAAAAAAGAAACAAGAATTGGTCTACCACTGTTTATTGAATTAATGATAATAAAATAGTGATATGTGAGGTAGTCACTACATATTACATACCTCTGTCTCTTGTTTCCCTTTCATTAGTTAAACGGTTTCTGGTTTAAAACGTTTGACCATTTGGGGGCTATTTGTAGGGCCTTCTTTTTCAGTGATTTAAAGTGCTACTGTATAGTGGATCCATTAACAAGAAAGTGACAAATTATGAACATTAACTGTAAAGATTATGGGAAGGACAACATATTTCATTGTGCATGAAGAAACTGATGTGTTGAAGCTTTAATCTGTAATTAATTAATATAGCATGTAATAGATAACAGAGAAATATTCACAAGGAAGAAACACTTGCAAACAATAAAGGAATGATACAAGAAACAGTAAGTAAAGAGTTTCCATCATAGTTTTCAGTCTTGGGATGCTGCTAAAGATCAAATACCAGATGCTACAGGCAACATTCTTCCCATAGCATCTCTACAGAGCTCAGACCCACTACTCTGTCTGCTTCATATCCGTATGCTAATTACTCATTTGTGGTGTATTCTAAGAACACATTCTGGAAATATACATATACATATATATATATATATATATATATATATATATATACATTTTATAAATTTTCTACTTCATCATCTCCATTCCATCTTTTCTTGAAATGAGAAATACTGTTCTGTGAGCCAATGTGTTTGTAGAATTTGGTATGATATGAGCAAGCATTAAATACTGAGGAATCAAATAATAAACATTAGTAAATGTTATGACACTTGACATTAAGGTATGCACATATCATACTTTTTAGAGACAAATTGGATAAAAATTATCATTAGAAAAGCTGAGGGCCTGGGGTATTATAAGAATATAGTAAAGTATATTATCCTAGAAATGTGGGCAGTGATATGACAATTAAAGAAAAAGAATTATCACAATCAAACACTAAATCTCTGTGAGATTTAACAGTTAAAAACAAAAACAAACAAAGGCATCTCAAGTCAATAAAGGAAAAATTGAATAAATAATTATTAAGAAGAAATTGAGTCTTCTGACATATTTAAAGAAATGTTGATAAAATGACATATGACAAAAATGTTTTGAATACAACACAAAGGAGAATGATTGATTTAGCACAGTAGATGTTACCCCGGTTTTACAGTGAGAAGCGTGAGCTAGCAGAAGCATGAGAGATATTACAGCACAGATCTTAAATGTCATTTTAAAATAGAGCTACTAGGGTACCCTAAATAACATACAGTAAGGTGTGAGCCAGATGATTTACCAGTTATTTCAGGTCTCTGTACTGATACATCAAAATCATAGATTTTTCTAGGAACCTAGGTGTTCAAGACAATGAATTGAGCAGTTTTATAAGAAATGAATGGCCAGAGATGGTGGAAGGTATGTAGAAAGGTTAGGGACTGTCTTTTGAAATAATATAATTCATTTTCTTTAGGAAATAGAAAGAAATCATTGCTTGACAGCAGGACAATAATAAAAGTAATGAATACCTGGAAAGAGAAGAGAGTGTGAAAGAATGATTCCACAGAGCAGCAAATGGAATATAGGGATACAAACCCTCAAGTGGGCAACATTCAGCAACGATCTATGCTGGTCAGTGCTGCAGGTAAAGATAGGAAGTCTGGTGGTTGGGTGTTACCTCCCTTCTCATTGCATCTCATGAACAGTCAGAATAAAATTCAAATCTAAGTAAAATATGTAGTTTTACACGAAGTTAATTCACATTAATAACAACAAACAGACTAACAGTATTTGAAAGGAAGTATTCCCAACCTTGACCATAATTTACAAAGTGTGCATAAGATAAAGAATTAGCAAAGGCTGGATTTAGAGTTAAAAAGTGTAATTATCATTACAGAAAATCTCTTTGTGTTTAAAATTTGGTAATGTTCCATCTGTGGAAGGAATAATCTACAAAGATAAACTGTGGCATCATAACAGTTCCACTAACTTAATGCAAAAGTGATATAAAATTTTAATATACAGGTTATCATTCTTAAAATATTTATAATTCACAAGATAATTTAAATCAGCATTAATTATGGAAAGAATAATTATTGTTTCATTTCTTTGGTCCCACTTTTTGAACCTATGCCAGTGCTTTTAAACATATATAGTAAAGTACATATATAGTAAAGTATATAGGAAATACAAGATATCCTCCATTATACTTTACATGTTCTTGAGACTTGGTGTTAGATTTGAACTTTGATTAGGCAATTGTTTAGTGATTTTTTAAAAATGCGTTTGTTGATTGATATAATAATTATTTAATTTTAAAAAAGTCCAGTGTGTCCCACACAAGACTAGGAAAAGTAAAGATTTCTAGTCTGTATTCAGCTTGGATAAAGAAGATGAAAAATATCATCTCCAGGACAGTATTTCTTTCAAGTTAAAGGTCACAATTTACTCAATAGACAAGGGAATTTCTTCTTCCTCAAAATTCATTTTTTAAGCCTAGAGACCATGAAGAGCTGTGATTCATGTTGCTACGGTAGACTGGGTTGTGATATATCTGAATTTCATCAATATATGGTAGAACTAATCCAGAAAAGTAAGTTACAAACCTTGAAGTCTGACTGCAAACAGCTATCATTTGGCAAAAAAGAGTAGAAGCCACAGAAAAATAAAAAGCATCCAAATGGAATAAGTAAATACCAAAAGTCAACCTTATTACTCTCAAATAAAATGAGTGCATGTTTCTATTCAAAAATTCTAAAAATATACTAATACTAAATTTGTATTATATCTATTATCATGGACTCAAGTTGTTATTAATCAATTAAATTTCTAATAACAAGAGCATTTTTATATCATCAGATTAATTTAATCCAAATAAAGTAAAATTAAAATAATTTCAGTGAACAATTTTAAATGAAGAAGGATTAGGAAGGAAACAAGTAAAACAAAAATATCACTGGAAGTTTTATTCTATGTACTCACAATAACACTTAAACATTTTCTCTAAACAACTAAACAGCATTTTGTATTGATTTAAATGCCAAAGAAACAATGTTACATTAGAAAACTTTAAGTGTTGGGCTTAAGCTATACCTAATTAAATTTTCCAGTGAAGCAACATGTTAGAATCACTCTATTCATTTACTTCCTATCTAGGTATTCATTTTGGACCTTTGTGTAGAATGATGGCAGCAATAATTCCAATTACCCAAATTGTACTTTCCATTATTCAATAAAAGAAACACACACACACACACACACACACATGCATGCACACACACACACACACACACACACACACACACACACACACACACACCCATTAAGCTCTAGAATCCTACCAAGTTACTCAATATCACTGCACATTTGAACAAGATTTAGAGTGTCTTTAGACTAATGGTTTTTCATTGTTTTGTTTCTGTAGAAACATCTAAAGTATATAAACAGCTATTATAATTTTTACAGGGGCAACACCGCTGGCATTCCATGGGCAGAAGACAGGGACTCTGCTTAACATCCTAAAAAAGGAGATCAATCCCTTCTTCTCCAATAACAGCAATGCTAAGGAGAGGAAACTAACTCTAACTGTAGAGAGGTCAGAACCACCCTTGAGATAGGTCTGTAAGAGAGCACATGACTGTGTGAGGAAGCAACACATTAAACAACTATTATCACTATAGAACAGAAAGAGAAGCAATCAGTAACAATGACAATGCATTTGTCCACTCATGATAGCTGAGCTCACTCTCTTGTGTTGACCTGACCAAAAATGATCAGATTGTATCAATCTTGGATCAGATTAAAATTTACACAATGAGTGACCTCATATTTTTATATGGTCACTCAATGCTTGATGCACAAAAATACTATTTCAGCCCATCTGGAAACAATAAATTTGTAATATTCTTTCTAGCCCTGAAAAATAGTAACGGCATTTTCACGAGAAAAAAAAATATTGTTTCATTTTGATTTTTAAAACATTTTATTGACTCTGTGAATTTCACATCATGCACCCCAATCACATTCATCTCTCCATCCCTCCATATCTGCCCTCCACTTTTGCACATTCCCTTCTAAAAGACAACAAAAATAAAAATAAGAACAACAAGGAAAGAGAAAAGAACACATAAAAAATCTCAGCATGGAAGGAAGCTGTGGTATTTCACAAAGTTCATCATTTTTGTGCTGTCAGCTTTATTTGCAAATGTTCATTGCATTGAATCATTGCTGAGATTCAAGGCCCCTGGGATCTACTGCACTCTCAGTACTGGATCCTTCTTAGTGCTCCTCTCAGGTAACCTGCTTTTGCCCTAAGTTAAGGAGATCTGCAAGACTGGCCCCTTCATGTGGCTGAGCTGTGCATGGATTGGGTAGATGTTGGGAGGAGCCAACTCAAGGCCCAGGATCTGACCTAGGTAATGGCTGGGTTGTTCAGTCTGCCATCCGTGCTAATGCCTCCAAGTCAAGCTTTCCTGCTTTTTCCTGGCAAGGGACAAAGTCAGCTCCCCTGATCATCCCAAGAGGCAAGAATGTCTCACTGGCACTTACAACATCAGGCTCAGCTCTCTCATACCTATACAACAAAGCCAGAACTCCAGAACTGCCAAGGTGAGGTAAGGTTGTGGATTATCTTCTTGAGTACTGTAGCCAAAGGATAATGGGGTCATTTCTCCCATACACGTGACAGCAGGGCTGGGAGAGTTGGTCTTGCCAGACTCTGGATGAAGAAGCAACCATACTTTGCCTAGTCAGTAGAGCTTGTCCTGGTAACAGAGTGCAAGTAAGCCAGCCCTGAGGACAGGAGGAAGAAAGAGTTGACCCAGCACACTAGGTTGAGAAGTGTGGGAAAGTTGATCATTTTCAGTTTTAAGCTGAAAAAGTATGCTTATATGGGTGACCATGTGAACCTTAAATGATTATTATTCCCCATGAGATTACACCTTTCCTGCAATATGGCAGTAATTTTTATATCGCACCCCTTTCCACAGATTATCTATAATATTTATATAAGATATGAAATAATCATGTGTACAGGACTTTTCAAAAATAGATTCATTTTAAAAAGTGGGTTAGAGATCTTTGCTCCAGTGACTGGGAAGTTGGGACAGCCAGGTTCTGAGACAGACAGGCTTAATATCGCTTGGGTCTCGGGCGGCTTGTGTGTATGTGGCTCCCAAGTGCGGGGCTGATCTGCAGTAAACAGCACGCCAGCTCTGCTGTGGGACTTCTGCCTGGCAGAGGGATGCCCCCTCCCCCCCTAGGAGAAATCACTCACCCCTGCACAGGGCAGGAGCCTACCAGCCTCCCTTTGGCGACCTCTGCTCCAGGCATCCACTAGGCTGAGCCTTTGGATGTGCAAGGCCTCCCCAATATAAGATCACTTGGGGCAAGGCACATTAGGGCTCCAAAGTCACTCAGGAGCAGGCAGGCCCCAGAAATCGGTGCCAGGGGAATCCTGGCAATCCGGGGGGGCAGAAATAGCTTTGCAGGCTCACAGGAGGTCCAACCAACAGCCAGTGGCAGCAGGACCAACTAACATCAGAGGTATCCAGATGGCAAAAGGCAAACGTAGGAATGTTACTAACAGAAAACAAAGTAATGTGGGACCATCCGAACCCAACTCTCCAACAGCAGCAAGTCCTGGATACCCCACCACACCCGAAAGACAAGATCTGGATTTAAAATCACTTCTCATGATGCTATTAGAGGATCACAAGAAGGACACAAATAAATCTCATAAAGAGTTACAGGAGACCATGAATCAACGGTTAGAAGCCCTTACAAAGGAAACACAAAAATCGCTTAGAGAAATGCGGGAGAACATGGATCAAAAGATGGAGGCGCACAAGGAGACAACACAAAAATCGCTTAAGGAGATGAATCAACGGGTAGATGCACTCACAAAGGAATCACAAAATTGGCATAAAGAAATGCAGAAGAATATGGGTCAACAGACGGATGCCCATAAGGAGGCAACACAAAAATTGCTTAAAGAAATGAATCAACGGTTAGATGCCCTTACAAAGGAAACACGAGAACTGCTTAAAGAAATGCAGGAGACAATGGATCAACAGATGGATTCCCATGAGGAAGAAACACAAAAATCACTCAGAGAAATGCAGGAGAACGTGGGTCATCAGGAAGAAATCCTGAAAGAGGCAATGCAAAAATACCTTAAAGAAATACAGGAAAATACAAACAAACAAGTGAAGGATCTCAGCAAATCCATCCAGGAACTAAAAAAGGAAGTAGAAACAACTAAGAAATCACAAAGGGAGACAACTTTGGAGATAGAAAACCTTGGGAAGAAATCAGGAGTCATAGATGCAAACATAAACAATAGAATGCAAGAGATGGAAGAAAGAATCTCAGGTGCTGAAGACTCCATAGAAAGCATCGACTCAACAGTCAAAGAAAATGCAAAATGCAAAAAACGTGTAACCCAAAACATCCAGGAAATCCAGGACACAATGAGAAGACCAAACCTAAGGATTATAGGTATAGATGAGAGTGAAGATTTGCAACTTAAAGGGCCAGTAAACATCTTCAACAAAAGTATGGAGGAAAACTTCCCTAACTTAAAGAGAGAGATGCCTATGAACGTACAAGAAGCCTACAGAACTCCAAACAGACTGGACCAGAACAGAAATACCTCCCGTCACATAATAATCAAAACACCGAATGTTCTAAACAAAGAAAGAATACTAAAAGCAGTAAGAGAAAAGGGCCAAGTAACATACAAAGGAAGACCTATCCGAATCACATCAGACTTCTCACCAGAGACTATGAAAGACAGAAGATCCTGGGCAGATCTCATGCAGACACTAAGAGAGCACAAATGCCAGCCTAGACTACTATACCAGCAAAACTCTCAATCACCATAGATGGAGAGACCAAGATATTCCATGATAAAACCAAATTTTCACAATATCTTTCCACAAATCCAGCCCTGCAATGGATAATAGGTGGAAACCTCCAATACAGGGAGAGAAACAACACCCTGGAAAAAATGAGATAATAACCTTCTTGAATCAAACCCAAAAGTAGATAACCACTCAAACATAAAGATAGCGTCAAGAATGGCAGATGGTAATAATCACTATGCCTTAATCTCTCTTAATATCAATGGTCTCAATTCCCCAATTAAAAGACAGACTAGCAGACTGGATATGTAAACAGGACCCAGCATTTTGCTGCATGCAGGAAACGCACCTCAGTGTCAAAGACAAACACTACCTCAGAGTAAAAGGCTGGAAAACAATTTTACAATCAAATGACCCCAAGAAACGAGGTGGAGTAGCCATCCTAATATCGGATAAAATTGATTTTCAACCTAAAGTCATCAAAAAAGACACAGAAGGACACTACATACTGATCAAGGGAAAAATCCACCATCAAGAACTCTCAATTCTGAATATCTATGCTCCAAATGTAAGGGCACCCTCATTAGTAAAAGAAACTTCACTAAAACTCAAAGCACACATCGCACCGCACACAATAATAGTGGGTGACTTCAACACCTCGCTCTCTGAAATGGATCGTTCAGGAAAGCAGAAACTAAACAGGGACACAGTGAATCTAATTGAAGCCTTGGACCAAATGGAACTAACTGATATATATATAGAACATTTCATCCTAGAGCTAAAGAATACACCTTCTTCTCAGCTCCTCATGGTACCTTCTCCAAAACTGACCATATAATTGGTCACAAATCAGACCTCAACAGATACAAGAAGATAGAAATAATCCCATGCCTCCTATCAGATCACTATGGAATAAGGGTGGTCTTCAATGGCAACAAAAACAAAAGAAAACCCACGTACACATGGAGGCTGAACAATGCTCTACTAAATGATAACTTGGTCAAGGTGGAAATAAAGAAAGAAATCAAAGACTTTTTGAAAGTTAATGAAAATGAAGGCACAACATACCCTAATTTATGGGACACAATGAAAGCAGTGCTAAGAGGAAAATTCATAGCCCTGAGTGCCGCCAAAAAGAAACGGGAGACAGCATACACTAACAGCTTAATGGCACACCTGAAAGCCCTGGAACAAAAAGAAGCAAATACACCAAAGAGGAGTAGAAGGCAGGAAATCATCAAACTCAGGGCTGAAATCAATCAAGTAGAAACAAATAAAACCATACAAAGAATCAACAAAACGAGGAGTTGGTTCTTTGAGAAAATCAACAAGATAGATAAGCCCTTAGCCAGACTAACCAGAGAGCACAGAGATAGTATCCAAATTAATAAAATCAGAAACGAAAAGGGAGAGATATCAACAGAAACTGAGGAAATTCAAAAAATCATCAGATCCTACTACAAAAACCTGTATTCAACACAACTAGAAAATCTTGAGGAAATTGACAATTTCCTTGACAGATACCAAGTACCAAAATTAAATCAGGATCAAATAGACCATCTAAACCGTCCTATAACCCCTGAAGAAATAGAAGTTGTCATTGGAAGTCTTCCAACCAAAAAAAGCACAGGTCCAGATGGTTTCAGTGCAGAATTCTATCAGACCTTCAAAGAAGACCTAACACCAATACTCTTCAAACTGTTCCACAAAATAGAAACAGAAGGAACACTACCCAACTCGTTCTATGAAGCCACAATTACACTAATATCAAAAACACACAAAGATCCGACAAAGAAAGAGAATCTCAGGCCAATCTCTCTTATGAATATCAATGCAAAAATACTCAATAAAATTCTTGCCAACCGAATCCAAGAACACATCAAAACGATCATCCTCCATGATCAAGTAGGCTTCATCTCAGGGATGCAGGGATGGTTCAATATAAGGAAATCTATCAATGTAATCCACTACATAATCTCAAAGAAAAAAAGCACATGGTCATCTCATTAGATGCTGAGAAAGCATTTGACAAAATTCAGCATCCTTTCATGCTAAAGGTCTTGGAAAGATCAGGAATTCAAGGCCCATATCTAAACATAGTAAAAGCAATTTACAGCAAACCGGTAGCCAGCATCAATCTAAATGGAGAGAAACTTGAAGCAATCCCACTAAAATCAGGGACTAGACAAGGCTGCCCTCTCTCTCCATATCTTTTCAATATAGTACTTGAAGTTCTAGCTAGAGCAATTAGACAACAAAAAGAGGTCAAAGGGATACAAATTGGAAAGGAAGAAGTCAAACTATCACTATGTGCAGACGATATGATAGTATACTTAAGCGACCCAAAGAACTCCACCAGAGAACTCCTACAGCTGATAAACGACTTCAGCAAAGTGGCCGGATATAAAATCAACTCAAGCAAGTCAGAAGCCTTCCTATACTCAAAGGATAAGCAGGCTGAGAAAGAAGTAAGAGAAATAATACCCTTCACAATAGCCACAAACCATATTAAGTATCTTGGCGTGACTCTAACCAAACAAGTGAAAGATCTGTATGACAAGAACTTCAAGTCTCTGAAGAAAGAAATTGAAGAAGACCTCAGAAGATGGAAAAATCTGCCATGCTCATGGATTGGCAGGATTAATATAGTAAAAATGAGCATCTTACCAAAAGTAATACACAGATTCAATGCAATCCCCATCAAAATCCCAACTCAATTCTTCATAGAGTTAGAAAGAGCAACTCAAAAATTCATCTGGAATAACAGAAAACCCAGAATAGCTAAAACTATTCTCAAGAGTAAAAGAACCTCTGGGGGAATCAGTATCCCGGACCTCAAGCTGTACTACAGAGCAATAGTGTTAAAAACTGCATGGTATTGGTACAGTAACAGACATGTAGATCAGTGGAACAGAATTGAAGACCCAGAAATGAATCCACACTCCTATGGTCACTTGATCTTTGACAAAGGAGCTAAAACCATCCAGTGGAAAAAAGATAGCCTTTTCAACAAATGGTGCTGGCTCAGCTGGAGGTCAACATGCAGAAGAATGCAAATTGACCCATCCTTATATCCTTGCACTAAGCTCAATTCTAAGTGGATCAAAGATCTCCACATAAAACCAGACACACTGAAACTAATAGAAGGGAAACTAGGGAAGAACCTTGAACATATGGGCACAGGGGAGAATTTCCTGAACAGAACTCCAATAGCTTATGCTCTAAGATCAAGAATTGACAAATGGGACCTCATTAAATTACAAAGATTTTGCAAGGCAAAAGACACTGTCAAAAAGACAAAGCGGCAACCAACTAACTGGGAAATGATCTTTACCAACCTTACATCCGACAGAGGGCTAATATCCAATATATACAAAGAACTCAAGAAGTTAAACTCCAGAGAGGCAAATAACCCTATTAAAAAATGGGGTACAGAGCTACACAAAGAGTTCTCACCTGAAGAATATCTAATGGCTGAGAAGCACCTAAAGAGATGTTCATCATCCTTAGTTATTAGGGAAATGCAAATCAAAACAACCCTGAGATTCCATCTCACACCAGTCAGAATGGCTAAGATCAAAAACACAAGAGACAGCAGTTGTTGGCGAGGATGTGGAGAAAGAGGAACACTCCTCCACTGCTGGTGGAATTGCAAGCTTGTACAACCACTCTGGAAAGCAGTCTGGCGGTTCCTCAGAAAACTGGGCATGACACTCCCGGAGGATCCAGCTATACCACTCCTGGGTATATTCCCAGAGACTTTACCTGCATGCAATGAGGACACATGCTCCACTATGTTCATAGCAGCCTTATTTATAATAGCCAGAAGCTGGAAAGAACCCAGATGTCCCTCAGCGGAGGAATGGATTCAGAAGATGTGGTATATCTACACAATGGAATACTACTCTGCAATTAAAAACAATGAATTCACGAAATTCCTAGGCAAATGGTCAGATCTTGAAAATATTATCCTTAATGAGGTAACCCAATCACAAAAGAACACACATGGTATGCAGTCACTGATAAGGGGATATTGACCCATAATCTCGGAATACCCTAGACACAGTCCTCATACCAATAGATTTCTAAAAAGATGGTAGGAGAGACCCCTGGTCCTGGAAAGACTGGATGTAGGGGAACGCCAGGACAGAGTAACCAGAGGGGGTTGAATGTAGAAAAGAGTGAGGGAAGGGGTCTTATGGGGCTTTCGGGGAGGGAGGAAATGGGAAAGGGTAAGTGATTTGGAATGTAAATTAAAAAATAAAATAAAATAAATAATAAAAAAAGTGGGTTAGAAATGATGTAACAAAGTTAAAATTAAAGAAGCCTGCTCCTTGATTGTACTTCTTGTGTTACATTGTGTTGCTGAGATCAAATGCCTAAGAGAAGGAAGATTGTGTATTACCTTCCCATTCTAGAAGGAGAGTTCATAATACTGTGAACCACAGGAGTAAGTGTTGAAGTGCAAAGATGAAAAATTATACATTAAAACTCAAAACAGGAGGCAGAACTGCAATGTCTTATAAGGAATAGCCTGGGAGACAAGTGGCATGTGTTTCATAACCAGAGTCCATTTTCTAAAGATCCCATAAACCACAAACAGTTTCCAAAAGGACAAGTGTTCAAATACTGTACTTCATTTTCAATGCAACTTCCATATGTATTACACGTAATATCTACTATATATTAAGTATAGTTTTGAACTGAGCATTTAAAAGATCCCTTTTCTTATTAGAGATAAAAGCACACTAACATATTTGAAAGCCAGACAACAAAAGTTTATGTGCTAGTCAGGCAAGGACTTCAGATACCTGTTTAGACCAAGTAGGGAAGTGTAACAATGTCAGCACTACTTTTTTATATCCTCTAGTTCTAGTTTGTGTTCCATGGCTTTATGTAACAAAATAGACTGTACGCGAATAATAACAGGGAAGAATTGTTCTGCTGTTCCTTTTCAGAGTTCTTGAAGATGAATATACACAGAGCACTGTGCTCAGACCTTAATGATGCCAACGACGTTAGACTTGCACAACTAATTAAACAACTATAATAAATTATATGCAATATTTCCCACAGAGTTGACTCACAAACTTAGCAATCATACCTCCCCAGATTACTGTTAAGATATGAAATTATTATTTTTATATGACAGGTAAATAACCATTTTCCTCTAATTAGACCAGATTAAGGGAAGTGTAATGCTTTCCAACCAGAAATGGAATTGAGCATAGTCTTCCATCAAGAGCAGAATCATGTTAATGTCTTATGCTGTCTAGTTACCATGACAAATAGGTTGAGGTACATGCACACTTTAATTATTAACATAGAAATTGCTGAAAGTGAAGTATTGCTCTTAGGGCTATTACTGCTGAAATGACCCACTTAATAGTGACCATGGTATCAAAATATAGACTTAAATTGGTAATTAATAATAGTATATTTCTGAAAATGTTAACACAGAAATTCAATAAAATGCTAACTAGGTATCAAATACATTAGCCACTCTATTGACATATGAATATGTATGACTTTATGCTAAATGCTTAGAAGAATTTAACAGAATAAAAAGATGGCAAGAATAGAAGCATGTCTTAACCAATCTGTAAAAAAAAAAAAAAAAAGAAAGAAAAAGAAAAACAAAACAAAAAAAAATTTGGTGAACTCAAAGTTTAATTTTTCAGCTTTTAAATTTTTTCCATTGAAAGCTGTAGAAATGCATTATTACAGCTTAAAGGGGTACAATAAATGAAAATGAGACATAACTTTAAGTTATACATACCATGATCATTTCTGAGGAGTTTTGAGGACTGGTCACAAGTTGAAAGTCTAGAAAGTTCTTCTTCTAAGACACATAAAATAATTACTTAACCAACAATTTTTATTTTTATATATTTCCAAATGAAAAACATATAAATTATTATAGGTCACATGCTCAAATAAACTGTGAAACAGGACTATAAATTCCACTGTAGTACAAGAGAAAAACAAACCTTAAATATGCCTTTCTCACTGTGGTTCTCTGACTCACCATATGAATTTAGCATGCACTATTTTATTTCTTAATTGGTTTATGCTTATGGTTTTTCTGTTTTATTTTTTTATATATTTTATTAGCTTTTTATAATCCTAGCAATGTTTGACAGTATTCACTCCTCCCAGGTCATTCCAAATCCTTATTTCTTCACCCACATATTTGTTCTTTATTTTCCATCAACTCCAATTTGTACTGTCCCTTTGGATCTGGATGTTTTGCTAGAATATGATCAATAAATCAGGAACTACAAATAGATATAACTGAATGACCCTCCCCTAGCAACTTTAGTCTTCTAAAAGCCCGATGGGTAGGTGTGTGATTTCTTTTCCATCTTCACTGTCCATGGTGGGATTTTGTCTTCCTGGATTTACACAGATATTGTGCATGCTATCATGACCACTGTGAGTTCTTAAATTTAGCTAGCCACCTATGCACGGGACAGGTTTTGCTTGTATTCAACAACTATCTCTGTTTCTTATACTCTTTTTGACACTTCTTTTGAAACAATCCCTGAGCATTTGGAGGAGGGCTCTTATGTCTGAGACCCCACCCCCCTCTCTCCCCAAACTTCCTCATTTTCATCTTTTCCTTTTATTGAAAATAGACTTATTCTCATACAACATCTCCTGACTATACTTTCCCCGACCACTAACCCTCCCTATTCCTGTCCTCTGTCACATTCCATTTCTGCTGTTCATAACTTGAATTTGAAATGCTGTGTTAATTGCCATCTCCCCCAAATAGAAATTGCTCTGATGAAAATTGCATCAATCCATAGTTATAGCAATAAATCACAGTGTTAAATAACTCTAACAATATATCATTAAGAGTTTGTGTGATACTTTACCCATTTAGCACTATGTTCTTCCCAATGATCAGCATTCCCTCAGATTCTTGACCCATTCAAGGCTCCAGGTGTGGGATTCATCTTGTGGAGTGGGCCTGACATGCAATCAGAAAGGGGTTGCTTATGTTGTCAGTACTGCACCAACAGATTTGTTTCGCCAAGCCAGTTGTTACTGTAACTTGTGGATTTCAGAGTTGTGGAAGATTGATCGTTTTTTTCTCCTCTGGTAGCATGAAGAGCTCCCTCTATTACTGTGACACCTACCAGTAGAGATGAACATGCCAAATCAGTAAGTGCAAATATAGTATTTGAGCGTATTTACTTATGGTGTCTGTGAAGGTTTATATATGCTTAGCTCCAAGGAGTGGCACTATTTATAGGTGTGGCCTTTTTGGAATAAGTGTTTCACTATGAGCATGGGCTTTAGTACCCTCATCCTAGCTGCCTGGAAGTCAGTCTTCTACTAGCAGCCTTCAGATGAAGATGTAGAGTGATCAGCTCTACCTGCATCAGGCCTGCCTAAATGGTGCCCTGCACCTACCTTGATGGTAATGGACTGAACCTCTGAACTTGTAAGCCTGACAAATTAAATGCTGTCCTTTATAAGACTTGCCTTTGTAGTGGCATCTGTTCACAGCTAACAAACCTTAACTAAGACAGAAGTTGGTGCCAGGGACTGAGGTATTGCTGTGATAGGCTTGAACATGCTTTTGTTTGGAAGAATGTGGATTTGGGGACTTTGGATTTGGAAAGCAATGAAATGCTATAAATGGAGCTTAATGGGTCATCCTAGATGATGTTGCTGAGAATAATCTGAAATTTGCAGAACTTGCCCAAGCACTTTCAGAGGAGAAGAATTTAACATGGCATAGAGACTATTTTTGTGGTATTTTGATGAAGAATTAGACTGATTTTTGCCCTTGTCTGAAGAGTCTACTTGATGCTATGGTGAAGAGATTTATATTAACTGCACTGACAAAAGAATTCTCAAGAAAAGCCCAGCAGAGACATTGTTCTCTGGTTAAATCTCATAAGGAGCATTTTGAACAAGCTCAGAAAGAAAAAACTATAAAATATATGGTTCGATTATTAAAGGGGCACTAGGAATTAAAATGGAGTGGAATTCTGTGCTCTAGAAGACAGAAGATTAAAAGAGTGAGACTTTGGGGCAAGATCCTACCCGGTTACATTTATATCCAAGTGTGGTGGTACACACCTTTAATTCCTGGAGACAGGCATGCAGATCTCTTGAGTTCCAGGTCAATCTACAGATTAAGATCCAGGACGGCTAAACTTAGGCTGTTATGGAGTAGGAAAATAGAAACCTGGTGATAATGTAATAGAAAAGGGCGGGGCATTATCCAGCTTCTGCAAGTAGCAGAACTCAGCAGCTTTGGCCATGTGACTCTGGTTTTAGTTGAAAAATAGAAGGGACTTCTGGGACAATTGATGATAGTTATCTAGAGCTAATAAATTGTGGTGATTAAGAAGAGACCAATTAATGAGAAGGAGAGAGAGAGAGAGAGAGAGAGAGAGAGAGAGAGAGAGAGAGAGAGAGAGAGAGAGAGAGAGAGAGAGGGAGGGAGGGAGGAAGAGAGAGAGAGAGAGAGAGAGAGAGAGAGAGAGAGAGAGAGAGAGAGAGAGAGAGAGAGAGAGAGAGAGAGAGAAAGAGAGAGAACAGAATTACTGAGGTGAAATCTTCTGGGAAGTGTTTTCTATAAGAGCACCAAGAAGCTGTGTTCCAGAGATATCCAAGGTTGAATCTCATGCTGCATCTGTACTTGGAAATGTATAAGAGTTACTCAGGTGGTTCTGGTTTTGAAGTCCTGAAGGGGTCATGAAGGGCCATTTGTAAAGCTATAGCCTCAGTTGTAGTTGACAACACAGGATTGAAGGGGTCATGCAAAGGAGTTGAGGTTTGGCACCATGAAGAAAGCCTATGAGAGGCAATTGATGAAGCCTAGTTGCAGTAGAAGGTCCCAGCATATTGGAGATGCCAGTACCTTGGGATGAACACCCTGAACAGCAGCAACAGTGGAGTGGATCAACCTCTGCTTAAAATGCTACAGAGGGCAGAGCTCGAGAGTTAACACCAGCCCTTTGGGGGATCCTAGAAGATCATGTGTGGATTCCAGACATTGAAATAAGAAGCTGTAAAATTTAAGTTTCCTAGGAGACCCCAAGATGTGTGAGATGTCAGAATCGTGGGCATTCTGTTGAGAAAAGCTGTGAATAGGGAGTGGAACCAGCCCAGGAGAAAGATTGTTGCAGTCAGCAAAGATGAAATAGGAATTGGACATCTGAAGACTGCTTTGATATCAGACATGGAGATGCAAAGATTGGTGCTTCCCTAGCTGATTTCCTGTCTTGATTTGGGGATTACATTTAAATGATTGCAGGAATCTCAAAAGAGACTTTCAACTTTGAATTTTTCATAATGTTGAGACTGCTATAGACTATGGGCACTTTGAAAGTTGGACTAAATGTACATTTTAATATGCTATGGCTAGGTTCCAGTCCCCATAATTTCAAGAGTTTCAACAAGCCTATGGGGCCAGGGAGTGTAATATGATGGTTTGCACATACCTGGCCAAGGGAGGGGCACTATCTGGAGGTGTGGTCTTGTTGGAGTAGGTGTGTCACTGTGGACATGGGCTTTAATACACTAGTCCTAGATGCCTGGAAGTCAATTTTCTACTAGCAGCTTTCAGATGAAGATATAGAACTTTCAGCTTCTCCTGCATCATGGCTGCCTAAATGCTACTCTGCTACCATCTTGATGATAATGGACTAAACCCCTGAACCTTTAAACCAGTCCAATTAAATGTTGTCCTTTATAAGACACAAATTATTTACTATAAATGCAGTTACGTTACCATGTAAAAGTACAAGATCAAAATATTCCAAACTATTTTGCAGATAAGCATACAAATACATGCACGTTTTAATATTTTTTCTTCTGTACCTAATCTTTAAAATCCCTTAGATAAGCTGGTATTTGCAATAGTTTTCCTTCAAGATTGCCAAATCTTGTCTTTCAGCAATGTGACATGTTTCAAAACTTTATGCTCTTAAACACCTGCTGACCTGGAATGATGACACTTAGCCATTGTGTGTATACAGTAGTTAATTGTTCTCCTGAGTAAAGTCACAACATTTGCGACTGAGGAGATTTTCAAGATGATTCTGCAGAACCATAATAACAACTCAAAATGCCTGCCTCCTTGTGCCATGTTCCAAGTGGTAATGTTGTTCCAACTCAAGTACGTGGGACGCAATAAAGAAACACTTTGTTTATAAAAATTCCCCAAGTCTATTTATAACATGCAGGAATAGCTAGTGAACATCAAATTATTAGGCTTCTGTGACTGATGTGTGAAAGAGAGTGTACTGTAAGCACATTCCTGATACACTTATTAAAATCTAAGACTATTTTATCTATGCTTGAAATTTAGAATATTCTAAATTATGTCTAAGTATTATGTAGTAATTCATTCTACAGACATAGAAAATCTGAAATCAGCTTTACTTGGAAAGTTGTCCTTGATATGTTTGTATGAAGTTTTTTTAATGATGAAGATATAAATTCACACACACCTACAGATACAAACTTGCTATGTTCTAAATCACTTGTAAGTCTATAGTCCTTCCAATACTAATCCATTGTTTCATAACATTTGGCATTTCAGCTTTTATAAACTTTTTTATGTTCCTACTTGTATCTTACTTTTATTTAAGAAGCATTTTATAAACATCTAAACTTTCCACATTTGAAAAGTTAAATGTTGTTGCTTTTATATTAAAATAAATTTATTTAAAATAAGTTTTTATAATGTGGGGAAATTCTACCTACAATTTCATAACTAATACATTAATTACTACCAATGGACATGTATTATTAGATATATTGACCCTATTTTATACACTGGGTCTGTCTTTTTAAATTAAGTTTCTATAAATATATATATATTCCTTAAATATTCAGATTTTAATCTATAATAATTTACCTCTTTATAAAATATGATGGATTTATTTTTTTGTACAATAAAGTTGATTATATTCTTTCTTTCCCAGAACTTGTAAATTATAAGTATATTGTGTTTTGATTTTTTTCTTTTAAGAGAGCAATGAGTTACTCACAGTACTTGGCAGTGTCTCATAGAACATGAACCACACATTTCTTATTTTTCTACCTGGTAATTCTTTGCTAAAGTTTCAATGCTAAGTTGCATAAAGTAATTGCAAATGATGGCTCGTGTATACATTTGTGGGGCTCTCACCTCTAATACAGATTTGTAAATGACAAATAGACACAGTTGTTACATAATGTGACGTGAATATCTTAAGCAGAATGATCATTGTATAGTCAACCTGCTCTCTACTAATAATTCCTGGTTGGACTGAAAATAAATATTGCCAGTAAAAATCAAATTTAATAATAATATTTGGATTTTAATTCTGTCCAATAAAGTTCTGTGTAAAAAATATGCCTCATTATCAATTCAATTTTATGTTAATTACTAGAATATCATTTAATAAATATGCAAAAACTTGCCAAATATTATGAAAATTATATTATATTTAATTTTATAATATATTTAAATCAATGAGATATTATTTTAAAATTAGTATTAAATTTACATATAATCAATTAAATATCATAATGTCATTTTCAAACAAAATCAACCTAGTCCCTCTAATTCAATTCTCTGTGGCAGCTCTGCATCAGAATATATCTATATAAATTCCAAATGTCTAAGTATGTTTTGCTTAAAAAAAAAAGCTAAAATTGACATTGGTCATCCTCTTGAATAATTTTACCAAGTTATTTGTCTTTTTCTCTGCAAATGTTGTTCTGTTCTCATACTTTTCATATCTTTTTCAAAACTAAATCGCACAATTGACAGTCAAGTTTGCATGTTGATATCCGTGCATTTGAATGTGTGTATGTTTGTGAGATTTCCTACTTTTCATGTGCTTCATTTTAAATGTCTTCGTCCTCAAAGTACAATGCTGTTAGCTAATTATCTAAATATATATAAATAATTTGTTTATTCCAACTGATGAGTGGCCACAACTGTCAATTTCTGAGAATTTCCTAATTTTCACTTTTTGAAAATTTTAGTAAGATTTTTTTGGGTCATGCAAACATCATGCAAGCCTCATCAGAGAAGCTTCTGTTTGCAACAAATGCCAATTAATACAGACATGCACAACTACTGAAAGTATAGAAAATAAGGTACTACATATTGAAAAGACATAAATGGAACATTTGTGTCTTGCTCAACACTTTCAAGGCTCAGCCATCATTCAGGAAGAGGAAGCAGAAATAATGTAACAACCAGAGCTGGTATATGATTTTTTTAAGATACCAGGTTTTGGGTCACAGCAGGGCATCTGCACATATGAACTCACTGCAGTTGTAATGCCATGCACAAGACCTGAAAAAGCAGTAACCATACTAAATGCAGGTGGAAAAGAAATCTAGCTATTAGTCAAGAAACCATTGGCAATTGTCTAGCTCTGGCCTTGCTCTTCATTGAGGAGAAGCCTCATAAGACTCCAAGAACATCCTGTCTTCCCATGGAAATCTTCAGGAGCACCAAAACTAAACTGTTTGGAACCCTGCTTGATCAAATCCATTCCAGTTAGATCTGTCCACCATCACAGTTGTTCCCCCTAGAATACAACCTGCAGACTCAAATCATCTGCCATCCTACTGGGGTCCAAATGTGACACAGAAGGGTCTGCAAGGACACAGTATGCAGAGTGGGGTCTGCCTGAGGCACAGTCAGCAGAGATGAAACCTGTTCTCCATTGTCTGGCCCATGGCTCCAACCACTTTCTTAAGAGGTCCTACTGCCATAAGGTTCATCAATAACTTGACACTGCAAGGAAAATCAGAAGCATCAAAGATAGTGTGAGAAAACAATCAACAAGACGCAGGGCAATATAGGACTGTTAGGGCACAACTCTCCTGCTATAAGTCCTGGATACCATAATCAAATTGAGACACAAGAAGAGGATCTTAAATTCAATCTTAAACTGATGATAAAAGCCTTTAAAGAGGATATGATTAAATCCGTTAAAGAAATACAGAAAAATACATCCAAACAGGTAGAGGCTTTAAAAGGGGGAAGCATATAAATATAAAGAAATAAAGGAAATACAATCAAACAGGTGAAGTATATAAAAACAAAAGTTATCTAAGACCTGAAAATGCAAATAGAAGCAATAAAGAAAACACACATTGAAGCAGTTCTGAAGATGGAAAACATAGGAAAGAGAACAGGAACTACAGACACAAGCATCACAAACAGAAGATAGAAGAGGAATATCAGGTGTAGAAAATATTATAGAAAACATTAATACATTAGTCAAGGAAAATGCGAAATCTAAAAAGTTCATGAAACAAAACATCCCAGAAATTTGAGAGGCCATGAAAAGACCCAACCTAAGAATAATAGGAATAGAAAGAGATTTCCAGCTCAAAGAAAATGTCTTCAACAAATTATACAAAATTTCACTAACTTAAAGAAAGAGCTGTCTATAAACATACAAGAAGCATACAGAACACAAGATTGGACGAGAAAAGGAAAATTTTCCCAACACATAATTATCAAAATACAAAATATAAAATAGAAAGAGCTTTAAAAGCATCAAGAGGAAAAGGCCAAGTATAATAAAAAGGCAGACTTATCAGAGTTAACTGAATTTCTCATTTCAGATTCTAAAAGCTATAAGGGCCTGGGTAGAGTTCTTGCAGACCCTAAGAGACCACAGATGTTAGCCCAGACTACTATACCCAGCAAAATTTTCAATCAGCATAGATGGAGGAACCAAGACACTCCTTGACAAAACCAAATTCAAACAATGTTATTCCACTAACCCAGCTCTACCGAGGATACTAGAAGGAAAATGCCAACCTAACTACACAAGAGGCTAACTCCACAAAAAATAGTTTCACACTAAAACCTTTAGAAGAGAAACACACACACACACACACACACACACACACACACACACACACACTCACTCAATCACCAACAACATCAAAATAAATAACAGGAGGTAACAGTCATTTGTCATTAATGTCTCTCAACATCAGTGGATTCAGCTTCCCAGTAAAATGACACAGGTTAACAGAATGGATGTGTAAACAGAATCCATCATTCTGCTATACACAGAAACTTCTCAGCAACAAATATAGTTACTATCTCAGTATAAAGGACTGGGAAATATTTTTCAAGCAAAGAAATTCAAGAAACAGCTTGAAGTAACCTTTCTAATAACTAATAAAATACCCTTTCAAACAAAAGCAATCAAAAGAGTCTGACTGGGCAGGATACTTTTATATTCACCAAAGGAAAAATTCACCATGATGACATCTCAGTTCTGAACATCTAGGTCCCAAATTCAGGGACACCCACATTCATAAAAGAATATTACTAAAGCATAGATCACACATCAAACTCTAAACGTTAATAATTGGAAACTTCAACACAACACTCTCATCAATGAATAGGTCATTAAGACACAAACTAAACAGAAATAAGAAAAGTAGCAGAGGTTATTATTCAATTGGAACCCAATATATCTATAGAATATTTCATCCAAACACAAAAGAATATATTTCTTCTCCAAAATAGATCATATAGTTGGTCACAAAGTAGACTTCAAAAACACCTGATACAACAGAATGGCTACATATTCATGGAAACAGAACAACTTTCTACTGAATGATCACTAGGTCAGGAGAGAAATTAAAGACATTCCAGAACTGAACCAAAATGAGGGCATTACATACACAAATTTTTGAGACACTATGAAAGCAGTGCTATGTGGAAAGTTCATAGTTGTAAGTGCCCTCGTAAAGAAATTGGAGAGTTCTAATACTAAAAAATTAAAAGTATAGCTGAAAGTACAAGAAATAAAAAGGAAGCAAACACATCCAAAAAGTAGACAGGAGGAAATAATCAAAATCAGGGCTGAAATCAATTAATTAGAATTGAAAAGAACAATACAAATAATCAGGGAAACCAGGAGCTGGTGCTTTAAGAAAATAAAAAAGATAGACAAACTCTTAGCCAAACTGAAGGTAGAAAGACAGTATTCAAATCAGAAACAAAAAGGGAGACATAACAATAGATAATGAGGAAATTAAAAGAATCATTAAGTCTTAATTCAAAAGTCTGTACTCTACAAAATTGGGAAACCTAAATAAAATGCATAATTTTCTAGAAACAACACAATTCCCAAAGTTAAACTAAGATCAAGTAAACCATCTGAATAGTCCTATAACACTTACAGAAATAAAAAGTTTTTAAATTCTCCCAACCAAAAACCTATCTGAGACAGGTTTTATTGTAAAATTCTACCATACATTCAAAGATTTCCTCAAACTATTCCACAAAATAGAAACATAAGGAACATTGCCAAAGCCATTGCATGTAGTCATAGTCTCCCTGATACTTAAATGAGACAAAGACTCAACAATAACAACAACAACAGCAACAACAAAAAGGAATTTCAGACCAGTTTCTCTTATGAATACTGATGTAAAATAGTCAATAAAATACTCACTACTGAATCTAAGAACACATCAAAGACATCACCCACTGTGATCAATAAGCTACATCACAGGAATACATGGGCTGTTTCAAAATGAAAATCTATCAATATGATCTACCACATCAACAAATTGAAAGAAGAAAAATACATAAACTCATGAGATGCAGAAAAGCATTTATAGTAAACCAAAGCCAACATCAAATTTAATGGAGAGAAACTTATAAAATTTTCACTAAAATCACGGACAAGTCTAGGCTGCCCACTCTCCTCATCTCTTCAATATAGTACTTAACGCTCTGGCTACAGAAATAACACAACTAAAGGAAATCAAGGAGATACAAATTAGAAAGGAAGAAGTCAAAGTATCACTGTATGCATAAGATATGATAGTATATACAAGTGACCCTGAAAATTCTACGCAAAAACTCTGACAGCTGACAAATACCTTCAGCAAAATGTCTGGATATAAAAATAACTAAAAGAAAATCAGTATCTCTCCTCTATACAAACAATAAATGGGCTAAGAAAGAATTTAAGAAGATCATATCCTTCACAATAGCCACAAATAATATAAAACACCTTGGTGTAACTCTAACCAAGCAAGTAAAAGACCTGCATGACAAGAATTTCAAGTCCCTTTAAAAAATAATTGAGTAAGATCTCAGAAAATGGAAGGATCTCCCATTCTCATGGATCAGTAAGATTAACAGTGAAAATAGTCATCTTACCAAAAGCAATCTACAGATTCAATGCAATCGTATCTCATTGAAATAAACCCAAATTCCTATGGATTCATGACTTTTGAGGAAGAAGGCAAACTCCTCTTCAGTGAATAGTGCTGGCCCAACTCAGTTTCTGCATGTGGAAGAATGTAAATAGATATATTTATCACCCTGCACAAAACTAAAGGCCAAATGAATCAAATACCTTAATGTAAAACAAGTTACATTAAATCAAATAGAACAGAACAAAGGAAACAGACTTGAACTTTTCAGTACAGGAGACAATTTCCTAAAAAGAGTGATGGCTCAGGAACTAAGGTCAAGAATTTATAAATGGGATCCATGAAAGTGAAAATCTTTTGTCATTAGGACAAAACAAGAACCTATAAGATTGAGAAAATATCCTGACTAACCCTACTGACAGAGGGTTATATCAAAAAATATAACAGACAGAGAAAATAACCAAAATATGGAAAGAATTCAAGATATTAGACATCATCAATCCAAACAAACTGATTAAAAATGGTGTTTAGAGCTAAACTGATAATTCTCATCAGAGGAATCTCCAATGGCTGAGAAGGATTTAAATAAATGTTTATGGAAACACAAACTAAACAGAGACACTGTAAAATTAACAGAAGTTATCGACCAAACGGATTTAACAGATATCTAAATCAAAAGAATATACCTTCTTCTCAGTACCTCTTGGTACGTTTTCCAAAACTGACCATACAATCAGTCACAAATGAGACTTCAACATATATAAGAAGATTGCAATAATCCATGTCTCCTAACAGGTCACTACAGATTAAGGCTAGTCTTCAATAGCAACAGAAACAACAAAAAGCACACATAAACATGGAAGCTAAACAACACTCTACTCAATGCTAAGTTGGTCAAGTACAAGATAAAGAAAGAAATCAAAGACTTTTTAGAATTTAATGAAAATGAAGGCACAACATACTCAAACTTATGGGAAACAATGAAAACAGTGCTAAGAGAAAAACTGGAGAGAGCATACAGTGGCAGCTTAACAGCACACCTGAAAGCTCTAGAACAAAAAGAAGCAAATACGCCCAAAAGAAGTAGCTAGGAGGAAATAATCAAACTGAGGGCTGAAATCAATCAAGTAGAAACAAAAAGAACTATACAAAGAATCAACCAAACCAGGAGTTGGTTCTTTGAGAAAATCAACAAGATCGATAAACCCTTAGCCAAAGTAACCAGAGGGCCCAGAGACAGTACCAAAGTAACAAAATCAGAAATGATAAAAGAGACATAACAAAACAATGAGGAAATTCAAAAAACAATCATCAGATCCTACTATAAAAGATTATGTTGAAAACAACTATCATATCTGAATGAAATGGACAATTTTCTAGACAGACACCAAAAATCAAAGTTAAATAAGAATCAGATAAACAATCTAAACAATCCCATAACCCCTAAAAAATAATAAAATAGAATTTTAGAATTTTGGAATGTCTAATAAAATAGAAATGGTCATTAAAATTCTACCAACCAAAAATGCTCAGGACCAGATAGGTTTAGTGTAGAATTCTATCAGACTTTCAAAGAAGACCTAATACCAATACTCTTTAAACTATTCCACAAAATGGAAACAGAAGGAATACTACCCAATTCGTTCTCTGAAGCCCCAGTTACACTGATAACAAAATCTCACAAAGACCCAACAAAGAAATAGAATGTCAGACAAACTACCCTTATGAATATCGATGCAAAAATACTCAATAAAATTCTCCCAAACTGAATCCAAGACCACATCAAAATGACAATTCACCATAATCAAGTAGGCTTAATTCCAGGGATGCAGAGATTGTTCAATATATGGAAATCATCAATGTTTTCCACTACATAAAAAAAAAAAATCAAAGGAAAAAAATGTAAATATTTCATTAGCACTGAAAAATCCTTTGACAAGATTCAACATTCAACATCTCTTCAGGTTAAAAGTCTTAGAAAGATCAGGAATTCAAAGCCCATACCTAAACACAGTAAAAGCAATATACAGCAAACCAGTAGTCAACATCAAACTAAATGGAGAGAAACTTGAAGCAATCCCACCAAAATCAGGAACTAGATATGGCTGTCCACTCTCTCCCTCCCTGTTCAATAGAATACTCAAAGTCCTAGCCAGAGCAATTAGATAACAAAAAGAGAACAAAGGGATACAAATTGGAAAGGAAGAAGTCAAACTATAACTATTTGCAGATGATATCATAGTATACTTAAGTGACCCCAAAAATTCAACCAGAGAACTCCTAAACATGATAAACAACTGCATCAAAGTAGATGAATATAAAATTAACTCAAATCAAACACCTTCCTTTACTCAAAGGATAAACAGGCTAAGAAAGAAATTCTAGTAATAACACCCTTCACATTAGTCACAAATAATATTACATACCTTGGTGTGACTCTAATCAAACAAGTGAAACATCTGTATAACAAGAACTTCAAGTCTCTGAAGAAAGAAATCAAAAAAGACCTCAGAAGATGCAAATATCTCCCATGCTCATGGATCTGCAGAATTAATATAGTAAAAATGGCCAACTTGCCTAAAGCAATCTACAGATTCAATGTAATTCCCATCAAAATTCCAACTCAGTTCTTCACAGAGTTAGAAAGAGCAATTCTCAAATTCATTTGGAATAACAAAAAACCCAGGATAGCAAAAAATATTTTCAACAATACAAGAACTTCTGGGAGAATCACCATCCCTGACCTCAAGCTATACTACAGAGCAATTGTGTTAAAAACTGCATGATATTGCTCCACTATGTTCATAGCAGTCCTGTTTATAATAGCCAGAAGCTGGAAAGAACCGGATGTCCCTCAATGGAGAAATGTATACATAAATGTGGTATATTTACACTATGGAATACTACTCAGCTATTAAAAACAATGAATTCATGAAATTCTTAGGCAAGTGGGTGGAACTGGAGAATGTCATACTGTGTGAGGTGACCCTATCACAAAAGAACACACATGGTATGCACTCACTGATAATCAGATATTAATCCAGAAGCTTAGAATACCCAAGAAACAACTCACATATCAAATGATGCCCTATAAGTAGGAAAGAGAGGCCCCCGGTCCTGGAAAGGCTCAATGCAGCTGTGTAGGGGAATACCAGGACAGGGAAGCAGGAAGGGGTTGACTGGGGAACAGGGGTATGGAAGAGGGCTCATGGGATTTTGGGGAGGGAGGATCCAGGAAAGGGGAAATCAGTTGAAATTTAAATAAAGAATATATCTAATTAAAAAAACACAAGAAGCCGGGCGGTGGTGGTGCACGCCTTTAATCCCAGCACTTGGGAGGCAGAGGCAGGAGGATTTCTGAGTTCGAGGCCAGCCTGGTCTACAAAGTGAGTTCCAGGACAGCCAGGGCTACACAGAGAAACCCTGTCTCAAAAAAAAAAAAAAAAAAAAAAAACAAAAACAAAAAAAAAAAAAAACCGCAAGAAAATCTTGCTATATATTAAAAAAAATTACATGTTATTGGTACAGTGACAGTTAGGTAGATCAGTGGAATAGAATTGAAGACCCAGAAATGAACCCACACACCTATAGTCAGTTGATCATTGGCAAAGGAGCTAAATCCATTTAGTGGAAAAAAGACAGCATTTTCAAAAAATGGTGCTGGTTCAACTGGTGATGGTTAATTTGTATAGGAATGGAAATTGATCCATTCTTATCTCCCTGTACAGAGCTCAAGTCCAAGTAGATCAAGGACCTCCACATAAAACCAGATACACTGAATCTAATAGAAAAAAAAAGTATAGAGAAGTCTCAATCATATGAGCATAAGGGAAAAGTTACTGAACAAAATGCCAATGACTTATGTTTTAATATCTCAAGAATCGACAAATGGGACCTCATAAAATTGCAAAGCTTTTGTAAAGCAATGGGTACTGTCAATAGGACAAAATGGCAATCAGTAGACTTGGAAAAGATCTTTACCAACCCTACATCTGATAGAGTGTGAATATGCAGTGTACACAAAGAACTCAAGAAGTTAGACTCCAGAGAATCAAATAAACCTGGTAAAAAAATGGGTAACAGACCTAAACAGAGAACTCTCAATTGAGGAAACTCGAAGGCCTGAGAAGCACCAAAGAAATGTTCAACATCCTTAGTCATCAGGAAATTTGAATCAAAACTACCCTGAGATTCCACCTCACTCCAGTCAGAATGGCTAAGATCAAAAACTCAGGAGACAACAGGTGTTAGCGAGGATGTGGAGAAAGAGGAACACTCCTCCATTGCTGGTGGGATTGCAAGCTGGTACATCCACTCTGGAAAGCAGTCTGGAGGTTCCTCAGAAAACTGGACATAGGACCCAGCTATCCTGCTCCTGGGCATATACCCAAAAGATGCTCCAACCTATAACAAGGATATTTTTCCACTATGTTCATAGCAACCTTATTTATAATAGCTAGAAGCTGGAAAGAACTCAGATGTCCTTCAACAGAAGAATAGATACAGAAAATATGGTACATTTCACAATGAAGTACTACTCAGTTATTAAAAATGAATTCATGAAATTCTTAGGCAAATGGATTGAACTAGGAAATATCATTCTGAGTGAGGTAACCAAATCACTAAAGAACTCATATAGTATGCACTCGCTGATAAGTGGATATTAGCCCAAATGCTCCGAATACCCAAGATACAATTCACAGACCACATGAAGCTCACAAAGAAGGAAGACCGAAGTGTGAGTGTTTGGTCCTTAGAAAGCGGAGCAAAATACTCATGGGAGCAAATAAGGAGACAAAGTACAGAGCAGAGACTGAAGGATAAGCCATTTAGAGACTGTTCCACCTGGGGATTCATCCCAGGTACAGTCACCAAACTCAGACTCTATTGGGGATGCTTTGAAAGGTATGCTGAAACTATTCTGATAAGCCAGTCTCCTGAGAATCTCTACCAGAGCCTTACAAATACAGAGTAGGATGCTTGCAGCCAAGCATTGCACTGAATGCAGAGTCCCCAGTGGAGGAGTTAGAGAAAACACTGAAGGAGCTGAAAGGGTTTGCAACCCCATAGGAAGAACAACAATATCAACCAACCAGACCCCAAGAGCTCCCAGAGACTAAGCTACCAAGCAAGGAGTACACATAGCTCTGGCTACATATGTAGCAAAAGATTGCCTTGTCAGGCATCAATGGGAGGAGAGGTCCTTGGTCCTATGAAAGTTTGATAGATGCCCCAGTGTTGGGGAATCGAGGGTGTGTACTTAGGAGTAGGTGGGTGGGTGGGTGAAGGAACACCCTCATAGAAGCAGGGGGATGGGAGATAGGAAGAGGAGGTCTCCATGAGAGGGGTAAACCGGCTTAGGGGATAATGCTTGAAATGTTAGTAAATTAAAATAAATAAAAAGAAAAAGACAGTCTGGCGGTTCCTCAGAAAACTGGGCATGACACTCCCGGAGGATCCGGCTATACCACTCCTGGGCATATACCCAGAGGCTTTACCTGCATGCAATAAGGACACATGCTCCACTATGTTCATAGCAGCCTTATTTATAATAGCCAGAAGCTGGAAAGAACCCAGATGTCCTTCAACGGAGGAATGGATTCAGAAGATGTGGTATATCTACACAATGGAATACTACTCTGCAATTAAAAACAATGAATTCACGAAATTCCTAGGCAAATGGTCAGATCTTGAAAATATCATCCTTAGTGAGGTAACCCAATCACAAAAGAACACACATGGTATGCAGTCACTGATAAGGGGATATTGACCCAGGATCTCGGAATACCCTAGACACAATCCGCATATCAATAGATTTCTAAGAAGATGGAAGGAGAGACCCCTGGTCCTGGAAAGACTGGATGTAGGGGAACGCCAGGACAGAGTAACGAGAGGGAGGGGGTTGAATGGAGAAAAGAGGGAGGGAAGGGGGCTTATGGGACTTTTGGGGAGGGAGGAAACGGGAAAGGGGAAGTGATTTGGAATGTAAATTAAAAAATAAAATAAAATAAATAATAAAAAAAAAAGAAAAAGAAATGTTCAATGTTCTTTGTCATGTGGGAAATGCAAATCAAAAGGACTCTGAGATTCTATCTAAAACAAATCAGAATGGCCAAAACCAAAATCAAACAAACAATCAAACAAAAAAATAAACCAAGGGACAACACATGCTGGAGATGTTGTCAAGCAATTAGAGCAATCCTGTATTACTGGTGTAAGTACAAAGTTGTACAACAACTTTGGAAATCAATTTTCAGGTTTCTCAGTAGATGAGGAATAGTTGTTTCATAAGATCTAACTATACCACTCCTGGGTATATAAGCAAAAACTGCTTTTCCCACCCCACAAAGACACTTGCACAATTATGTACATAACAGCTTTGAATGAACCCGTAGACTGAATCGTCAACCTAGTCCCAAACATATGTAGCAGATGAGCAGCTTGGTCACCATGTGGGTCCCACATGTATTAGAGCAAAGGTTTTTACTGAACTTGTTGCCTGCCTGCCGGTGGACACCATACCCCTAAGTGGACTGTCTTTTCTGGCCTCAGTGGGAGAGGATGTGCCTAATACAACCGTGACTTGATGTATGAGTGTAGGGGGATTGGAAGTTTCTTTATGTATGGGGAGGTGATACATGGGGAGGGGGGTTTACCTTCTCAAAAGAGAAGGGTAAGGTGGAATGGGGTCAGAACTTGGGTGATGAAGTACTAGGTGGAGAGGAAGGGCTGATAGTGGATTGTAAAATGAACAAATAAATAAGTTTCAAAAGGAAACTATTTGCAAATGTTAGCTGCTGAGGAGCAGAGCATTCATTTTCACTAAACTTATAGGCCCTCATAAGTTGACCATGATCCAGTAGAATGTCACATATGCATGTAAGTGTATTGCAATAGCAATTGACGGAGAGAATAAAAGATACAAAAAGGTACATGGGAAGGGAGGTTTAAATATGAGAAAAGATGGGGATAGGAGAGTGAATAAAATCAAACATGTTGTATATAGAATATTCAGAGAACTTAAAAAATTGTTTTATAAAATGTTTAATTTAATTTCTAGAATTATTAATTTATTTACTCTCATTTTGTGTTATCTTATATGTCTTTAGTTTATGAAAATGTATTATCCTATCCAAATTTAAATTTTATTAATATCCACATATTTCATATATGAAAATTAAAGTATACTAATTAAAGACCTACTTTGATTTTATTTTTCTTGAAAGTAGTTATGCATGACTGATGACTACCCTAGAGTAATTTATTCTAAGTAGATTTTTTTTCTGTCAGCATGTGAAATAATTCAAGCTGAGTTTTATTTTAGTTCATGTTACTCTCTGAGACTTTCATGTTTTGCCTACAGGACAAACATAGGTTTTCATAGAAGAGCCAGGCAGTTGTTACCAGAATTCATCAATTTGTCAACACAAAAGCAAAATATTTGAGCTATGTATATAAAGATTGCATATTTTCTTAGTATATGGTGAACTCTTTTTTTTTGAGTTCTTATTTTATTGAATATTTTATTAATTTACATTTCAAGTGTTATCTCCTTTCCTAGTTTTCCCTACAGAAACTATCCCATCCTCCCTCCCCCTGCTTATTATTTCTGGTTTCTAGTAAAGATTTTCCAAATCAGAAGAGAGGAAAATAATGAAAAATAATAAATTCAAACCAAGTGGATGCTTTAGATTATATGCTTGTTTTATCTTTTGCGGCCTTTCTATAAAATCCTTTACTTTCCTTTATACTTGCAACACCATTGATATGGGCTTATTACTAAACTTCTCTCACTGTTTTCAACGAAAGAGCTTAGTTTAGTTACTGAGTTGATCATCTACCATTATTAAATTTTTTGAATTTAGGAGATAAACAGTCAGCAATCTGATAATATATGAGTACTATAATTGTTCTTTGTTTTCTAAACAAAGTATATGGGCTGGGCACACTGCTAGAATCCAAGACTCAGAAGGCTGAAGTGAGACAATATAACGATTATTGATCTCTCCCTCCCCCCCTCTCTGTGGGGATGGGGGATGGGGGGTGTTAGAGAGAGAGAGAGAGAGCAGCATGAAAACAAATTTTGATAAAGGGCATAACCCTTTTGATAGGTTTTTAAATGATGTAATACAGAAATGAATATTTCTTGGTCAAAGTATAATATGGAGTGGAAAATATGTGGTTTATTTCCAGAAATATATTTGATTATTATCAGTAGATTCCCTTAAGTCTTTGGACTTGAGCTTTAACACAAAATGACATGTTCAACATAAGGTAGTTATTAAAATCAAGCTAATTTATAATACAAGAGTTATGGATGAGGAAAAATCTGTGGTTTTGGATTTGTTTTATAGTAAGAACAACAAGTGAAGTTCTAAACAAAGCAGCCAAATAATATATATTATAATAGATGGTTCATTTCATATGTAATCCAGAGAGATATCAGTGCATAAGTAATTATGGTTATGTGGTTCAACCAAGAAAAGAAAGTTATAATAAATATTATGAGTAATGAGTTCAGTTGTTTCAGAATGTCCAGGAACTGTGGTCAGATTTCTGGAGACTTACAATAATGAATGGTGATGACTGCAAACATAAAAGCCATAAAAGTTATGAGGGATGTTATTTTGAATTTCTATCTAAATCTAAGTTTAATAGTAGGAACATGTTATTTTATGTCAAAGATCATCAAGTATTGAGTGAAATTCTTACTCAATGATATGTCCTATTCAGGCTTTAAGTCAATTGGATACAACATAACCACATAGGATATCATTGAAGCACCATCTACTTTCCTCAGAATATTATAAACGTTTATGTTTACTATATCAAAATACAAGGCAGAAACAATTGAATGGGAAAGTTTTGTTTGCACTCACAGTTTAAAGGAGTACAGTCTATCTTGGCATGGATGTGTGTGTGTGTGTGTGTGTGTGTGTGTGTGTGCGTGTGTGTGTGTGTGTATGTGCGTGTGTGTGTGTCATATATCTTAGTGTACATGGAGCAAAGCTTGTGTTTGAAACTTGTCAAATTAGAAGTATCTGGGAACAGAGAGCTACCTGGGAATCAGACATGAATATAGTATTTACTTAGTCATAAGAGTGACTTTTACATCATTTACTTAATATTCAATAACTTTTCAAAATAGCATTATCAGCAAGGGAGTAAACATTCAAATGGCCTATGGTGGCCATGTCACTTCATCCCAAAACTATATGACTACATTCAAATGACGTTTTCAAAAATATTCTCATAGATACAACTAGAAAGTTTTGTCACATAATCTCCACAAACCCTAGATTGTATGCTTAGATTTTCTCTAAACCTACTTGATTTAGGGTTCTTAAATGCTTCAACCCTCCTTCTAGCCTGTAAGAGCAAAATTTCACTGTCTGTGGGGTTCTACTTAATACTCGGTCCAAACATCACAAACACCCTCAAATGTCTGTTTCATCAAAATATCTTGTTACTTGTCACAGTACTCAGTATCACAGTACTGAGCATCAAATTCCAGAAATAATAAGGAGTTAAAGGAACCTGTTGGCACCTGGTATACGGATTGCAAATATGAAGACAAATACAATTCTAGAACAGTAGCTGAGTTGCCATGGTGACACATTTTTTTTATTAGATATTTTCTTTATTTACATTTCAAATGTTGTCCCCTTTCCTTGTTTCTCCCTTAACCCATCCCCCCTCCCCCTGCTCCAGGTGACACTTTCTATAATCAGTGTAGAGTAACTTAGAAGAGACTGTCTCTGTACAGAAGTTTATAAACCTCAAAACTATAGTAAGATTTCTATTACACACTTGTGTTCAAAATAAAAAACTTAGCCTATGTGTTCTGAATTCTTCAAGGAGATGTTGTGAATATTTCCTTTTAATATTCCCAAACCTGTAATTTTGTCAATTTATTCTAGTGCACATTAATTATCTGAATGCTAGAAGTGTGTCAATTTGTAGCCAACTGCCATCATAGTGTTTACCAATAGAGACAATTTTATATCTTTATACCAAGAAAAATACTGAAAATCAGTAATTACTTATGTTTAGAGAACAGGTAGGTCAGTTAATTCAAGAGAAAATGAATAGAGTTCTGTTTACAATATCAAGTTTCAGAACACAACAAAAGAACCCAATCTGACAAAATGGTATTCTAAGTCTCATGGAGATAGACTTAGAGAACAAAGAACAAAGACTCTGTCCTCAGTGTACCCTAAATCTTCTTATGTAAAATAGACTTTGTTTTGTACAAAGGACTTTATCAAATAAATATAATCAAAATAAAATTTTCCTACCATTTAAATCAGGTTGTTTTTGTATTTTCCTATGTTCATATGTGCACATTCATGCACAAAACAATATTTTATAATTTTAATAGGAAGCTGCTTTTGAATTATCAGTGCTACCATGCTAACATTGCTATTAATTTCCTCTGCTGGCTTCATTATAATTGTTATAGCCTTCATTATTTCATCCCATTAGTCTTTCTTGGATGTCAATACATTCAATGTAAGTGTGAACTTTTCAAGTTTGACCTTCTTGATTTATTTCTGGAGGCAATGAAGAGATCTCCCAACCTGCATCCTTCTAAAATATAAAATGATTGAATTGAAAGTGCATTGACGGAAAAACAGTTAACCTTTTGCTTCAGAAAGGGCTGCTGTGTTATTTGAGAGGAGCCTGTTAGACTGTTTCTGTGAATTAACTAAAGATGTACCAAAGTACTAATTTCCCTTACCATTTCAAACTACACCAAAGAACACAACATACTAGTCTATCAGTAGCCAGTTAAAATGCTTCTTGAATTTATCTAGTGAACTGTTAATATATTAAAACTAATAATGTCACTAAAAATACTCTTGAACACAAATTCTTTTAAGTTTTCACATTAATATTAGTTACTATTGACAATGTAGTTGAAGCACATGGGTATTTCTGCACTGACAGAAACAAATATTGAAAACAACTAATTTACCAAATATCTTCTAATTCAGCACATTTAAATAAACTGCGGTAAAATCCTAAGTCCTAAGAAAATGGCACAATTACATTTGATAAATTTTCAAACAATTGCATGTCATAGAACTGAAATTGTTTCATTATTATGTAAGCAGTTCATATTGATAATGTTCATCCAGGATATTTCTTTATCAACTCTCTGCACATGAATTAATTAATTAAAACTTCATGAAGAAAATCTCCTACTGTTTTAATTGTTTATAGCATCTCATCTCACTTTATCTTTGTGTTACCATATTTTTACTTAATGGCAGTTCCTGTCTTGTCTAAATTTCAAAGATTAGCTTTGTTTTGAACAATTCAAATGCATTTTTTATGAAAATTAAAATTAATTTTAAATATTATCCAATAGACTATCCATATGTTCAAATTATGAATAGTATTTCCAATAAAACTTCGTTAATTTGTTCTGAAGTGTGGAATATATATGAAAGTAATAAACCTCAATATACATATGTTGACAATCATTTTGGGTGCTGGACAGAAGGATTATTAATAGGTAAAGTATTTGCTGTGCAAGCATGAAAATCAGAAGCCAGATCTCTAGAATCCAAGTAAAACTGCTGAAAGACAAGGATGTTCTCAGTTACCCAGGTTTTGGGAAAGGGATAGAGACAGGTGGATCCCAGCACTTGCTGGTCAGTGAGTCTAACTGGATGTGTGAGTTTCAGATTCTGAGGACCTGTCTCAAAGTCGCAAAGATATATGAAAAGATTAATGAGGAAAGCTCTGGACTTAAACCTCTTGTTTATGGGTGAATACACACACACACATATACATACACACACATACACACACACACACACACACACATATCAGTCTGGCCTATAGTGCATAATCACTCTATGTCAGTATTCCAGATTTCTGATCTGACCGATTAAACCAGCATACCAAGCTAGACAATGATAATGTAGTTTTATTGAGTTTTGTACCTTCCAAAATATTAGAGAATAGAAACAAATCAGACTTGGGTTGTTTGCCTTTTTTATATTTTACAATAATATTATTAATATAATATAATACATTGTGGTACTAATATATCCTAGTGTATGTTTTGATGATTTTTTTATTTGTTTTGAGACATAGTCTGTTCATATAGCCTGGCTGAACACCCAGAGATTCCACATATTTCTGCCTCTGTCTCTCTAATGCTGGATTAAAGGCATGTGCCCCCTCTTCCAGCTTGTTTTGTTGTTCTGTATATACATATCTTTAAGGAAATTTGTATAAAGATACAGTGTTTTTCTTTTATATAGCCATGTTTAGGTGATGACTATAGCATATCACCTGCTACCAAGTTTTGAGCTTTTCGTTTGCAACAACTTTTAAGTGCCGAATCATCTGCAATTTGAGAACATTTGGTTAAAATTAGGTGGTAGGAATGATTGTAGACAAATGAAAAACCTATTCTTCATGAGATTTCAATAGCTAAATAGATTTATAATCTAAGCAGGCTACTTTAAAATATGTAACATCAATACTTGTCAGCATGGTAGAATTTTCTGCTAGAAGAAACAGTGAAGATTGAAGGGTCTAGTAAGATTAAAATCACAGAATAAACAAATAGAGGGACTAAGGTATCAGAGGAATTGGTGGCCTTGCATACAGGAGCTGCGAAGGATATTAAACGGGCTGATTTGATTTCTCACTATGATGCCTTTATTGAAGCAAATGACACACTTATTAATGACATAGGTTTCCATTATCTGATTAAACGCTTGACTTTACTGACCTCTTAGGTTACCTTGGAGACTTTGTCTCCTACCTGGCTGGCACTATTCTCACCACGTGGAAAGGAAGGTCAATGCTAATCAGAACACTTTCACAAGGTTATATAAAATGCCAGCAAATCCTGAAACTGTTTTTCTTTTCTTTTATAGAAACATGCATTTCGCTTTGCTTTAAGTTCTTACAAAAAAAAATGAATAGTAAAATTTGCTTTAAACTTGGATGCAGGAAGTCAAATTTATATGTGCTTATTTTATTTTAAGTGTGGGTTAGATGAGAAGGACTGATGGGACATTTGGAATGCCCTTTCCTCACCTCACAATGAATCTGACTCATCGGCAATTTATAGCAACTCGTGCGGGTTTAAAAGTTGCTGCAGTCATAGTCACCAGTCAAACTATTATAATTCAACCTGACTAAGATGCCCCTAGAGAACACATTTTACAGGAAACCTAAAATTTATGGAAAAACAATGCGAGTTAGATTTTTCATTCATTGTATTTCTATTCCTAAGGAAATCGGGTAATAAAGCTTGAAACTAGCATTCTGCTTGATGTTTGTGCTGTGCAAGTTAAAAGTTCAATCGGAACAAGAGAATGCCAACTCAGAATTATGCTCCTTTTCTGTCTACATCGGTAAAATATATTTAATTTTTGAGAACATTTTCAAGTGATGAATATACATGTGCCCTTTCTTGTCCTTCTGGAGCATTTTACAAATATCTAAGAGTAAAACTTTATTTTAATAGATTGTTCATGTCAAAATTAGCTTGGGACTTGGTGCTCAGCAGTACCTGGCTAACAGTAAAATGACAATGTGATGTCACAAAAAAAGAATAGATAGGAAACAAATACCAGGATTCATCTGCTAGAAAGTAGAAGGGAAACATTTTATTTCATTCTTTAATAATAGCATCTTTTACAATAATTATTATATTTGTGTTTATTAGTTATTTATTTACATTTCAAATGTTATCCCCTTCCAGATTTCCCCTCCACAATCGCCTATTACCCCTCCCTTCACCCTGCTTCTATGAGGGTGCTCCTCTACCCACCAATCCACTCCTGTCTCAGCACCCTAGCATTCCCCTATGCTGGGTCATTGATCCTCCACAGGACCTAGCGGCTCCCCTCCCAGTGATGCTAGATAAAGCACTCCTCTGCTACATATGCAGCTGGAGCCATGGGTTCTTCCATGTGCACTCTTTGGTTGGTGGTTTAGTATCTGGGAGCTCTGGGGAATCTCGTTGGTTGATATTGTGATTCTTCCTATAGAGTTGCACACCCCTTTTGCTCCTTCAGTCCTTCCCTTAACTCCTCCATTGGCGTCTATGTACTCAATCTGCTGTTTGGCTGCATGTACCCACATCTGTATTGGTCAGGCTCTTGTACAGTATCTTAAGGGATAGCTATTCGGGGTCCTGTCAGCAAGTGCTCCTTGACATCAGCAATAGTATCTGGGTTTGGTGTCTGGAGATGGGATGGATCCCCAGGTGGGGCAGTTTCTGGATGGCCTTTCCTTCAGTCTCTGCCGCACTCTTTGTCCTGGCATTTCCTTTGACAACAGCAATTCTGGATTAATATTTTTGAGATGGGTAGGTGGTTCCATTCATTTGTATGTATATGTGTTGGTGAAATGAATGTGTGAATGTGTGTGTACATGCATGACACATGTGTATGCATGCTTGTGAAACAAGGAAGTTAACATTCTGTCTTTCCTATTTGCTCATTATCTTATCTATTGAGGCAGGTTGTCCCCGAACCCAGAGTTCACTAATTCTAGCTGGTTGGTACCAAGTTGGATCTACTTTCTTTACCTCTTGAGTGCTGGGATTAAAGATGGGCTGCACACAAACTCAGCGTTGATAACGGTTGTAGGAATGCAAAAACTAGTTTTCATAGTTAAGCAGCAGACACTTTCTCCACAGTGCCATGGCCTTAGTCTAATAAGTATTGTTATTTTAGGAAGAGATGGGATGTAGAAAAATGAAGAGAAAAAAATTAAAAGAGAAACAACATTACGTTTAATATTTATTTTTATTTTGATATTTTTAACCTAATTTGAGTTCCTATAAAGGTTAATACTATAGGATGGTAAGTCTGAGAGAATCTGACTTTATATTTATTCTAATATCTTATAGATATTGTTCATTTCAATCTGAACTGAAAAATTGTAAATTAATAATAATATTTATTAACTTTTATTGATAAATTATTGATGCAATAACACTATCGTTGATTTAATTATATTAATTATAAATCTTTAATTACTATTAATGGACCATATCTCAACATTCAGACACTATTTTATTTGACTTGAAACTTTTTTACTGGTGCCTAGAACACCTAATGCCAACTTTGAAGAAACATATATTAATCATAGAATTTGAAAAAATCTAGCTAGTACTCAGCTAAGTGCTTCATCCTTACTGTCTAGCATTAACATTGCAAAAAGTGCTATATATGTACTACCAAAGAAGAAAAGTAATGATGAAACTCAACAAACTATAAATACTATGACTCACAGTAAGGACTTTCCCCCTAATATGTCAACTGGTATATTAGTGACATAAAGGTAAAGCACATTATAGACAATAGGGGAAATTACTCCCTCTACTCTGCAATGTAATAATACCAATAAGGAAATAAAATAAAACTCCATACTGGTAAACTCATAGGAGAGAGCATGGATCAACTCTCTTGAATGAAGTATCATCTTGATGTAGATTATAATTAATATAGAAAGCCACAACTGGTTGATGTTCAGAGAAATAGTTCTGAATGCACAATGCTAAGTTGGTTGTCTTTATCAGACCCCTCTCCTCAAAGCTATATGAGAGAAAAAATACAGAAAGATTCTAAGAGCCAGAGGTGGCAGATGATTTCAAGACAAGAGCATTTTCTAGTCAAAATATGATAAGTGAGCATATGAACTGACAGTGATTGTGAAAGTGTTCGTGAAGGCCAGGCAGACTCAACCTGAAATGAGGTTCTTACATGGAAGACAAAATATAGCCATGAAGTCACTATTCACACCTGGTAACTTTTGGGTAAGAAAAAATTCAGTTATCATCAATTGTGTAGTAAGTGATACATTGACCGTACTCCAGGACAGGTATCATACCCGACATAAATTGGACAGCGTGGCTTTTTGTTTTTGATTGTGTGTGTGAGTGTGTGTGTGTGTGTGTGTGTGTGTGTTTAAATAAAGATATTAACATAGTAAAAATGGCCATCCTACCAAAGGCAACCTACAGATTCAATGCAATCTTCATCAAAATCCCAACACGATTCCTCAAAGACATGGAATGAGCAATTCTCAAATTCATCTGGAAAGGGGGAAAAAAAACAGAATAGTGAAAACAATTCTTAACAATAAAAGAATGGCTAGAAGAATCACCATCCCTGACATCAAGATTTACTACAGGGCAATAGTGATAAAAACTGCATGGTATTGGTACAGAGACAGAAATGTCAATAAATAGAGTAGAATTGAAGATCCAGAAATAAAACCACACACTTACAGACATTTGATCTTTTACAAAGAAGCCAAATATATACAATGGAAAAAAGAAAGCATGTTCACCAGATGGGGCTGGTCTATCTGGCTGTCAATAAGTAGAAAGATAAAAAGAGACCCATATTTGTAACCTTGCACAAAGCTCAAGTCCAAGTGGATCAAGAACCTCAACATAAAACCAGATACACTGAATTTAATAGAAGAGAATGAGAGAAAGTGCCTTGAACTCATAGGAACAGGGGGAACTTTCCCCAACAGAACTCCAATGACTCATGCTCTAAGATCAAGAACTGATAAATGGGACCTCATGAAACTGGAAAGCTTCTATAAGGCAAAAGACATTTCCAATAAGGCAAATAGGCAACATACAGTTTGGGAAAAAATCTTCACTAACCCCACATCCAATAGAGGGCTAATATCGAAATATATAAAGATTTCAAGAAGGTAACCACCAAAACAAACAAACAAGCAAGCAAACAACCCAGTCAAAACAGGAGTTTAGAACTAAACCAAGAATTCACAATAGAGGAATCTCCAATGGCTGAGAAGCACCTAAAGGTATGTTCAAGGTTCTTAGTGATCTGTAAAATGCAAATCAAAATGACCCTGAGAGTCTACCTTACACCAGTCAGAATGGCTAAGATCAAAACCTCAGGCAACAGCACATTTTGGGAAGGATGTGGAGAAAGGAACACTTCACCATTGTTGATGGTATAGCAAACTGATACAACCACTGGGTTCAGTCAGAGAAGATGCACCTAACACTCAAGAGACAGGAGTCCCCAGAGAGTTTAGAGGACTGGGGAGATGGGGGTGGGGGACAACATCATTGAGACAGGGAAACAGGGAAGAGTTTTAGGATGTGGAACTCTCGGAGGGTATACCTGGAGGGGAATAAAATAAGGAGTTTAAAACAAACAAACAAACAATAATTTTAAAAAAGTGATGTTTGATAAGTGAGGGCAAGACATGGGGAAGTTGGAGGAGAGGAAAGAATATAATCAAAATGAATGAAATTCTCAAAGAATACATGCAAACCAATATTTAAAACCATGGACAAATAAAGGGATTTTTTTTTAACTCAAAGACAAAGTCTGCATTCATCTGTCCATTATTTTGCTGCAGATTGAATATGCTACCTAAGTAGCATAAAGGATAAAACACTGAGAACACCACAGCAAAGAAAAAGAGATAAAGGGAAAGAATATGTGTATCTGTATGTGTATGTGCATGTGTATGTGTGTGTGTATGCACTTGCATAAACACAAGGGGAGACCAGAATTGGATTCTAATGCCAGTGTTTACTCTCTAACTGCTCTTTAACTCTGGTTTTTCAGATAGGATCTCTTCCTAAACTTTCCTAAATTTCAGTTGTCTTGCCTGGCTAGAGATCACTATGAACCTTTCTGTTTTGCAACCCCAGCACTGCAATTACAAGCACATGATGCTTTGCCAAGCTTTCATTCAGGGTTAGGATCCATACTCTGGTCCTCATGATGACATTGAGCACACTCTACCCACTGAACCACAACACTAGCTACACAACATCATGACTTTAGAAATCTAATGTCCATTTTAGAAGCAAAATATCTGTAAACGTTCATGGTCTGGGACTATCCATTCTTTAAGATAAATTCAGGGAGATGTGTATATATTAAAATTTATTGAAGTTATATCATCAAACACTACTATGACTTACATCTGTTTTTTTGCTGTGAGATATGGGAAAAGAATTTCATGTCTGCTCACACAGATCACTTAAAGTAGTTTATTTTGACCCTGATATCTACATTAATGTATTGCTGGGTTTTTATACCAGTTTTATGATGAACCCAGTTTTCCCCCGAATTTATTTCAATGTGTCTTCAGAAAGAAAACTATCAGTGTAATGCTTTGAACTTTCATTATTTTATTGAAATATCTAAATTCCATTTCACTCCACATGCCAGGCAGGGTGTCTCACAGAAAGTACGCATTTCGTAGAGAAGAGAATTGGTTGAGGAGCAATGACAGCTAAGGCAGAAGTAAATAGATTTCCTACATAAGATCTGTGGCTGTCAGAGCTGTCAGATTTTGCTTTCATGATATGCTCTACATTTTAAATCCTTGACAAGCCTTTTCCTTGCCTTCTTCTGACTCTATCTATCTATCTATCTATCTATCTATCTATCTATCTATCTATCTATCTATCTATCTATTAGAATGAAATAAGCTTAATAACTTTCTTTTTTAGAAACTATACTTCCCTACCTATCATAGAAGCTCTAGTGATCCTCCATTCCCAGGAACCTTACATGAACACTCCCTCAGGGTCACACACTTCATTCCTTTCTAATGTCAACTACATTTCTTTAAATGTTGGAGGAAGGTATGGTTTATTACATTTCAGTGATGCCAATATGTAAATGTATCTCTGTTGTTTTAATTCAGCTTTCAGCAATTAACCCAGGTTTTAAGGTACACAACTTTCAGCTTAGACTCTCTAAAACCTTTGAACTCTCCTTCCTTAAGAAGATGCAGTCTCCTGATTTGCCATTAATACACTGGCCCTCATTTTTATAAAGCCTTTGTTATCCTTTCTCACAGGATTACTTTGTATACTTTATTAATAAATTTAGATTTGATGACATAAAAAAATCCTGTGTCTGTATTATATAATGAGATTCCTTCCAAATACACTGCCAAAAGTATGCATATTTGTGGCTTTTTTGATAAAAAGCCAAGCAAACACAAATGCACACACATTGAATTATTGACCAGTAACTAAGTTTATGCTTCTTGCTCTCCTTTCTCCTTTCTGTTGAATCTTTAATCCTTAGATTTTCCTTTTTCTTTACACACAGATTATTTCACCAAAGATTTCTGTTAGTCATTGTGGTCTTTAAGTTTTGATTTAAATAGAAAATGGTTGATTGTTTTTTTTAGCATAATAGTATAGAAATAGAAATTAGTTGATGCTTCCACGGATTTTCCGGGAAACAACTTGTAATATTTTATTTAGCCACACAGCCTGCCTGAATTCTGAGGAGAGAGCCTAAGCTATTTGTTTTCCATTCCTTTTGTATTGGCTCTGATAACTTCCATCTTAGCAAGGGCACCATTTCTGGAAGTGATTCTATATTTTTTGTTGAGAATTTTTACCTCTATAACATGATTCCCTTACTCTAAAACTCTGATCTGCAGCACAGTATCAAAGTATTAGAAGAAAGCCGACAAACATTATTCCACAAAATGAAGCCAAGTTACATCAAAACAATCTCTGATCTCCTTATCATCATGAACAAACTAGAGTATTTGTTCCTTCAAAAAAAAATTTCTCAAAATATTTTGCTACAGCCTTTTCACTCTACTGTCTCTTTTATTTTTAATTCAACCCACTTCACCTTCACCTCCTCAGTCAACAGCACTCCACAGGCATTTACATTATGAAGCCCAGTACTTAATTCTTAAATCCTGAATTTGAGATCGAATACAATTGGAACTAAGATTCTCATTTATTTGCAAAAGGATATTTGAACTTGTGTGCCATGTAATAGGTCACTGTTCTCCTTATTAAACCTAGAGCAAGTATTTATCATTTTCTTGTTGTATTCTCAACAAATTTTGATTTTCTGAGTTGCAATGGAACAGAACTCAGTTCTTGAAACTTCTTGGCATATGTCTCTTTTTTTTCTCTCTCTCTCTTCAGTAGAGGAGGACTCTGTAGTTTGCATCTTTCAACAAAATATCATCAATCACATTCTGGTTTTTAATGTCTCTATTTGTTTAAAATTCAACCCAGCCTTTGGTATCCCTGTGGCGGGTAAATCAAGGCAGGCAGCTGTTGGGGGTCAGTGCTTAGAGATGTGTCCAGGGTGGAACCAGATACCTACAGCGTCTGCTGCCCAAGGCAGCCAGTGACTAGAGAAGCTGCTCAGCAGCCTTTTGTTCTGAGGGAACACAGCTTAACTTCCTGGGGCTTGCACACTCTGTGGCCAGGAGAAAAACTATGAACTCTTTTAACTCCTTGGGGCTGGTGAGAAAGAGAAGAAAATGGAGAAAATACACACATACACATGTAACCACACACTGAATGGCTGAAACAAAGGCAGAGTCCAATAACTTCATATACTTAATATATATACTCAAATATACATAAACACAGAAATACTTGTATATACAAATATATAGACCTGCAGAGAGAAAGATATATTGTCACACATAGAATGGTTAGAGCAAAGCTACAACAAGCAGGATCCAAGTACTCCACACATATATACATTAATTCACACAGCTGGTGGATGGAAGGAACAATTTTCCAACCCCCTTTCACACAAACTTTATACATGTGCACATAGCTGACGGATGGGAGAGAAAAATTTCCAGTCCCACCATACCATACCATATCATACACTTCTTTATTCTTTTTTTCTTTTTTCTTTTGAAAAGCATGTTCTTTTATTGAAAAAGGAAATAAAAACGTTTTATGATAAAATTGAAGATTTACATGGAAAATATTTCTGATAAAATACAAGAGATATATAAAAAAGCACATTAAAATTGACAATTTTCATGGAAAATTAAAGAGTAAAGTGGTAGACATAAAAAACATTGCTAAATTAAATTGAACAATGAAATAGAAACATTTTATGATAGAATTGAAGATTTACATGGAAAATATTTATGATAAAATTGTAGAAACATGTAGAAAAAAAAACCCAGCAAACTCTTTCAAGCAGTATACAATTAAAATGTAATTACGTGTTTGTTTTATTGTAGTGAATGATTCTGAAAAATGGTGTATTTTCCAATACCTTTAAAAGAAATAACATTATATAGTAAAGGTTAAAAAACAAAATTATTCTAAAAAACCTATGTACATACATAACCAAGCAACTTGTAATGGATTAACAAAGTATAAGCAAGTACAGTAGTTTTCTTATCCAGTATCTCTTGCAATTTGTAGTTGCAAAAATATTATATTATTATCTTTAAATATAATCTTACTCAAGTCCAAGTGGATCAAGGAATTCGATATAAAACCAGATACACTGAATCTAATAGAAGAGAAAGTGGGAAAGAGCCTTGAACTCATTGGCACAGGGGAAAATTTCCTCAACAATTCCAATGGCTCATGCTCTAAGATCAAGAATTGATAAATGGGACCACATGAAACTGGAAAGCTTCTGTAATGCAAAAGACATAGCCAATAAAGCAAACTGACAACCTACAGATTGGAAAAAAAATCTTTACTAACCCCATATCCAATATAGGGCTAATATCCAAAATATATAAAGAACTCAAAACCTAACCACCAAAAAATCCAAACAACCCAGTCAAAAAAGGGGTATAGAATTAAGCCAAGAATTCACAACAGAGGAATCTCAAATGGCTGAGAAACACCTGAAGACATATTCAAAGTCCTTAGTGATCAGTGAAATACAAATCTCAACGTCCCTGAGATTCCACCTTACACCTATTACCACTCAGAATGGCTAAGATCAAAACCTCAGGTGACAGCACATGTTGCTGAGGATCTGGAGAAAGAGGAACACTCCTCCATTGCTGGTGGGATCTCAAACTGGTACAACCACTCTGCAATCATCTGGAGGTTCCTCAGAAAATTGGAAATATATCTACCTGAAGTTCCAGCAGTAACACTCTTGGGAATATAGCCAAAAGATGCCACAGGGGCACATGTTCCACTATATTCGTAGCAGCCTTGTTTGTGAGAGGCAGAAGCTGTAAACAACTCAGATTTCCCAGGACAGAAGAATGGATACAGAAAATGTGGTTCATTTATACAATGGAATACTACTCAGCTACTAAGAATGAAGACATCCTGAGTTTGCAGGCAAATGGATAGAACTAGAAAATATCATCCTGAGCGAGGTAACTCAGACCCAAAAGAATATACATTTTATGTGCTCACTAATAAGTGGATATTATCCAAAAAAAAGTGTTGAATATCCAAGATACATCCCACACAACTCAAAAAGGTCAATAAGCTAATGGGCCTAAGTGAGGCTGCCTCAGTCCTACTTTGGAGATAGAAGAAAGCAACCACAAGAGGGGAGGAAAGGACCTGGGAGGAAAAGAAAATGGGAGATGTGGAAAAGGGAACATGATCAGGTATTGGGGGGGGAGGACTGAAACCCCTGAGGACCAGCAGAAAGAATGGAAACAGTTAACATCGGGAGGTAGAAGGTTGGGAAACCCTCCAGAAGGTACCAGAGATGTGGGAAGTGAGACTCTCAGGACTCAAAGAGAGGGACCTTAGAAGAAATGCCCTACATTAGGGAGAGGAAACTTGTAGAGCCCACCTCCAGCAGAAAGTTGGGGCATCGTGAGGGATGGGTTTGCCATCCCACAGTCAAAACTGTGACCCCCTAATTGTTCCTGTCTGAAAGAACTGCAAGGCATGGAAATGGAGAGGAGTCTGAGGAAAAGAAGGTCCAGCGACAGGACCAAGGTGGGGTCCAGATGAAGGGGAGGTCCCAAGACCTGACATTATTATCTAGGCTATGCAGTGCTCACAAAGGGACCCATCATGACATCATGACTGTGCTTCGCCAGACTTAACAAGTAGCTGAGTCAGATGCAGATATTTGCACCCAACCAATAGACAGAAGCTGCTGACCTCTATAGTTGAATTATGGGAAAGCAAGAAGAAGCTTCTTAGGAGGGTGACGCTGTAGGAGGACCAATTATCCTTGACCCCTGAGATATCTCAGATACTGGTACAACAACCAGGCAGCATACACCAGCTGATCTAAGGCCCCCAACACATAAACAGCAGGGGACAGCAAGGTCTGGGTTTAGTCATAGAATATGCACCTAACACTCAAGAGACTGGAGGCCCCAGGGAGTTTAGAGGTCTGTTGGGGTTGAGGTTAGGGAGTGAGGATATCCATGTGGAGACAAGGGTGCAGTGAGGAGGTATGGGATGTGGAACAGTTAGAATGTGGACCGTGAGGAAATATAATCTGGAGTTTAGAATCATCATCATCATCATCATCATCATCATCATCATCATCATCATCTTGTAAAAATCTGAGAATCACAAATCTAAATTAATATAAAAATTAATCGTATCTACCTTAAATCCTCAAAATGCATATCTACTCATTAATAGTTCTTAATAAAACATATCAGAAAGCTGAGGAACAAAATAGTATAAGTCAATCATTACCAGTCCAGCCTTAGTGAGAGTCATGTCAGCCAGTGTTGCAAGTAATCTTATTCCTTGACCCTAAAGAGTTCCTAACTTAATAGTTTAATAAGAGTGTGCATTTTTTAACTTCATATTACTCCCAGTGTGGTAGTCACTGTTGACAATCTACATTTCTATAGTCTTCTTTAGGGTGCTGATAGAGTTATTAATCTGCTCCAGCAGTAATGCCTGAAAGAGATCAAGCATTATTATTGTGAATGACAGAGATATCCTCCAGTAAGGGACTGGAATCCACCTTAAAGTTTTCATATAATTCTTAAATTAAGAAAAATGTGAGAGCACCAGGTAAGGAAAACTCCATAACAACATAAAGTCCTCAGGAAACCTGGTCATTGAGACCATGTCACACTGAAGTACCCCTACCCCATGTGGCTGTGATAACCTCTGGCCTGCATTCCATGAGTTCTAAAGCCATTTGTAGTTACTCTTGCATGGCCCCTGGTACCAAGCCAAGATAAGAACTTATTTGTTAGTTCCCTTTCATATCAATATGAAGTAGAATTTAGTATATTTAAAAATATATCACCAGGCTTCTAAATTCTTAGATCAAGAATGATGCATCTGTGTATGTTTTTCCAAAGCATTCCTTAAGCATTTTAACTGACCCATTTCTACCCACCTCCCCCTTTTGAAAGGATGGTAGATATTGAAGAGTAACAAGGAGAACATTCGACCTGAAACAAATTATGTTAGGTTCATACTCAATTTAGTATATTCATACTGTTTCTGAAAAAAAAAAGGAAAATCTTGGGAAACTGAGAAAAATATGTATGTTTTGGAGTTAAGAAATTTATAAAGAAAATGGAAAATTCACTATCATTAGTAAGGTTTGGGTTGAGAATTTTCCACCAGACTAATTTCTAGAAGGAATCCTGGTAGGAAACTATGTAGCTATTCAAACATAATAAAGCAGCGAGGTAATTAAGCGGGATAGAAGGAGATCTGGCATCACCATGTATGATGGCTTTTAAAAAGAGTTTTGAGGTCAATATAAGATCATTCTTGCCTTTGAAATAAGCAATCTTATAGCATTCAGAACTTCCATCCTTGCACCAAGGCAACATCATCTATTTCTGAATTGATGGATTATTGTGAAATGCTTTGATTGAAACAGATTCTAGAATAAATATGAAATAAATAATTGGAGATTAAACAATGGTATTACACTGGTAATTTATTTTTTTGATGTTAACACTCTCAGAGATCAGCGTTATCCCCCAGAAAAAGTGAAATGGGGAAAGATATGTATTTATAAAACTTATGGAAATTACCTCAGATTAGTATGAGAATAGAAACTTGCTAATAAAATTTGCAAATATTAAAACTAAATAGACATTTTCTTTCCAAAATAAAATATATGATACATGAGTATATGCTAAGTGAACCAACTACCAATATATCTTTGGAATATTTGAATTTTCTTACTATGAAAAGTTCATAAATGGTAAAAGAAAAAGGCATAATTTAATATTATAGACGCAGATAAGTAGGTTTTGGTGAGTATATATCAAAATTGCTTCAAATAGCTTCATTGTTTAACATAGTACAGAATTAAATTTTTCCCATGAATAATGCTGATAATACAGGGGTTCAGAATTTAAAAAATAAAGGTGGTGATTTAAAATAGTTTCCAAACAATACAAAAAATAGACAATATCACTAATATGTAATGCTTTATATTTATTCTTCACCAATAGAATGTTTACTTTATAGCATGTATTTATGTCTCTTTATGCATGTTCTAACTCCCTACCCCATCTGTAATGTAAGCATTGTATAAAGTGTACTATGTCATGATCACTGCTCAAACAATGACTGTAATAAAATTGGAATTCACTGAAATGAGCAGATTCATTAAAATATATAATAAATAAGATTACCTAAAATGATGTATTGCCACTTTTAAGACATTTTATTTAAATAAATTAAGACTAAACAAAGTTGTTATGAGGAACAAGAACTGTTGTAAATAAGGGGGAAAAGAGCAAGGAGACCAGAACTGCCTTTCGACATAAAATTATTAAATATTAAAAATGTACTGGTGAATAGCCTTATCTCTTTCCTCGAGGTTGATTTTATATGATGACAGTTTTTTGACAATGACTGTCAGCCAATGTCTGATTCACCTGAGAATTTAGGCTAGGTGGGTAGGCGGTCCTGTCATTGTGACATTGTATTAAATGACTGTGAATTTTATATTTTGTGTATGTATATTTAGTAGTAGAAAATAAACTTGTGACAGTGCATAGTTTTCAAAACTTTATTTAAAAGTAAAGTTGTTTATGTTATGTAATTTTCATAAAGATTATTAAAGTTTAGACCAAGCAAGATATTATTCTCCTTTTTAGTTTAGCAATTTTAGATGGCTTGGGTCTCTTATTGTAGTAGTCCAGTTTTCACTGGAACACATCAACTGTGTGGTTTCATTGTCCCTGTTTTGGTTGTGTACCTCCATACATAATTGTTTTTTTTTTTTGTTTCGTTTTGTTTGTTTGTTTTTTACAATTCAAGTGAAATGCAGGAAATGAAATACATAGATAGCTAAGAGGAACATAATAAATGCATGTCTCTGTGCTCAATAGATTGCATATCCTTAATTATACCTAATATACAGCCCTTACTTCAGTATTTCCAGCTACTTAGAAAGTTATCATTTTGATGCCGACTAATTTAAATTAGAACATAGACAGTACCAACGTATTCTTTTTGATCACAAAACGTGGGATTTACTTTTACAACAAACTAATTAAGATGTCCATATTCCTTAATGGAACTTAGAAATACTGCTTCTTTCATAAGAAGATAAGCAAATTAATAGTTCATTCCCCTTTTTTAATGTATCTACCAGATAATTTTTATGTATCTAAAGAATTCACATTATTTTTCCATGGCTAAATTTTTCTATTATTTTGAATCCTGCAGGACACAGGTGAAGTGCTCATTCAGTACTTAAGAAATAAATATATTTCTATCTCTCAACACTAGTTGTCTTCATACTATTTTCATAAGTGATATATGTCAGTGTCTCAATACAAACTTCGGTAGGAGAGAAACAGCAGAGCAGCCAATTTATATTACAATAACAACTTAAATTAAAATTATACTTCTGATTAAAGAGAGATGAGCCTGGTGTAATGACACATATCTTTAATTTCAGCACTCAGGAGGAACAGGCAGAAGTATCTGTGGTCTGGTCTTTACTGGGTTAGTGATTTCTTCCTTGGTTTCTGTTGCCCTCCTTGGTTCTTTGGGGACACTGCCTGGTAGGGAGTTCTTTGGGATCATGATAGGTGTGGCCCCTGAAGGTTTTGCATAAAATGTGTTTCTAGTTATTGGGAGCTTGAGCTTAAGAATGGGGATGGGCTAAAATTAGGGTACTGAATGGTCTACAAAACGGATGAAAGCCAGATGTTTCACCGGAATGTAGTCTCCTGTGAATGGGGTCAGCGAATGAAGAATGAAGAGAGGCTAAACAGGTAGTCTTCTACAGAGCTACGAATGGAAGGAAGGGGTGCTTTTGGAGGAGAGGAGAGAGAGAGTGAAGATCTAAAGAGCATCTATCTGGTTTTCTGGTCTACTTGCTTCTCTGGCAGGCTTAACTGTTGGAGTTCTCAGGAAATGCCTGCTGGTGCTTGGGGCTCAGGTAACACTGTAAGGGAAGAGATGAAAAAAGGTCCGAAAAGAAGGTTTAGATGGAGTTGGAGGAAGACAGAAATAGGAGGCAGAAAGGAATTGGAAGCAACAGTGCTGTGCATTATGGGTTGGATTTGGGGGCGAGATAGGTGAAAATTTGTAGTTATCTTACCTCTTTTCATGGATAGGGGTTTCTGAGGTAATTCCTGCAGAAGTTGTAGACTGGGATAAGATGATGAGTCAGGGGAACGAAGGCCAGAGGTCTGTGTGAGCTTCTTGAGACTGAGGCATGGGGAAGCCAGTGTAGCATGTGGTCTGCTATAGAGCTGGGGTGGGGGGTGACTGTGAGATTATATTATATTTGGAAGAGATGATGGAGTGGTAAAGACCTGCAAGTGGTTTAATTACTTTCCTGGCCTTAATATTCCATTTGTTGCCAGTTACCAGAAGTTGTATTTTGAAATGTAATAAGTAAAGCAATGAGTGGTGAGGAGGAAGTTTGGAGAGGAAGTTTTGTGAGATCCACTGTATTTGATGGAAGAGAGGCTGACATTTCTTTCGATTACTTCTCTTGGTACTTTTAGATACACACAAATATCATGCTGAACTGTGATTAAATTTTCCACTTTTTTAATATGTATAATACATATTTTTAATTAATCTAACCTGTTTTCCTTAGTGTATGCTTAGATTTTTTTTAAAGCTTAATTTATTTAGGGTTCTTAGACACTTCAACCTCCCTTCTAACCCACCGGAAAAAAAGGTAGAGGAAAGGTGGTTAATACCACAAGTGAGTATGGATCTGTTTAGAATTAGTTCTTTGGTGACTCCACTCTTTGTTGTGAGGGTATCAGCAGTTTAGTCCAATAACAAACACTAAACAATAATTAGTTGTGGTGCTTCAATCCAGCAGTCATCAGCACAAGTAAGTGGAACAGCAAGATTCAGATAGAACACCACGAAAAGGTTTTGGTGTGTTTCTCTCTATGAAGTGAAGATCTTTGAAGACCAGCGAAGCATTGCAAGGCATAGCGATGCAAGAGCATCCTTTTACTGTCTGTGGGGTTCTACTTACATTCTTTCCAAATATTTTGAGCCCTCTCACAGGGTAGCTTCCAGAGAAACATCAGGTGACACAACTAAGCTTCCAAAGAAACCAGAAATTTCTACTTCAACGCAGTTACATCAATTATTAATCACAAGCTTACATAGCATTAGTTTGTGTGTGTATGTTTGTGTCTTCAAGTTTGTTCCCATATGTGTAAACATGCTTTTGGAGTCAATCCACTGTGGTTGATTATTTATTCCCATCTTTCCCCACTTTATTAGTTCTTTGGGGAGAGACAAGGGTTGGTTATCTTTGAATTTGGTTCTGAACAATTTGCTAGATGACCTGGCTACAAGGCTCCATATCAGCTTTTCTCTGTGCTACCAGCACAAGACTGACAGATCCATGCCAGTACACTCAGCTGAATGTGGGAATTTAGGGGTTCACCTCAAATCCCCCTATTATTGAATAACAAATAATTGTCAACTTGACATCTCTATCCTTCTAAGTTATTCTTTATTTCATCACATCAAATAAGATTCTGGGATTTGTGTGTAAATGTCTATGTGATTACATATGTAATTTTTCATCAATATTACCATTACTTGCTTTTAAATGCATTATCATGTATGCTTCTTCTTATCACAGATTTTGTTCTTGCCATTGAAATGAGAACCCAGAATTTTTCTATTAGAACTTGGACATTTTTGTTTGTGCCATATTTTTTAATATCTCTTGCCTTCTTTTAATAACCTCATAATGAAATTGAAATTGTTATATGTTGCAGGATTTTTTTTATGTCCTTTCATATTAGAGAAGTGGAAGGCCTGTGATTGGACAAGAAAAGGGAGGCAGGGCTATGAGTTGGGAGGACAGAAATCACAGAAGGAGAAGGGAGAAGAACTGAGATGACTTTGGACATAGACCTCTGTGGCATTTACTAGCCACAAATAGCTAAATACTTAAAAGGTTAGAAATATTGGGATAAAGCTTTTATCATTATCAATTCGCTCTGAAATTACTGTACTGGCATGTTGTTAATTGTGATTTTAAACATACCTAAATCTAATTGGCTAAGTAATTAAACATTAAGTGTCATGCTCCTACCAGGTAAATAGGTGGTGAGCTGGTAGACAGTGGGATGTGTGCGGGTTGTGTGTAAGATGAACTCATGGAACCCCCACCAGAGAGTTGGCCGAGCGGGGCCTCGAAAGTGGGCAGGCCAGCAGATCATGAGAAGTGTGGGCCTAACCAACAGAGAGTTAAACGGGTCATTGGTGGGCTAGCAGGAGCCCTGTGGCCTGCATGAGGTCTGTGAATTGCCATGTCTTGCTGGCACTGGTGTGGGAATGTGCCAGGGGTCTTTTAAAATCTTTTTTAATATTTTCTGCAACAGTTATAGATTTTACCTGGACTTTTCTCCCCTTTGAATCTTTTAAAATGCAGTATGCTACCACATACTAGATTCATTATGCTGATTGTGAATTAATTATCAGTTTCTCTCCTCTAGACTGCAAGCTTTCTGTGAAGATTCACTATGAATTCAGTCAACTTTTCCTCACAGCTTCTATTTCTTAATTCTCCTTGGTAAGTGGGGCTTTGATTTACAGCAAACATTGGACTACACTACTATGATAGTGAGCATGTCATATCTAGGTCTAGATAAATACAATCATGCCGAATTTTAATATACAGTAGGGTGTGGCTCTTTTAAGTATTCACGGATGAAATAAATACTGAATATCAGAATTCCACAAAGTCTTTGTTATCCTATTCTTCATTTTCAAGCTACTACCATCTCCTATTTGGTAGCATTCAATGGAATGTAGAATATTCCACATCTCCCAAGTCTACTTTTACTAATGAGTAAAGAATCTGAGCTCTTCATAAATACTTTTTATGAAAAGTTATACTTTTTGGGAGATTGTAAGAGACTGAGACTTGCTTAGAAATATCTTAGTGTTCTGGATCTTCTATAATCTAATATCTTATGCTGATTAATTATTATAGAGTATAAATTAAATTTCCAAGTTTCTGAAGGCTAAAAGCTTCAGGATTAATAATACAGATTACATGTCTAGCAAAGTCCTGTACCCTGACTCATTGATGCTACTTGTTATTTCTTCTCATGGTTTAAAGTCCAAATGCTTCATCTTCAAAAGGTTGAGAGAGAAACAGAAACCTCATATCCATTATCTATTTTTCCATCTCAATAAAGGAGAATTGTCCTTGTGATTTAAACAGATAATCTCTTCTTAATAAGGAGAAATGTTGATTAAGTCTCTACATGAATCTGGCCAAGCAAATTTCAACCATAATATAGTATCCCATTTTTAATTTATAGGTAAAACTAAGGCCCAGTCACCTCCCAGATCAAGAAACGATACTTTTTCAAACTTGATAAAAACTAATATGTTAGCTATGGCATAACAGTTTAAAATTAATCAGTATTTATTATTGTTTTTGCATATTTCAAAAAAGTGTTTGACATTATTATGTAATGTTGGACAATATTATGTAATTAAAGGAAATTCAAATTAATGTTATTTATAATCTATGAGTCTATCATCTATATCTATCATTTATCTATCATTTATTATCTATTATTCTACTGTCATTAATCTAATCTTATCTGCTTGCTTTCACAAATAAAAGATCCTTTACTATGTTTAGAAAATCTGACACTTGGCCTTATGAAATGAGACCAGTGTGAAAGTGTGTGATTAATTCTTTCTGCCCACAAGTCTCATTTAATACATTCTCTTTAATCTCAAGATTAAATTTTTAGTTGACATAACATTATTGTTGAAACATTTATACATATTTTCTTGGTTCTTTATTCTTCTTGATATGTTTGCTACTTTATAAATATATGGTCTTTCAGAAAAATAGTAAAAATAACTATATGTTGCTTCCAAACACTAAATAGAGATATTGTATAGTCTTAATTTTTCCAGTTTATTTAAACAAATATGGTCATTTAATTGTTTATAAATTTGCCTCTTCTTCTTGAATACGCTCATCTTTTAAAGACAAAAACCTTCACCTAAATTTATTATGGTTTTGGAAATGGCAGTGTGATTATAAGTAGTTATATACAAATTATCTGCATGCTACTTTATAATGAAAGAATTTCACATTACCGTATATACATGTTGTACATACCTACATTTCTATATATATGGAACAATTTTGTCTGTATTTCTAATAGTCCCAATGTTCTTAAATTTTAAAACCTGTCATAATTTCCTGTTTGTACTTTAAAACAATTTTTAACTCTTACCATGAGAGTTTTAATTATGTATTATACACACAAGGTGTCTTAATAATAACAATCTACATAACATTTTAAAAATTAATGTGGAGTTTACACCTAAAATTTAAATATGTTCAGAACCCAAGATCATGGTAACTAACATAGATTATATTTTTAATAATGATTTTATTGCTGTACCCTTCCACCAGTAGGTGTCAAGATTAATAATGTTTTCATTCTTTGCATAATATGTGACATTTGAAGGATTTTCTTCTCCTCATAAATAGATTTCAAATTCATGAATGTGGTTAATTAGTTCTACAATTCTGGTTAGAACAGATAGGGATATTTCCATAAAAAATACAAGCATCATTTCCTATTGACTTTATTTTTCCAATGAACTTTAAATTCCTTTGTTTCTGCTTATGGGTAATAGACTACAGAGCTCTAGTAACTGTGAAATCACATATGCCAAGGGAGAGGTCTCTGACTGATTTGATGCTGTCTACCCCTGTGACACATCAAACTGAAAACCTTTCTGCTTGTCTATCGATCTACACATTTTAGATGGGTTTGACAAGCATGCTATTTTAGCAAGAAACAATACAAAGGGGAGAAAAAAATATCCTTCATTGTATTTAAGCCTGAGGCTGTTCAGAGCTGCTGCCTAGGGGGATTGCCTTCTTTATAGGACACAATTGTTATCTATGCTGAAATCTCCAGTACACCTGAATTAGTTTCTGTTGCTTTGAGTTAAACATGACCTTAAGGTAGCCTTTCATATTAAGTAGATAACTGATTGATGTTATTTTATGAAAATGACACAAAAGTCCGAGAAATTACAAATAAAAGAAGTTGAATAAAGTAAAGTGAACTGTTATCTAATGCTCAAAGTAAAAAGGAATTCTCTATGTCAATGTTCATTTTAGTTCTATGGCACTCTGAAATTTATCTGTAGTTTGATAGACATTGTTTTACTTTTCATTATAGTACTAGTTTTGAATATTTAAAGCTTCTTTCAAAATTGATCACATATTTTTCATTTTATTTATACTTTATGAACAGGTTATTATAAATAATTGCTTCATATATATATATGTGTGTGTGTGTGTGTGTGTGTGTGTGTGTGTGTGTTCTCAATATCATGATTAAGTATGTGCAAAAGGAAATGTTCTTTCATGGTTTACTGATTGTAGTGATATTTTACCACGTGTGATGTATATGTAACTTTTGTTCACTGCATGAAGTGATGAAGTCAGAACTGTACACAAGCTGTGTTCAAACACAGCTTTCACTGAGACCAGAGGATTTCTTTCTCTCATCTGTCTATAGGCCTAGGCCTGGATGATTCTAGCCTTTGTACATTCTAATTTTCTATGCTGATTCATTCAATCTAGCTTCTCTCAGCTTCTGACTGAATTGCTCTGCTTGGCCTCATACAAACTTGAACAGTATATTTTAATCTTTTTGCTCTTTTTGATTTTCTGGCATTTTCTGTGTTTACCTTGTTCTCTCTGCAACCTGTTTCTGTAAAATTGTTCCGGTAAATCTACTATAATCACAAACCACTCATTTCCCTATCACATACTCCTCAGTAGCATCTCTTTCATGTGATGGTTTCCTGTGAGTTAGGATATCCTTACAATGCATATTTGTGCTGACTCATCTTTCTTTGATCCATTAGTTTGTCTGCCCCTCAATTAGACTTCATTTTGGTGGGGATTGGGGAAATAAATGTTTTTCTCCCCCTAAGGACATGTCTGTATTTCACCTAGACTATTAAAGGTTTGTCATTTCTGCCTGATCAGACAGACCTACAAGGACTTTACAAGTGATCCCTTTCCAGAGCAGTGATATTGTGAGATTAAAATTATTCTACAGTGTGACAATAAAAAATACTCTTATCTAGACCTCATGTTGCATACATGCAAGCTCAGCATTCGAAGGACTGTGTCAGAGAATAGTAATGGAGATGTTTGGGGACTTTCAGGCACAGGAAAATTATCATTTTCTTAGTGATGACATGCCCATTTAATATAATACTATGAACTACAAGGATAACTAAAATTATGTTTCTATTTCAAGAAGCAGCCATTGGCTGAGGAATTGTATTGTATTGTCCAAAAGGACAATGATAAGTTATGTAAATGTATAATCCTTCTAATAACAATCAATATTAACTATAAGGTAGTTAAAAAATTGAAATAGTTTATTATGCATCACTAAGTGGCATAACTCATCTGAATTTTTACCAAAAGTCTATACAAACTCTGTACGCATCTAGGAGATCAACATGATTTTGTACCTGGGCTACATGAAAAATAATTCTTGTATACAGTGTTTAATATTTATAGACACATAAGATTTCTATAACTCACTATTTCCCTCTTTATTATTTAATATATTTTAAATTTAATTTTATTGTTTTTTGCTTTGCATTATGCTTACTGTCCCCTCCCATACTTCTTCTCGTTCCCCCTTCCTCTTTTCCTCTGGGGAGGTTAGAACCTCCCCGGGCTTCCCCACATACACACTCTGACCCTTCAAGTCTTTAAGCACTTCCTTTCTGAGGGACTCAAGAATCCAGGTTAGTTGTCTTAATTTGTCTTCCTATGACATTCCTATGACTAATCTCACATTGAACCTGTTTTATTGGTTAGCCATTCCTCAGTGTCTGTTCCCTCCCCTGTGCCTACAGTATAAGTTTTCTATGGCTCCGAACTTCTGGAATTATTCTTTCAGTATCCTAATGATACATTAATACAATTGACATTAGGCAAGATGCTTGTACACTTTATTTCTACTATTAACAATCCTTGCAAAATATGGCATTTGAAATCATGAAATCATGAATGTTCTTATGCATCATCTAAGTAAAAATTTTGGGATTCTACCTACAGAATATAAAGAAGGAAAAAAATAAAATAATTCCATAGAACAAACTTTAATTTCTTTCCTACCCATTTTCCTTTATTATAAACACAAATGCATATTGTTCTTTTTTTAATTTTATTTTGTTTTCTAAGTTTTTTTTATTTACGTTCAAAATCATTTCCCCTTTCTCGTTTCCTCCCTCCCCGAAAGTCCCATAAGCCCCCTTCCCTCCCTCTTTGCCCCATTCAACCCCCTCTCGCTTCTCTGTCTTGGCATTCCCCTACATCCAGTCTTTCCAGGACCAGGGGTCTCTCCTTCCATCTTTTTGGAAATCTATTGATAAGCGAATTGTGTCTAGGGTATTCCGAGATTCTGGGTTACTATCCCCTTATCAGTGACTGCATACCATGTGTGTTCTTTTGTGATTGGGTTAGCTCAGTAAGGATGGTATTTTCCAGTTCTGACCATTTGCCTAGGAATTTCGTGAATTCAATGTTTGTAATTACAGAGTAGTATTCCATTGTGTAAATATACTACATCTTCTGAATCCATTCCTTCGTTGAGGGACATCTGGGTTCTTTCCAGCTTCTGGCTATTATAAATAAGGCTGCTATGAACATAGTGGAGCATGTGTCCTTATTGCATGCAGGTAAAGCCTCTGGGTATATGCCCAGAGGTGATAGACCCAGATCCTCCAGGAGTGTCATGCCCAGTTTTCTGAGGAATCGCCAGACTGCTTTCCAGAGTGGTTGTACCAGCTTGAAATCCCACCAGCAGTGGAGGAGTGTTCCTCTTTCTCCACATCCTCGCCAACAACTGCTGTCTCCTGTGTTTTTGATCTTAGCCATTCTGACTGGTGTGAGATGGAATCTCAGGGTTGTTTTGATTTGCATTTCCCTAATGACTAAGGATGAGGAACATCTCTTTAGGTGCTTCTCAGACATTAGATATTCTTCAGGTGAGAACTCTTTGTTTAGCTCTGTACCCCAATTTTTAATAGGGTTACTTGCCTCTCTGGAGTTTAACTTCTTGAGTTCTTTGTGTATATTGGATATTAGCCCTCTGTCGGATATAGGGTTGGTAAAGATCATTTCCCAGTTAGTTGGTTGCCGCTTTGTCTTTTTGACAGTGTCTTTTGCCTTGCAAAACCTTTGTAATTTAATAAGGTCCCATTTGTCAATTCTTGATCTTAGAGCATAAGCTATTGGAGTTCTGTTCAGGAAATTCTCCCCTGTACCCATATGTTCAAGGTTCTTCCCTAGTTTCCTTTTTATTAGTTTCAGTGTGTCTGGTTTTATGTGGAGGTCCTTGATCCACTTGGAATTGAGCTTAGTGCAAGGAGATAAGAATGGGTCAATTTACATTCTTCTGCATTGATCTGCCCTGAGAGAGTGCAGAGTGAACTCTGCCATCTTTGCTTCTGCATATTGTTCTTTATCCAATCATCTCATATGTCATACCTAGTCTATCCCTTAAAAGTGTGTAGAGGCAAAGTTATAAAGATGTTGCATGTATATTTACATAATGCAGAATAAGATCTTGGGCCCTAAATGAGATTTTGCTATTTTATCATTTAAAATTATTATAAGGAATTTTTCTACTGATATAGTTACCACAATATTTTATTTATAAATTCCAATATTCTACAACTATCTTCTTTTTATGTGATAACAACTTTCTTGAAGTATTGATTTAGTTGTTCAAATCATCAGCTGTTATTTTAGCTGATTTAATATATATACTTTACATGAACATTGACTACACATTAACATGCCTAAAAATGAGTACAAAAGACAAAATTAAGTTTTAGTAAACAGGTACAAATAATTTTAAAATGTGATCTCTTTCTACAATCTGTATATGTTTTCTCAAGTATTTCTAAACATGACATGCTAAGTAGATAAGATCTTCCATTGTCTCAAACATTGATGCATAGAAAGCTAAAGTGAGTTAGTCCCAGGTTTGACCACTTTAGAGCTGTTTTTCTCCTTTTGAAAATCTGTGCATTAAAATCACAAACATACATTGTTAAATTTTGAAGTTAAAGTTAAGGAGAAGAAACAAATGGAACCTGAGTGTGAGCTCAGGATGAGCATAAGAGGTGACACTTTAAGTAAAATGATGCATGCACACACTGTCGCATGACTCACATAAAAATATAATCTAGTCTTATGAAGAAATTTTACAATATACCCTGTTTATCACAGAAGGCTTGTTCCCAAACATCCAAAATGACCTAAAACTGTATATTGAAACAAAACATACACATTCAATATTTTGTCATATATATACATACATATATATGTATGTATATATATGTATATACATAATAGTTCCATGAAGTAGAGTATTATCTTCATATATTCCACTACTATTTAAATAAGGTCTCCTTTAAAATTTCTCCTTATATTAGATAACTTTTTATGTCACTACAAACAGGCATATTTATATAATCCAATTAAATAAAATGAATGGCATAAGCATTGTGAAGTATTGTTTTTAGTCTCGGCAATGCATCTGACACACATGTGCTATGATCCTTTCACAATGTTTGCTAACCAAAAAAAGAAAAAAATCTGCTAAGTGACTAAAAAGTAGGTACAATATTTAATATGGATACACTGAGTACAATAGGAAGGTAACCTATGTGAAATGGAACAGAATAACAAAATATTTCTCTGTGATATTTTTAGAATAATGTACGATTTTAAATTAAAAATCCTAATATCTGGAACTTTCCATTTAATATTCTTGTGTACTATACTCTATCTTGAGTAATTTCATCTATAGAAATGAAATAGATATTCTGGAGGGGTTTTTTTGTTTGTTTGTTTGTTTGTTTGTTTTGTTTTGTTTTGTTTTTTTGGCTAATAGACATTTATAATGAGTACATACCATGCAGAGGAAGGGAAGTACTTAGGTGGGAGAGGAGAGGGAAAGGCAAAAATGTGAGCATTATCAGGTATGGAAGGTCAGGAGAGAAGCCTTGAAAGACAGAAGAATTAAAAGAAACAGGCAACATCAGCAGGTGCGATGTAGGTGGGTCCTCTACAAAATACCAGATACCTGGTAGGTGGAGTTTCTCGGACTCAAATGGAGGGACCTTAGATGAAATGCCTTACAGTGGGGAGAGGGAACTTGTAGAGTCTACCTCCAGTAGAAAGACAGGGCATCAAGTGGAGGGATGAAGTTGACATCCTACAGTTAAAAACTCTGACCCAGAATTGTTCCTGTCTAAAAGAACTGAAGGGATGAAAATGAAGAAGAGACTGAGGAAAAGGTCTAGTGACAGGCCCAACTTAGACCCATCTCAAGGGGAAGCTCTAAGGCCTGACACTATTACTGATGCTGTGCTCTCCTTGCAAACAGGAGCCTAGAATGTCAATTCTCTGGGAGGCCCAACAAGCAGCTGACTGAGATGAATGCAGATATCTCAAGTAACCTGAATCTCTGAGATCTCTCAGACATTGAGCCACCAACCAGGCAGCAAACAGGCCCCAACAAATATATAGCAGAGGACTGCCTAGTCTGACCTCAGTGGGAGAAGATGTGCTTAATCCTCAATAGTCTTGAGGCCCCAGAGAGTGAGGAGGCCTGGTGAGGGGGGGTGGGGTTCTCTTGGAGAAAGGGAGAGGAGAAATGGGAAGAGGAACTGTGGGAGGGGTATTAGGTGGGGGGCAGTGATTGGACTGTAAGAAAATAAAAATAATAAAAAATGAAATTGAATTCTTTAAGGGAGACTAATAGGATGACAATTATGAGAGAGATATGACTTTAAGACATGTATTTATGTGGTCATTTGTGTGACAGTGAGGAAATAACCTCAATGAGTCCATTCTTGATTTCTTCCATGGTGCTTCCTGAGCTTAAAATTATGTCATTAGAATTGGCCAATCACCTTTGTTAAATATTTGCTGTTGAACCTTCTCAATAGTTTTTAGACATTAAAGAATTTAAAAAAAAAAAAGAATTTTCATCTATACAACGTGGTGCTTTAGGTTTGATGTGAAGTATACATGCAGTATTTATATTGAAATGACAATTATCATCAAGCCAGCCAATATATCTAAATTGTATAGTGTTTGTGTGTGTGTGTGTGTGTGTGTGTGTGTGTGTGTGTGTGTGAGAGAGAGAGAGAGAGAGAGAGAGAGAGAGAGAGAAATATTTGCAATACATTATTTTATAAACTTACGATAGCTGTAATCAACTCCTTGGTTTTAGAAAAATATTTACAAAATATTTTTAAAAGTTGTGTTATAAATAATATAACTGTAGTAGATTAGTTGGGCAATTCAGTGTTTAAAGAAGTAAGGCTGCTATTATTATAAACACCATTTATTCTGAGCAAGAGTTCATTTCATTAATTCTTCAGTAACCATCAAACGCTTTTGAATTTAAGGTTCTCAAACTTTTTAATAACTTTCTATAATAACCAATTCGGTATCTAATCTATATAATTTTCTTAAGGTATTGCTTCACTTGTTTGGATAATTAAATTAAAAATGGTTACCAATATTTGTAAATCTTCATATCAAAAAATAATATTTTATTGTGCTATAATAATTTATTTATTATCTCACTAATTTTATTATTCTTTATTTCTGGACAAATTAATGTTTTGTATATGATTTATATTGCAGAAATTTATTTTTGTATATAAAAATTAACCATACTCGCTGAAATGATCAAATTTACTCATGTTAAAGTGTAACAGAAGCATAGTCCAAAATTAAGTTGCATGTTGGTAACTCAAACTACATATATTTACTTCGATGAATCTTTTAATGTCTAAAGAGTAAATTGAATCCAACTTCTTCAAAGGATACTTTGATTTACCATGGTTTTCATTTCATAAGATTTCAATTAATATCCACAAAGTAAGCAGGCAATGTAAATTATGTTTTTGTACACTAACAGTACACTTATAAATGAAACATCAAATTCCATTAAAAGAAAACCTGTCAACATAATTTATGATACTAAAAAAGAAAGAGAACAACAGCAAAAATATTTAAAAATAAGTTTTAAAATCAAACAATTATTCTATTAAAAATGATCTAATGTTCAGTTTGTTCATGAACATTACCTACAAAGTTATGTTGTTCAAGGTCATGAATATTATTATCCAATGTACAAAATTAACTTGGCAGAAATTATGTACTAAACATAAAGAAATTTTTTTCTTGTTTGGTTGCTTTTCTTTCTATGATGATACCCTTCCAAAGTACTTGGGGTTAGTTAGAACTAACATGTTGATTCACACCAGTCTGTATCTCTGCTCCTAGGAGATCCAATACCTTCTTATTCTATACTGGCCATGAGTCACATACACAGTACACAGCAAAACATGAAGGCAAAACAGTCATGAACAGAAATATATGTTTAATGTTTTTTAATCACTTTATTTTATTCTATACTTGGACTATGTCTTCTCATATATTGTCCTTGAATTTTACTGGAGTTAATAAAATAGCAGAATTTCTTTTTTTCTTTCTTTACAACCTTGGGAAAATAGTTTTATAGCTAGCAGTGAAATTATGTCTCCAACTTATCTCTTCATGCTTGATTTTGGTCTAATTTTGGTTTTCACATTCTGTGCATGTTGGTAAATTGCTGAGAGTCCATATGGGAAGCTGTACTGCTTACTGCGGTACCCAGAAGTTGCTGTTTACTTGTAGTCATCATTCTGACCCATACACTCTTTCTGGTCCTTTTCTTAATGATTTCTGGATCATGAATAGGGAGGGGAAATTTCTTCCCTTTAGGACTGGGAATTTTGTAGTCTCTTAATATCTGCATCTAGGTCAGTTGTAAATAGAAGTTTCTCTGAGGGAGCTGAAAGATACATAGGGATAAATTATCAAGAATTGAATGCTATGTCCATTTACTAGCATAATTGTAGTTAGTTCTTTCATAGAGTTTATGATCCATCTAGTTATATTCTTTGTCCAATAATGTTGAAAGTTATAGCTTACATCTAATGGGGCAGGACTTAAATCCAACCAGAAATGCCTGGTTAGTTACATAATGTTGGTGACATTCCCGATTGCATCAGTGGGTATGTCTTTCTAAGTCAGTCATGTTTGTAGCTTGCATATGGTTCACAACTGGTTATGACTGATAATTAACTTTTACTTCTATAAGATACAAAATTCTTACCAGTATCATGTTTGCTATCCAGTAAGTGTGATGCTTCCAGGTCTGTACCATCTTGATTTTGTGATCTATTCAACTGAAGTATGTGATATTTTCAGCAATAGGGTCTTACCATGAAACTATGAAGAATAAATAAGAGTAGTAGAAATAGACTCTAATGCTTGGGATGCTATATAAGCACTTAAGCTAAAAATCCCCCCAAAATAACTCATTCCTTAATAACATTTCAATGTGCATGCACATGAGTGTAAACAAAACAATATAATGTATAAACAGGGCTGGAATACATTTTAAGACAAAGTACACAGAAAGAAAAATGAAATAAATGCAGGAATCTAAGTAATATAATTGAGTTAATACAATTTTGGATTAATAAGCCAAAACATAAATCAACTATATTTTTAGTTTTCAATCTATCCATCTTGTTATAGTAATTCACTGAATCCCTCAGGGGAGTCAAAATCACCATAGTCTACCTGCTTCAACCTCCCATGTTCTGGGAATAAGACATAAGCATTCATCGTGGCTATAAATTTCTTCTTGTAGTAAAATGTCAACTATGAGTATAGAAGACATGGTACAATGAATAAGACACAAGGAAATGACAAAATTCAAGGGACAAGTTTATCATTTAAAAACAGAAGTTTGTGACTATATTTTCCATATTGTCTGTAATAAATGTCAAACATTAGTCTTTTCTACCAAAGACTATAACACTTGTTTTTAGGACAAGGAATAAAATTCTTTTTGTCTCTCCCAAACTTGTAAGTCTTGCTAATATTTTCATCATCATACACAGGTAAACCTTTGTTAACTCAAAAGTCTACTGCTCTATTCCAATCTGATGACCTGGATCAGTAACCCTTTCACCTTCTTACATTTTCCAGGTACCAATTCTTTTAGATTAACCAATAGCGTAGGACTGGGAGGTGAGAACCCACTCAACATTAAATGGACACAATCATTTTCCTAGACTAAAAGACAAATACACTTCCAACTAAAAGACAAATACACTTCCTTTCTCAGTGTGTGTTTTTCTTCCTGAAAACACTTTCTTAATCAAGAATAAAATTGGCCTTGTAGTACCACTAAAGTGATAATAATGGACTTTTTCTTTGTGACCCCAAACTTATTTTTAACATGTCTAGATTTATAGGCAGGAAATTTCAGTGACTGTGAGACCAGTGCCTCCAGCCAGCCAATCCTGTGACAAGAATGGTGACAGGTTCTCAGTAGAAGTGTTCAGAGCATAAGACTTCTCTTTAAAGAGATTCCATTTGATAGTTCTCACCATGAAAAGAACAAAGAAAAGTATGTCAAGCTTAGGACACGAGTTGCATTTTTTTTTATTTAAGTGTCTAAATATATGAAAGTGTTTCACATTTTTTGTTGTTGGCATTGTTGAATGCTCCTAGACATTTATTTGAGGTTGTATAGGATCTGCTTATTATTAGACAGAGAACTGGCAGATACCTTACAGGTAGAAATGGGATGGACAAATGAGTTTCTGGTGTACTGTTGTAATGGGTATACCTCAGAGAAGCATCACCCCCAGGGATTTGCCTCTGGATTACATCTTACAGTTGCTGTTATTTCTCATGTTTGTCATTGGTATATTCCTCCTCTAACTAGCTTTGTGTGAATAGGCATGGTGTGATTACTTCTTGGAAGACTACCCACCATAAAGGACAATTTTCTGAAGATCAATATGAAGACAAACTTAGATAAAATAATATTGTTTAGATAAATTAAGGATTTTACAGGATTCCTAATTTGATTTCAATAGTTTTACGAAGTTATGGTAGTTTGAAGAAAGTTTAAATAGATTGTTTAAGTTGTTAGCAAGAAAACTACAATTAAGTTAGAATTGAGAATCAAATGTACCCTGTATTTGTACAATATTGAGAGACATATAGATGGCAAATGTTTAGTTAGGTATGATTATCAAAGAAGAGTATATAATTGGTAATCCTATTGTCATTTCCTTTTATGTAATGATTTTAACCTGGTTTTGAAGAATATATTCTTGTTGTGATTGATTTTGGAGACTATATAACTTATGGGTCTAAAAGCAGACTAATAATCACACTTGTTTTCTTAATGGCCACTCTGAAAGTCATAATGGACTAGACATATATGTTGGAGACTCCAATGTGACTACAGATGGCAACTCAGATTACTATACCAAGCAAAAGCTTCAATCACCATAGATAGAACAAATAAGTATGCAATTGTCAACATTGTACTCTAGATCTGTGTCTACAAAACCTGGAATCTAAGAACCTGAAACAATGGGGCAGACTACAATCTAATGCTGTAAAATATTATATTTCAGTTTCAGTGTATTCTTATATATGAATGAAGCAAAGAAAGCAACATTTCAAGGAAGAGTGTTCGAGTACAGAAAATCATGATCAAAAAACAGAAGTAATCATCAGTAAGCAAATACTAATACTATCAGAGCAGTCCTTTCCCAGAACTTTCTCAGGAAAGACCAATTTAAACACAATTGCCTGGAACGTAATATAGCGAATATCCCAGAATGTATGAAAGCAGGGCAGATGGTCATGCCTAGATCAGGATACACTGACAATATTGGATCTATAGCTGTGTGTTGAGATCCAACAAGAATAAACATATTATGGAATTGAATATAATGGCTTAACATAGGAAGCACAAAAATACTTCGAAGAATCAACCACGGAACAAAATGCCTGTGAGGTAAAACATATTCGCCTTTTTTTCTGGAGCCTTTCTCGAAACACCCCAAAACATGTTTTACCATGAATCACTCTTTTTATTGGGCCCTAACACTATTATGAAGTGAAATTTAAATAATATCCACTTATAAATGCAATTAGGCAGAAACCTCTAACCTTAATGAAATTAGTTAAGTGTATGAAAACAGTGGAAACAAATAACTTCACAACAACACAATCAAAGGAAGAGAAACCTACATGCATACCACCACCTTCAGCAGCAGAAGCAATACCTTGCCACCACCACTATCACCACTGTTTTAGTTAGGGTTTCATTGCTATGAAGGCACGATATGTCCAAGGTCACTCTTATAAAGGAAAACATTTAATTGGGTGCGGCTTACAGTTTCAGAGGTTCAGTCCACTGTCATCATGGTGGGAAACATGATAGCATTCAAGCCGACATAGTACTGGCAGAGGTGAGAATCTTCTAGATCTTGATTCAAAGGAAAGCAAGAAAAGACTCTCTTCCACACTAGGTGGCGCTTGAGCAATAGAAGACTTTAAAACACACCCCCACAGTAACATACTTCCTCCAACCAGGTCACACCTACTACAAATAAGGTAATACCTACTAATGGTGTTACTTCCTATGGGTCAAGCATATCAAACCATCACAGCCACCAATAAAAAGAAAACAACAGGAATTAACAATCATTGGACATTGATACTTCTCAATATCAATTGTGTAAGGTAACAAAAACAGAAACAACAGATAGCTGAACAATAGTGGGAAACTGAACAACTCTCTATTGAATGAAAAAAATGTGTCAAAACAGAAATAGAGAAAAACAAAAGACTTTCTAGGATTCAATTAAAATAAATACACAGCATATTTAAACTTATATGATACAAGAAAAGCAGTGATAAAAGTTCATAGCAGTAAGTACCTACCCAAAGAAATTGGAGGGATCTTAACACCCCTTAACAGCAAAATTTAACAAAACTGTACACAACTATAAAGGTAACTTTATTCACTTGATGTAATCGTCATCTCAGAGGCTTACAACTGATTAAGCTCACTCTTTCTAGTATTTTCTGAACTATGGTAGATTGTTCAACTCAGTTATTCTGGCCCAAATACCCCTCTAAACTGACTGATTCAATCTTGCTTCTCTTATCTTCTCACTGAATTGCTCTGCTTGGTCTCAACTAACTCAGGCAATTCGTACTAATATCCTCGTTCCTTATTTTCTGGCTTCTACTGCCACTGATAACATATGCTGAACTCCATAAACCCACTAAGAAGCACAACTCCACTCTACTGTTCTCAATGAACTGACTCCAAACACCCTGCATTGACCTCAACTTTTTATAACTGAACTTACAGAACTTTCTCTCTCTCTCTCTCTCTCTCTCTCTCTCTCTCTCTCTCTCTCTCTCTCTCTCTCTCTCTCTCTCTCTCTCGGGCTCTGCCTGTCTCTGCTTTTAAAATAGCTTTTCTTCTGATTCATCACTTTGTCTGCCTCTTAATTAGAAATTACTTTCAAATATGTCTTCTTCCATCTACAAACCAATTTTACATTGATGATGTGAATTTAGGGTGAGTTTGTATTCCAGTCAGAGTTGTTAATGGTGTGTGGCATGTCTACATTCCAGTCTTCTCTTATGGACTTAGGTCCTTGGTTGCAATGCTTTAGTGGTACAGCCATGTTACTGTATTAAAATTACTGTAAACACAACTAAGAAGAATAGGTAGCAATAAATACTAGAACTCAGATCAAAAATTAATAAAATAGAAACAAAGAGAACAATATAAATAATCAATGAAACAAATAATTAGTTCTTTGAAAAAAATAACCAAGGCAGGCAAACACATATTCAAACTATCTATAAACCAGAGAGAAAGAATAAAAAAAAATCAGGACCAAAATGAGTAATATAACAACAGATACCCAAGAAATCCAGAGAATAGTAAGGACATACATTAAAAACTGGTTCTCCATTAAATTGGAAAATCTGAAAAAATGGAATGTTTTCTGTATACATACCACAGGTCAATGTTAAATCAAGATTTGTTAACAATTTAAATCAATGTACAAATCCCAAGGAAATAGAAGCAGTCACTAACAGGTTTCCCAATTTAAAAATCCTTAGGGCTTTGGTGCAGAATTATATGAGATTTTCAAAGAAGGATTAACATCAATACTCCTCAAATTATTCTGCAAACTAGAAACAGAAGGAACATTTCACAACACAATTTATGAGGCTTCAATTACTTTGATACCCAAACTATATAAACATTTAGCAAATACAGATAATCACAGATGAATCTGTATTATGGACATAGATGCAAAATACCCAATAAAATAATTGCAAATAAAATTCAATAGCATATAAATAAGATCACCTACCATTACCAAGAAGGCTTCATATTTCAATAAATGAAAATCAGTAAATTTAATCCATCATATAACAAACTGAAAGAAAAATATACACATGATCATCTCATTAGATGTCACAGAAAGGGCATGTAACAAAATTCAACAACCGTTTATGATAAAAGTTTTAGAGAAGTAAGATATACATTTGACATACTGAAACAGATTAAGGAGACTGGTCTTGGTCAAGTTGGATGGCTGCATGTAGAATAATGAAAATAAGTTCATATTTCTCCCCATGCAAAAGACTCAACTCTAAATGGAAAAAAAAAGGATATACTGAACCTGATAGCAGAGAGAATGAATGTAGGACAGCCTTGATCTTATTGGTACAGGAACATACTTTTTTAAGCAAAACTCCATTAGCATAGGCACTGAGGATAAAAATTGGTAAATGATACCTCATAAAACTGAAAAACTTCTGTATGGTAAAATTTATAGTCATTAAGATGATGTAACAGGCTACAGAATGGAAAAAATTTCTGAACTTCTCATCTGATAGTGAACTAATATTCAAAATATATAAAGAAGTATAAACCTGGGACTGACAAAAACATGTAACACAATTTAAAATCAAACTCTGATTTAAAGAATGAAGTCTAGAAAGAGGAAGGAATTGATGACATGTAGGAATAAAGTCTTCTATCCACATGTCTGGCACACAAATGAACTCAGTGACTGTGACAGCATCTATGTGTCCTGTATCAGTGTCCATGGGATAAGGGTAATAGTACTCAAAGTAGAAGTAGACAGCCCATACCTACCTCTAGCTGATACATAGTTTTAAATGGAAAATCAGTTTTCTCCAAAGGTCACCCTGGGGAAGTAAAACAATACTACATATTGGCTCCATGATCAACAATAATTGCCAACACAAAACAGATGAAACAGAATCTTTGAAGTTCCATAGTCTCATAAGGTTACATCAGAGCATTACTTTTTTCTATGACAGAGATTCCCTTCATACATATTATACCTTCTGTTTTCCTGTTTTTACTGGATTTCTATTTATGCAGATGTGTATGTATATGTGGTGTATATGCATGTATGTAAGTACAAGTACACATATGCATGTGACACTGTGGCTTTATGTATTTTTCATGCCTTTTCTTTGGTTCTTGTTAGGCTTTTTTATCATTTCTAATCACAAATTCTGCACTATACATGAGTTATGAAGAATATAATAAAAACTTTACTTTAAAATTGACATTAAAGAGAACATTAAATTTCAAAATGTTCATTTCCAGAAAACAATCTCACAATGTGTATTTGGCAACGCTAACATTCTATACCCAATAACTACTGTTAGAAATAGTGTTTATTAATATGATAATCAGTTAACATTTAAATCAATTTTAGAACTTGGATAATGACAAGTTCCCATACTTATAGATATGTTAGGGAATTAATCTCACTCTTCAAGTGATGTATTATGTATAATAGAGATAACAAGGACTTCTGGTTACTATGCAAAACTCCACTGAATTTGAAGGACTAGGCCTCTTATTAAAAACACATAAAATGATGGATTTTTCTGAAACTATGTTTAAAATTGCATTGGGAACAGAAAAATATGAAGATCTCAGCAGTCAAGAATTGGACCAGATGAGCAAAAACAGGCGCAAATATCAAAAGGCTGTGAGACATTGATTAGGGACTGGAGGTTTTAATTACAACATGGTGACAGGAGAAAGTGCCTAGATCCTGCCAGAAGAGAAAGTAGAAACAGAGCTTAGAAAGGAGATTCACAAAGCCCATTTGAACAAATCTGTGACACTGGAGGATCAGGAATTATAAATCTCTATGCCTCCACACTTAGAAAGCTGTAAATGAACTTCTTATGGACTAGGTGTCTTATAATAAACTTGCACTAATTGTATGACAGTGTACAAACCATGAAAAATGTAACTGCTAAGTTAAAGGACTTTGATTCATCCTCTGCTCTTCTGCTGCTGTTGCAGGGGATAAATAGGGTGTATAATAAGAATCTAGAAGCCTACAGTCTCTGCTTACTTGCTGACTATCTATCTACAGAATTCATCTTTGAGAATTTTTTTATTTGCAGGTGATCATTAAGGAGCCGACACAACTATAACTAACCCAGATAAGAAAATTTATTTTTCAGTTAAAGCACAATGAAAATTGAAGTTATTGATTTTTTTAGTGAAAAAATAACCAAAAGTGAATAGTTATAACTACATGTGACTTTTTATATGTACTGCTACTCATATTTCACACTAAATTGACATCTCAACTTAGAGCTTTACCATTTTCTTGAATTGCCAAGGTTGATTATATACATTTCTTTGGGGATTTTGTGAGTTTTGGGGAAATATTTGTTCTTTTGCATTTGATTTTCTCAGACCATAATGAAGAACTAAACTGGAGAATTCTTAGGAGAGCTGAGATAAGAGATTTGTTTTGTCTCCAAGAGTAACAATAATAAATGCTACTGACATTTGTTGATCACTTAGCATATGTCAGGAGCAGAGGTAAATGCCACAAACACATCACAAGGGAGACACAGGTTAATAATCAGCAAGCCAAGAAAAGGAAAATGACAGTTGGTGTGTGGATCTGGGAAATTGACTCCAGGGCATTGGTTCTTCAAAAAGACACCAAGATTATAATAAATTAAGATTATAATATATTAAGATTATAATAAATTACGATTATAATATATTAAGCAGTAGCAAGCACCAGTGAAAAGACTAGGTTTGACCGTTTATTTCACTAGTTTTAAAATGTGTAATTTACTGATCATACCTATTTAATTCAGTAAAATTTAAACAAAATTAAACATTAGAAATATAAAACTCAGAAGGTGAAAATAGGATAAGTTTATCTATTGGAATTTGTCTTGCCATATCAAAATAATCCAGTAAATAGATTGAAGTATTACAGTTTTATGCTACTGTACAAACTTTTAAAATATCTGTCAAGGATTTATATTAGTTTGCAGATAAGAGCAGTAAGAAACATATTCATGCTGTGTAGTATATGAACATATATGAAGAAGAGTCTTGAAGAATAGAATGATGTTTTAACGTGTGGTTATTGTCATTAATATCATTCAGTTGACACTCAAATAGCAGTGCATCCATTATTATGTTTTCCTAAGTGTGTCATCGCACTTTACAGATAGTCACTCCATCATCGCCTTTGTGGACATCTGCTTTAAAGCCAGTCAAATAGTCATCTTTCTTCTCCATATTGTACAGATAGACACAGAGACATTCTAGAATTTGTAGGTGACAGAAAAAGTTATATTGTTCTGATAAATGTTTACTAAACATAAATAGAATTTTCTGAAATGATCTTTTAAACTTCAGCCTTAAATAATAAAAATATGAAGAAAATCAAATTATTTTGTTTTTATTGAATACTTTTATTTTTGAGATTGTAATAAAAATGCATCATTTCCATTCCTTTCTGCTTTGCATCTTAGTCTCCATCGAACTCAGGGATGTACTTCTGAAATGCCTTGGAACTAACTGCTTTTCTAAACTGAATCTTTAGAAACTACATACCAGAAACTTTGTAATTTTATGAGGTCCCATTTGTCAATTCTTAATCTTACAGCATAAGCTGATGGAGTTCTGTTCAGGAAATTCTCCCCTATGCCCATATGTTCAAGGTTCTTCCCTAGTTTCCTTTCTATTAGTTTCAGTGTGTTTGGTTTTAGCGAGGATGTGGAGAAAGAAGAACATTCCTCCACTGCTGGTGGGATTGCAAGCTGTTACAACCATTCTGGAAAGCAGTCTGGCGGTTCCTCAGAAAACTGGGCATGACACTCCCCGAGGATCCGGCTATACCACTCCTGGGCATATACCCAGAGGCTTTACCTGCATGCAATAAGGACACATGTTCCACTATGTTCATAGCAGCCTTATTTATAATAGCCAGAAGCTGGAAAGAACCCAGATGTCCCTCAACGGAGGAATGGATTCAGAAGATGTAGTATATTTACACAATGGAATACTACTCTGCAATTAAAAACAATGAATTCACGAAATTCCTAGGCAAATGGTCAGAACTTGAAAATATCATCCTTAGTGAGGTAACCCAATCACAAAAGAACACACATAGTATGCAGTCATTGATAAGGGGATATTAACCCAGAATCTCGGAATACCCAAGACACAATTCACATATCAATAGATTTCCAAGAAGATGGAAGGAGAGACCCCTGGTCCTGGAAAGACTGGATGTAGGGGAATGCCAGGACAGAGAAGCGAGAGGGGGTTGAATGGGGAAAAGAGGGAGGGAAGGGGGCTTATGGGACTTTAGGGAAGGAAGGAAACGGGAAAGGGGAAATCATTTGGAATGTAAATAGAAAAACTTAGAAAATAATAATTAAAAAAAAAGAAACGACATACCATTGCCTTATGAGAGATTTTTCCCTCTGAACGGCAAGAGTTTTAATGACAAGAAAACATAACAAATCAAATAGAGCTGTTCTGTATTTGAACGGTAGTGTAAATTTAACAGTTTTTTTGAGTCTTAAGGATGACAAGCATTTAAAAAGCTTGGTGGTGAAGAAATTAATAATTTTAACATTAGACTAGTTATGGCAATGCAATAGAATAATTTTAAGAGAAACAAGCATTTTCTACTTTGACAATTAATATGGTACATTAATAGAAGAGACATGCTTTGCAGTAATAATTTTGAGTTTAGTAATCTATAATTTTAGGCAGATATACACAAATGGATATTGGTTCATTGACATTTATTTTTCTGAGAGGAACTTTTAATTTTGGAAAGAAGGGCACACCAAGCAAATTAGAGAAGGAAGCTGAGCAAATTCAAATGAGTCATTAAATATAATAGTAAATGCTATACACCAATTACTGATAATCATAGGAAACCATTAAATCACAATAAAATTTTAGTAAAAATAATAGCTATTTAGTTACTAACACAAGAGAAAGGTATGAGATAATTTTTAAAAATAAGAATCATTAAATTTTATGAAATATATTTTGTATTTTATCTGACTATAAATTAGGACAAATCATGTTTAGTCCATACTAAACATGCCTTTGCTGTGAATAAAGACACATGTTTCTTTTGGTCAATCATATACTAATTTCTTTCATTGGTTAGCATAAAACTCTGTTGATTAATTATTCCACATTATATCAAGAAAACAAATAGCTCAATCAAAAATGGGGTATATATAAACAGAATCTTCAGTAGTAGAAACTCAAAGAGGCAAAAAACATTTAAAGCAATTTTCAATGTTTAGTCATCAGGGAAATGCAAAATATAATTATTTGGAGATTTTTTCTTATATGTCTCTGAATGGATAGGAGCAAAAAAGAATAATAACAGCTCATGCTAAAGAGGATATGAGTAAAGGGAATACTCATCCATTGCTGGTGGGAATGAAAACTTGTACAACCACTACAGAAATCAGTCTTGTGGGTCCTCAGTAATACGGAGGATTAATACCCCAATACCCAGCTCTAAATCTTAGACATGTATTCAAAGGACAATTAATATTTCCACAAGAGTTCTTCCTCAACCATGCACATTGCCAATTTATAATTGCCAGAAATTAGATACAGCCTCGATTTCCCTCATCAGATAAATAGATAAAGAAAATGTGTTTCTAACACAGTAGAATGTTAATTAGCTGTTTAAAAAAATGCAACCGTGAAATTTGCAGATAAATCAATGTAACTAGAAAGAAAAATCATCGAGTGTGAGGTAAACCAAACCCAGAAAGACAAACATGATGTGTATCAGCTTATAAGGGGATATTAACTGTTAACTCAATCATAACTAATGTATAAGAACAATGGAAATTAGGTATAGAGTAATAGATTGGGGGAACAGATAGGTCTCCCAGGAAAGGTAAATAAATCAGTCTTGACTATGTGGGGGTGGAGTAGAACATGGGGATCAAGTGGAGGAAGGAAATAAAGAGGGGACAGAGAAGGAAATACATGGAAAGGGAGCTAAAATTAAGTATAATTTGAGTAGTTGTGTGTAAGCCTTTATAAAATACACACACACCCACACATATATATGAAGGAAAGCGAAATGAATTTGCCAAATGGTGGGGGAGACAGAGACCTAAATGTCACCAAATGAAGCTTTCAATATCAGAATTTGGTTACACATAATTGATTTGTTTTCAATAGGGATCCCTTGGGATCCTCCAAACAATCATGGTTGTTGAGGCCATATTTCTGAAGATAACATCTACGCAAATCACTGAATATAGAGAAGTTAGTTGAGCTGTTGCCTAATTCAAGCCTTCAGATATACATGGTATCAACTTTGTAAAGAAAGGTACTTTTTAAGATACTAAACAAGAAATGTAAACTTCCACCTAGCTATAAACACTTTTATTTACAATTGTGTTCTACCTACAAGATATGTTAGTTTAATGCTCTCACCAAGTATGAGGAAGTAACCAATCAATGTCTGATTAAACTGAGTACATGAATTCATGTTATAAAATGCTATATTCAGTGTTTAGCTAAGTTTGTTAAGGATATATTAATCAACTAAATGATCATTTCTAATTTAAGATAACATCCCCATCAAAATCAAGATCCATCATTGATACCTAACATAGAACTAATCCATAAAATTCAGGGTTTTGAACATGAATTATTTTTGCCTCTTAAACCAAGGAAAGGAATCTTCACTCTAGGATTTCTATGATATGCCTTTTTCAACAAACAATAGTCTTTCTCAGCAGTTGAGATTTCTTTACACTCTCTTTTTTGAGGACCATTGATGAATGACAGCTATTTTTTGCCCAACACAGTGCATTAATGTTAAAAATCATTAAAATGCCCCCATCCTTGCTTGCTTTTCAGGCTCACTTCTTGTGTTCATTCTCCTTTGATGTAATTCAGTCATTTTTTTCTATTAAGACAAATTTGAAATACAGATATAAAAATGGATATTAGAGAAAAGCTGAACTTCTAAAAGAAAAACAGATCAGATATTTAGACTCATAGATGGGATACAGGAATCCCTGAAGTTTTGACAAAAGAAAACAAACAACACACACACACACACACAAAAAAAAAAAAAAAACAGGTTAAAGGGCTTCACAGGTCAGCCAGCAGTAAAGCTTTTAAGCCTCCATTATTTTATGATTCACAAAAGTTTAAGTAAAAGTTATTTATAAAATACACTGGTGCTTAAAGACTGGGTCAACTTAAAAACATGTTATTTTTAAAATCAGTTTTCTTTCCTTTAAATAATATAAAGATTGAATTTCTGCTGTACTGTATCTAGTAAACTACAGTGCTCCCAAAATAGATAAGCTTTGTACTATAAACTCTGATAAACACACTATCTTTAGTAAAAATGAGTAATTTTAGAATGGTTGTTATAAATAAGATACACTAGATTTATATTCCTGTTTATATGTAATAAATTTTGAATCAATTGATTATATTATATACAATCAATATATTGGAAAAGTAACTTTTATTCTTCAGAAATAATTATATGACAAGATTTAATTTTCATTTTGGAGGCTTACTCCTCACTTCAGGTTGTTTCTGAACTCTTTATGGTTCAACTGAGCTATGTTGGCTCAAAACTCCTCTCCAAGCTGACTGAGTCAAATTGGCTTATCTCCTCTTGGCTTCTTACTGAATTTGTCCTCTTGTCCTCATAGTAGTCTTCTGACTCCTCATTCTCTGACTTGTTCTTTCTTGACCTTCAATTTGTCTTTGTAAAACTGTCCCAGTAAAATTGAATCTCTCTCTCTCTCTCTCTCTCTCTCTCTCTCTCTCTCTCTCTCTCTCTCTCTCTCTCTCTCTCTCTCTCTCTCTCTCTCTCCTGAATTAGTCTCTCCTGTGCTCATCTTGTGTTAGGTATATCCTATCTGACTCATTTTGTCAAATCTTTCTCTGATTCCTCACTTTATCTGTTCTCAATTAGACACCGCTTTCAAATTTAGCTATTCCCTTCTTCAAAAGAACTTTACCTACATTGTTTGGGTTTAAAATGTATATGAAGAGTGTGTCTGTATTCCAGACAGATTATATGTTAATCCAAGCATGTCTGCATTCCAGCTATATCGCATAGACCTAGAAGGTCTTTGGATGTAATCCCTTGACAGAACAGCCACGTTGCTGCATTAAAATTCTTCTATAGTATATATGAAAAACATCCTTTCAGATTGTATATAAACCAAACTTTTCTTGCTCCAATACTTGAGTTCATCCAACTGTTTAATATCACTGATAAAATATTCAGATCTTCAATGTTTTAAAATCTTCTCTAAACATTAAGGATTTAGAAGTATTCTATATCTTAAAATGAAATCCCATTTTCTTTTTTTCTGAAATCACTTTATTTAAATGTTAGTTTTATGGAGAAGAAAGTTATTAATGATGAATTCTAAACTTTTTGAAAAACGGCGATTATGGTGTTTAGAATTCAAAGGTGCATTGAAAATCGAGCTTGGATGTGAAATGGTTTCTCAAATAAACCTAATAATTTAAGTTTTCTTAGTCCATTTCACACTAAAGTGTTGCTAACTTGACCTCCTTGTCTATGCCTTTCTGATCACTAGAATTCCTAATTTCAGTCCTCTGAATTCTTGGATGATTTTTTTTTTTTAGTGGTATTGGAATGTTTTTTTGAATCATTGTGTTGCTACAAAAGTGAAAATTAAATAAACAAGGATAAAAAAGTAACAAACATCAAAATATAAAAATTTAGCTCCAAAAAAATGTTGACAAAAGTGGTGAACATTTAATCTAAATCATCACTATTTAAATAATCAATAATTTCATGTACAAGTGTTTAGTTGTTTTTAAAAAGGGTATGTCTTTATATCAGGCATCTCCCTTAAGACTTATTAATCAAATTCTGCCGTGGTAATTAGGGAAAAATGAAGCCAAGTCTCTACAGCTGATTTTTGTTCCTTGAGTTTGGCTGTGACTCTACTCGGCTTGACTGGGGACTTGTAAGCCACATTGGGTTGGACCTGAGTCATCTCTACAGGTATCATCAAAACAGATAGCTACCTTCAGTAATGGATTTGGGTAGTACTAACAAATCAAACCATGCAATGACATTTGAAATGACAGTTTCAACTTGTCGTGTATTACTTCCATTTTGAAGCCATTAGCTGAGGCAAATCAAGATGTGAGCCCAGAATCAGTGGGGGGGGCAGAATGTGTTCTTCATGCAGATCATCAAGCAGTGACTAGGGAACAAATGCAAACAAGCTGCATGAAAATACAAACAAGACTTTTGTAATAAAGCGAGACAAATCTTGTCTGTATTTATCATTTGCGGTTACGTTTTCAAACACTGTTTTCTCTCATGTTATTATATTCTATGTAAAAATAATACTTTTTCTACTGATATTTTCTTTTTTCTTTTTTTATTAGATATTTTCTTGATTTACATTTCAAATGTTATCCCCTTTCCTCGTTTCCCCTACAAAATCCCCCTATTCCATCACTTCTCTCCCTGCTCACCAACATACCCACTCCCACTTCCTGTCTTGGCATTCCCCTATACTTGGGCATCAAACCTTCACAGGACAAAGAGCCTCTTCTCCCTTTGATGTCCAACAAGGTCATCCTCTGCTACATATGCGGCTGGAGATATGGGTCCCTCCATGTGTACTCTTTTATTGGTAGTTTAGTACCCAAGAATTCTGGGGGTACTGGTTGGTTCATATTGTTGTTCCTCCTATGGGACTGCAAACCCCTTCAGTTCCTTTGGTCCTTTCTCTAGCTTCTCCATTGGGGACCCTGTGTTCAGTCCAATGGTTGTCTGATAGCATTCACCTCTATATTTGTCAGGCACTGTCAGAGCCTCTCAGGAGACATCTATATCAGGATCCTGCCAGCTAGCACTTGTTGGCATACACAATAGGATGTCTAGGTTTGGTAACTATATATGGGATGATCCCCAGGTAGGGCAGTCTCTGGATGGCCTTTCCTTCAGTCTCTGCTCTACACTTTGTCTCTGTATCTCCTCCCATGGGTATTTTGTTCCCCCTTCTAAGAAGGACCAAAGTATCCACACTGAGGACCCAGCTATACCAATCCTGGGCATATACTAAGAAGATGCTCCAACGTGTACTATGGACACATGCTCCACTATGTTCATAGCACCCTTGTTTATAGTAGCCAGAAGGTGGAAAGAACACAGATGTCCTTAAACAGAGTAATGGATACAGAAAATGTAGTACATTTACACAATGGAAATTACTATTACTCAGCTATTAAAAACAATGAATTCATGAAATTCTTAGGCAAATGAATGGAACTAGAAAATATCATCCAGAATGACACAACCCAGTCACAAAAGAACACATATGGTATGTACTCACTGATAAGTGGATATTAACCCAGAACCTCAGAATACCCAAGATACAATTCACAGACCACATGAAACTCAAGAAGGAAGACCGAAGTGTGAATATTTCGGTCATACTGATATTTCCTGTTACTTTTCTATTTAATCTAAACAGTTGATATTTTGTTCTCCTGATTACAGGTCTATATTATTTGGTGATGTAGAAATGTCTTAATTCTGTCCTACCTATATTCAAGTGAATATGTGGAATCGTTACAAACTGATATGTGCATATAAACAATTCAGGAACATAAGAGAGTTTCATTTTTTTTTCAAAAATGTCATATAAAAACCTTTCTTCTGAATCATGGGATAGCTTTTCACATTCTCTCACAGTACTATTGTCCTGAGATTCTCTGTCCCTGTGTCTACAGCTTTGAGAAGAGTTGTATCAATTGCTCTATTCTTCTAGGATACAAAGTTGTCATCTGCTGTGACTAACCAAAAAACTCTATTCTTAACAAGAATTTTTGACTTTATCATTCTACTAATGATATAAGATCAAATATAACTTTTGGTTTACATTTTCCTGCTTACGTATTTAGTGCTCATTTTATTCCTACAAAAAAAAAAAAGCCACACAATCTAGCCAGATAGTTCTCTCTAGAATCAGAGGGCTGGTTTGTTACTTAAATAAGTGTCATGGAAGATTAGTAGGCTGCAAAGAACATCTACTGCAGAGGCGCATGACACTTGTACTAGATGAATTGTTAAAAGCCAGAACTGGGTGCAGTCAGGTGGAAAGGGGCTTAACCTATTGTAACATGCACATTAAGGTTAATGTGACCTCATTAAGCTGAGCTGATTGTGTATCTTAAGTACGTCAGGCACTGCCATGTTTCAGTGACACCAGATATGCAAGGTAAAGGCCAACGTGCTGTTGTTAAAAGCCATATGAATTTTCATTATTTTTGCTCAGGGATAATTACAAATTATGTCAAAATATTCTAAAATTCACTAAGTTGGTAAATGTTTTAAGTTCTTGGGGACAGATATCAATGTTATGGTAGATATATCCATCCTTACCAAACTTATAAAGAAAAGGAGCAACTTCATGTGGAAAAAAAAAAGTAAAATGTCTCTGTGTACAAATTCATTGTTTTAAATGCTTTCTAAAAATTTAAGCTACTTGTTTTCACTTAGAAGTGTTCCTTTATATTTCTTAAGTATTTATTTTAGTATCCATTTATAAAACACACACATACATATGTATATATATTTATGTATGAATTGCTGATTTATATTTATATCATTGGTACTGTAATATGATATCAAATTGATGATGTTGAATGTCAATATAGTCGGAGATTTTCCACTTAAATCATTTTATAAAGAGTAAATTAACTGTTGAAGGGCAGTGAACCTACAGAATTTGAAATCTGGAATTTCACAGATGAACTGGGTTGCAGTACATCAGATAAGCAGAAACATTCTCCTAACTGGTATATCCCTCCTGTTTTTTGTGTATTATACATAGAAGTCTAATGAGCTTTCCATTTATACATTAGAAATATCTTACATCTTTCTTGTTTTGATTTCTTTTTTTATTGCTTATGCTATTTATTTACCTTTTAAATGTTATCCCCTTTCCAGATTTTCCTCTGTAAACCTCCTATCCTATCTCCCCTTTCCCTGCTTCTATGAGGGTGTGCCCCACCCACCCACCCCTGCCTCACTGTCTAAGGATTTCCCTCCATTGGAACATCAAATCTCACAGGACCAAGGGCCTTCCCTCCCATTGATGCCAGATAAGGGCATCCTCTGCTACATAATCAGGTAGAGCCATGGGTTCCTACATGTGTACACTTTGGCTGGGTGGTTCTTACACTTTTCTTTTCTTTCTTTCTTTCTTTCTTTCTTTCTTTCTTTCTTTCTTTCTTTCTTTCTTTCTTTCTTTCTTTCATTCTTTCTGTTTTAAGGGGTAACCTTTATTCTTTTTTTTTTACTTTCTTTATTTGAGACTATCTTTATTTACATTTTAAATGTTATCCCCTTTCCTTGTTTTCCCTCTGAAAACCCCCTATCCCATCCCCCCTCCGACTGCTTACCAACCCACCCACTCCTGCTGCCTTAGAGGTTCTTACACTTTTCTTAATGGAAAATTTTAAACTGTTGATTATGTGATCATTGCACAAATATAGGTGCTTCATCTTTTATTATCATAAAATAATTTATTCAAATAATAGTAGAGATAGAGATGTTGATATAGCATTAAATTTTTACATCTCAAAACAACCTTTGAGTAGAATTAATTTACAATAAATTCCATGCATGCATATTCTATTATTTTATTGTTCAGTATACTACATCATTATTAAGTTACTAAAATTTAAAAATAAAAATCTATCTCCCAACATTAAGGGTTGATTTTGTTTTGTTATTTTCTCATCTTGTTTCTCTGTGTACTTTTAAAGTCGTCCCTTCCTGATGGGTATTATGAGAAAAGAAAGTAGTAGCAATACTCTGGAATCTGAAGCAGGAGGAACAGGCCAAGTGTGTTGCCAGCCTCAAAAACAGGGAGTTTAAAGAAAGCAAGGTATATATGAGATCCTAACTCAATGACTAAAACAATAAAATAAATGGGATATACTAACATACAATAATGTTAAATAAAATAACATAAAATTAAAATATTTGTCCTTAGTTCTTTTTTGTTATGAAACTCTCCTCTGATTTTCTTTATGGCATATTGGCTAGTTTAGGACATCATATGGTGGGATAATTTATTCTATCAGTAATCTTTTTACTCTTCTATTGTGAAATGCCTAAGAGATGTGAAGAAATGTCTACTTTTCCCAGGTAAGAATAAGGTAAAGGTCAGAATGACTACAAGTACTGAAATCTAACTTGTTGAACTAATGATAGTAGTTCATTAGGAAAAGTATGACTTAAAGGTCATTGTATCATGAAAGTTCATTACAACATGAGTAATGACTCATGAAAGACTCTAGAGCCCTCTGCATGACCCAAAGAAAGCTCAGCATCTCTGAGTCTCTTAGCTTGAGTGTTCCTTCCTGTTTACATTACCTTAAAGAAGAAAGGCTTTATGTATCTAGTAACTCTCCAGGACTTCTTAAGACTTTTATGTTATTTCTTCTATCTTAATAAGTCTAAGTGTAGAAATTCCCAAGTCAAATTATCATCCATCCAGAATAAATATTCCAACTCAGAAATAATTGTCATATAGTAACTATAAATAGTGAGATATTTATCTATTAAATTATTACTATTACTGCCTATATTAATTTTTAATTCTACCCTATTAATGATAATATAGTTATATCTTTATATTTTCAGACACATTTTTATTGATCCTATGTTTTGTTTGCCACAAATTAAGGTTGTGGTGGCTTGTATGAGAAATGGTTCCCATAGACTCAAAGGTGAACATGGTTGGCTGATGTTGTGTTGGAAAGCTGTGAAATCTTTGGGAAATGTTTACTTGCTATTAGAAGTATGACGTATGTCACCATAGTTGGCTTAGATAACTCATAGCTTCATTCAACTTCCAATACATATCCCTACCACAGTGATTTATATTTGATTCCTTAAAGTCTGACCGTATTGCTTCATTTTAATGAACCTGTTGCCTTGGTTCATTCATTATTAAGGCTCCAGCACTTAAAGAAATACAGTTCATATTAAAGAAAAAAAATGCCAAAACAACAACAACAATGAAAAAACAAAACAAAAACCTATCAACCATAAGTTGCATTGGTCATTTTTTTTTATTTTTTTGTATTTTATTTTCTATATTTTTATTTACATTCTAAATGATTTCCCCTTTCCCAGTTCCCCCTCCTCGAAAGTCCCATAAGCCCACTTCCCTTCCCCTGTTCCCCATTTGCCTAAAAATTTCATGAATTCATTGTTTTTAATTGCTGAGTAGTATACCATTGTGTAAATATACATGGAAAATATCTCTGATAAAATTGAAGAAATACATAGAAAAACACGTTAAGATTGACTATTTCATGGAAAAATTATACAGATAAAATGGTAGGCATAAAAAATTTCTAAGTTGATTGAAAGTAGAGGCAAAAACATTTTCTGATAAAATTGAAGATTTACATGGAAAATATCTCTGATAAAATTGAAAATAATATATGAAAAATCATTAAAATTGAAGATTATCATGGAAATTATACAGACAAAATGGTAGGCATAAAAATATTTCTAAGTTGATTGAAAGTAAAGTTATAAACATTTTCTGATAAAATTGAAGATTTACCTGGAAAATATCTCTGATAAAATTGAAGAAATATATAAAAAACACACTAAGATAGTTTTATGCCTACCATTTTATCTGTATAATTTTTTCATTGGTTATGTTTTATTACAGCGACAGAAAATTGGTAGAAAAGAATGTTCTGATGTAATGGACACTGTTGGGAAGGTTGAGTTAAGCAATCATTTAAGGCTTACCATTTTGATTATTTATGAATAAAGTTTTTATTTGGAGAAAAGTAAAATATTTTGTAGCTTTAGAGTAAAAAAAAAATGTTTAAATGCCCTTAATAAAACATAATATGTCTTTTTAGGAATCTGAAAGGCAGTAGTAATGAAAATATTGTGTTATATGGAGACCAAACTCAAGAAATTTCATAAAGAAAAAGAAGTTTAATGCCACTTTGGGTTTAAGGAATCTGTGTGATATTTTGGAAAAAAAAATCAGGTTGCCTTCTGCCAACATACCAATGACTTCCAAAGGTCTAAATTAAAAAGATATAAATCAATTTCTTTGCTGGGAGGAGATTTCAAGATAATATGACAGTAGGTTTGTAGAATGGTCATTATTGAAAACTCTGTTGTTTCACAATAAAAAAGGAACAAGTTGGAAGAAATACAAAAATGTACCTGTTTAGGGAAGAAAGGAGCACTAGGAAGTGAGCTATTTAATATTACAACTCAGTAACCATTAATAGTATAATCATTAAGGAAAGACTTTCTTTTCTGCACTAGAAAAATTAAAAAAAAAGAGCAATGCCATATCCAGTTTATTTCCAGATTATTAAAAAAATAGTTTAATGAGTTTTCTCCTTAAAAGCTTTATCATATGAAGGCTATAGACAATATTTTCAAATTATTTGAGGAGTCATCCAAAGTTCACAGAAAAATTTAGCAAGTAAGGGCTTTGAAGGCATGACAGATATAAGGGTGAAGAGTTGTCTGTTTTTTCTTACCAAGATTAAGAAAGCAACTGAGGCTAGGCAATACTTAGGACTTATTCCTCAAGAGGCCATTACATTACATGAAGATAGAAATAAAGCCTGAATTGTGGTGTGGATCTTAAGATAGTGAAGAACCCAAATCCATGAGATGCTTGACGAAAAGAGCAGCATATAGAATCTAAGACCAACCACACAGAAATTGAGGAATGTGCTAGGGAGTAAAACAAGAGCAGGAGAACCACCAAAGCCCAATTAATCCAAAGACCTAGACATGGTCATGGCAGTATAGGACATTGTAATTATACTTTTGGATATAATCTTAGATATGTCCAGTATTTCCTTACTATACCTGCATTCTTCAATTTTAAAATGAGAATGTATACCTATGTCATATTATACTGGTAATATAGTATTTTGCTTTTTGCTTTTACAGGGGACTATATCTAAGACAAAAAATATGGCATTCACTCTAAGGGAAAAAAAGAAAAAAATCTTCTTTCATATTGAATTTGGGAATTCTTTTGGGTAAAGCTTTATTATTATTATTATTATTTTTCGAGACAGGGTTTCTCTGTGTAGCCCTAACTGTCCTGGAAGTCACTACATAAACCATGCTGGCCTCAAACTCAGAAATCCACCTGCCTCTGCCTCCCAAGTGCTGGGATTAAAGGCGTGCGCCACCACTGCCCGGCTAAAGCTTTATTTTTTTTTATTTTATTTTATTTTATTTTTTTAATTTACATTCCAAATCACTTCCCCTTTCCCGTTTCCTCCCTCCCCGAAAGTCCCATAAGCCCCCTTCCCTCCCTCTTTTCTCCATTCAACCCCCTCTCGTTACTCTGTCCTGGCGTTCTTTATTTTTTAATTGCAGTCGCTGGTTTGCATTTTTTCTTTAACACTAACTTTACAGGGCCTGAAATCTCCTTTCTGTTTTTATAAGTCAGTTTTCTTCTTTTATAAATTATACCTTTGTAGTCATTGTAATAAAATTATTTCAAATTTAACTGCAGTAAATTTTTCTCATGCATTTCTCAGAAGTAAGAATTTGCCTGACTCTACTCCTCTTCTTGTTCTATTTCCTTCCCTCTTCCTATTTTTATTTCCTTCCCCTTCCTTCTCTTTACCTTCTCTTTTTTCTTCTTTCCCTTCCTTCTCTTCCCTTCATTTATATTGTATTCACCCCTTCTTACACCCATTCCTGCAATTCCATTTCTTATTTCTATCCATTAGTTTTCACTTCATTATTTTATTTTCTAGTCTGCATTTTAAAACTTTTGGAGTTATAACAGAAGACACTTGCTTTGAGCTTTGTTTTACTTTTCTATTTCAGCCAGGGAAGCAAGAAACATAACTGCAGATTTTCACCTGTCACTCCACTCCTCCTTTCCAATTCCCTAGTCTTGTTCCCATCTGCATCACTCCCTGATGAAGCTCCCTACTGCTGTCCCCATCTCTAGTGAATCACCCAAATCTTGCCCTCCAAACTTCTTTTCCCCACTGATTACTTTATCCACTGCTGATACTCTAAATCTCAGTCCACTCCTTCCAGGGGAGCTGTTGGATGACTGCAAAATTTCATTGCTCACTCCTTTCCAATGATGTCATTTCAGTAGATATAATATTCAATATAAAGAATTAGCATATTTTAAAAATTAGCATATTTATAAGTATTATTAAAGTACAGAATATTAATTAAATAAGGTAAAAGACTATGCTTTATATATCACTTTAATTTATTTTAATTCATATCTGCAAATAAATTTCAGTCATAAGAAAACTAGCTACTTAAAATCTATTCTAATTTCATGTGCCATATTCTCACTTTATCCTTATATTCAGAAAAGTTAAAAGTACTTTCAGAATATGATTGATTGTAAATGCATCTGATTCATCATAATTAACCCAAATCAGTCTTGTGTTACATATGGATAAACAAGATTGAATTTTCGAATATAATAAAAAATTAAGTACATTAGAAATCACTATCCAAATATTTTCTCATTTTACTCATTTGAAAGTATCTAAAAACACATATTATTTTAAAACATTTTAATATAAACAAAAGATATAAGAAAGTGAGTATTCTGTGCTTAGTGATATGCCTCTGGAGTTAAGAGTTACTGCTCTTCCAGAGGACCTGATTTGGGTTCTTTGCATCCAAATTATGCAGATTATTCTAGTAACTTTTGTTTCAGTCATCTAATACCTCTGGCTTCCACAAGCATTTGCACCCAAATGCATATAATCATACACACACACACACACACACACACATACTCACACACAATTAAAATAATAAAATTTACTTATTTAAAAATAAATATTTTGAAACATTTTAAATGATTTTATAATTCAACTTCACTAAATTGTTTTGAAATATATTTACTTAAACTTGTTTATCTTTTGGTTTACTTGAAAATAGAGACTTAGTCATGGAATCAATGTGAGCATAAAAGAAATAATATGGCCCTGTAAAACTGAGTGATGAATTTAGAAAGCAGACAATTGACTGGCTTGGATAGGTCATAGAGATTCATTAACAAACAAGCATATATAATTACATAAAGAGGAATTACAATTCTCACTTTCATCCCTTGGAACACTTTTCATTACAAAAAAATGACATCTAATTGAGGGACAGACAAAGTGACAAATCAGAAAAAAAAAAACTGATAGACTGCATCAGAGACAGGATATACTCAACTTTCAGAAGAAGAGAAAGAAAGGGGGGATTTTTAATAGTCATGCAGGAAAAGATAGCAGGTGGCAGTGACTACAGTCAGTGTAGTGAAGTAAGTTGATGTAGTTGAATTCAGAGAATGAGAATGAGACCAAAAATTAGAACAGACTGCCAGACTTAGTCAGACAAGCAGAACAATTTATTCAGAAGCTGAGAGAAGTCAGTTTGAATCAGCAAGCTTCTGGAAGGGCTTGAGACAGAACACCTGAGTTAAACCAGCCATCCAGAGTTCAGAAGAACTATAAGGATGAGCAACATTTAAAACATTATAGTCTGTAGTTGGAAAACTGAAGTATACCCTTATAACTATTATTTATTGGAAATGTTTATGATTTACAAGGTACTATAAAATGATCTTTACAAATTTTTATTCACTTCAATAATAGAGTTTATCCTTTAGAAATTTGAATATCATAAGTCAATGACATTACTGCTTTTCAAGGTGTATTTGGGGGTTATTACTTTTAAATTAATCTAGGTAGTTGGTATTATTTCAGAGGATAACTAAAGCAATGCACTATTCCCTTTGCATTCTATTGATGCTAAATGATTATCCTGACTGCCTGATTGCTTCATGTCAGTAATATTTGTCTAACTTAATTGTAGAATTGCCCTCTTTTAGCATTTAATTAAAATGATTTTGGGAGAACATGATTTTGAAACTTCAAACTTTAATTTAATTCTGCAACTTTAGTTTTATTCATTCAACACATACTTCCTTGTAGGTCTTCCATTGATAGTAAGCAATGGGGCCATTACCAGAATAATACTTATTCCCTCTTTGGCTATAGGCCTCTAATTTTTATTTCTGGTAATGGACTGATTACATGCATGCATACTCAAATTGAACTTAATTTGGATTCAGGAACTATTTTTCCAATGGTTACGTAGGTGAGCATGCAGTCATCACTTGGAGCAACGCTTTCTTTTGTGTAATACAACAATATATTACTTACTCATTAAATTCTTCAGGGTAGCAAACATGACACTAGTTTAAAGAAATACATATTAATATTCTGAAAAATGGAAATGATATTTGCTAACTGAGCTATATGATGTATTTATTAAAGTCTTCATTGTAGTGCCTATGACATAGAGAAAAACAAGTATTTGGAGTCATCTGGATTATTACTATTAATTAAAATTAAAATGAAATAATAAGAGTAATTTCATTTATTTCTTTACATATTTGCAGTATTTTTCTGACTGTTATAAACTTGACTTCATAATTCTTACTAAAAATTCAGTTTTGAACCACAATCAAGCCTTAGTTTTAAAAGTATACAATATAAATATTTCATACACTCAACAACTTAAACAAAATAAATATGTGTTCCCAGTTAAGATGACATAAAAATGAAATGAGACCAATTACTTCATTTTAACTGGAATTAATAGTAAGAATTCAGATGACTCCAAATACTTGTTTTTCTTTATGTCATATGTACTACTAAGAAGAGTGTAATAGCTGGGTAGTATTCCATTGTGTAAATGAACCACATTTTCTGTATCCATTCTTCTGTTGTGGGACATTTGGTTTGTTTACAGCTTCTTGTTATCACACATAAGGCCACTATGAACATAATAAAACACGTGCTCCTGTGACATGGTGGGGCATCGTTTGGGTATAGTCCCAAGAGTGATATTACTGGGTCTTCAGGTATATCTATTTCCAGTTTTCTGAGGAACCTCCAGATTGTTTCCCATTGTGTTTGTACCAGTTTGCAATCCCTCCAGCAATGAGGGAGTGTTCCTCTTTCTCCACATCCTCGCCAATATGTGCTATCACTTGAGGTATTGATCTTAGCCACTCTGATTGGTATAAGGTGGAATCTCAGGGTCGTTTTAATTTGCATTTTTCTGATGACTAAGGACTTTGAACATTTCTTTAAGTGATTCTCAGCCATTTGAGATTCCTCTGTTGTGAATTTTCTGTTTAGTTCTATATCCCATTTTTTGATTGGGATATCCCATGCTGATCAGCTGGGGTAGCAGGTGGATCCAACTTGGATGGGTGGTTGGGCAGGATTCCAAGCTGGAAGGTTTCCATGGGGATGTTCTTGGGGTCCTACAAGGTCCCTCTAGACCAGCGAACCAGACCACAGCTAGACAATGAGACTCCAATGATCAGAAGTGCCACTCACCTCTGTCCCAGGTAGACCAGCTTTGGTGGCAAGCAGATCAAACTAGGATGGTGGTCAAGCAGGGTTCCAAGCTGACATTGAATTTCTGGTTCAGCTTCTTTCCCACTGGATGTCCAACTGTAGAACCCATTGCTAGTCATTGGATTCTTTGATCCTCATCTACCATAAGAATATTTTTCACTAACACTTAAATTTTTGAATTTGTTCATAGATTATACATATATTATCCCAGGGATATAAAAATTTTATGTGAATAAGATACAACTGGAGTTGAGGGCTATGCCAAAAGATGTTGCCTGTATGTGAGATATGATCTTCTAGATGGGTTGCCTTGTCTGGCCTCAGTGGCAAAATAAGCACCTAGTCTCGCAGAGACTTGAAGATCCAAGGTGCGAGAATATCAGGGGGTGAGGTGGGGGTGGGTGGGATCAGCGTCCTACCTTATTAGACAAAAATGGGAGGAGTAGATGAGGGAAAGACTGTGGGATGAGTTGACATAAATGGGGGCAGTGAGCAGGATGCCAAGTGAATAAGTTAAAAAATGAAATAAAAAAGGTATTTGCTATCAATTGCATTTTTCTTTTACTGAGTCTGAATTCGAGTTATATAAAATTGATATTCCATATTTATGTATGTATTGCTACTGTTTTCTGTTACCCACCCTCCCCCTTCTGTGAATTTATTTATTTATTTTTTTACATTTTGTATTACTCAGAAGGTTAGTAGAGTTAACTAACTTGAAAATTCTGTGTAATATTGACAGCAGTCACATTTTAAATACTTTTCTTCTTTACTTCTATGTCTGAAATACAGATGTTTTTGACACTTTATATTCCGATACAGTTAACAGACGCTCTATTGAAAAAATATTTTTTTAAATCCACCACAGAATTATCATTCAAGCATAAGGAAATGAGTTTGGATTCCTTAGCACCCATACAAAAAATGAATATAGAAGTGCATGCCTTTAATCAGAGTTTCAGTGGGGATGTTTCAAAACAAGGAGTGATTTGAAGCTCTCTGGGAGGCCAGCTTACACAGTTTGTGAATTATGGGTTCAGTGTTGAATTCATTAAATCAATGTGAAGATTGATATATCATGATGCTCAGTATTAAACTCTGTCCAGCCTTTCATAAAAACACAATAAACATTCACCTTCTTACATATGGGCCCAAGAACTTGACACAAAGGTGTTACCATGTAACATACCATATGGGTAAATAAACACACATCTCCTTTCTATATGTAATTAATATGCATGTGAATACATATATAATATATGATTTATAAAACATATGCACATTTATGTAATATAGGTATGCATATATATGGAGACAGAAATACCATAAAATCATCATTAGTATCAATAAAACAAATTTACCAATTATTCCTAAATATTTTTATAATTTAAATCACTTACACCAATCCCTGAACAGCTTTCACTAATCTCCTTATGTTTACTAAATTTCATAGAAAATGTGCCATGCACTTTTATTCCAGTACCATTATTTTATTTTGTTATTTTGACAGCCATCCATTTTATCCTGAGCTTCTAAGGATTATTATTTTTGAAACTAGTTATTGCATTATTGTGTGTCCATATTAATAATTTTAGGTATATAACTCAAAACTGGTGCAGAAATTTCAGTGCAAGTCTCTGGATGGAAAAATATTAATTATCTTATATTACATGTACTTGTTGAAAGATAGAACAGTAAGTTTACTCTTTGCTTTTATTGATCAGAAACTGCCTGTTTCTCCTATGCTAGTGCAGTTTTATCCAGATCCTAGCGTATGATTATTCAAACAAAGTTACCTCTGAAAAGTCTTTTGGGTTTTACCATTTTGCTAATTATATACTATTATGTCATTTTGGGTACTTTATTTCTAGTGATAAGTAAGTTGAGAAGCTATATGTGTTTTTATTTGCCTGTCACATATCTAAATGAGTCCATATTTCTTTCTGTATGTGTTATGGATTGTTCAAGTTGGGAAAATATTATAACTGTATTTTAATAATATTTTCAATTTCTAAATATACATGTTTCAATATCTTTTCATTTTAATAATATGATATTCTATGAGAATATCCACTTTTATTTCTCTTCTAGTCATTATGGAAATAAATGTATTTTGGTCACATTTCTCTTCCTGAATATGATACCATGACCAAAGAAATTTAGAAAATAAACCATTTATTCGAGGATTAAAGTTTCAGATGATTAAAGTTCATAACCATCATGTCAGAGACCATGACAGAGGGTAGGCAGCCAAGCACTAGAACGGTGGCTGAGAACTTATATATTGGTCTTCAGAAACAAACCAGAAGCAAGCCAAACATCTAACTGGGAAGGACATGTGCTTTGGAAACATACAAGACTGCCCCTGGCAACATACTTTACCTAACAAGGCTACTACTTCTAACTCTTTCCAAACAATTTTAGCAATTAGGGATAAAGTTTTTGAATATATGACCCAGGAGGTCATTCTCATTGAGCCAATCAAACTATGATTGATAACTTTGATTTTGCTTCTTGTGTCAGAACTTCTCATAGCTGTACAGAGTGATAACTGCCTCCAATTTCTGACCATAGGACAAGGACTATGAAGCAGGGTGATCACTGAAATTTTGAGTCAGCCTAGTTTACATTGCAAGATCTAGGCTAGCTGAAGAAACATAGAGACCTATAATCAAACTTAAACTTATATTTTAAAAAAAAAAAACTAGAAAAATGGCGCCATCTGTAAAGTCATTTTGTAGCTGTAAAATGGATGTTCTATTGTGGAAATATTATTAGTCTATAGTAAATTTGACCATAATGTCTGAAAAAAGAGATGTTTTTTGGTTTCTGCACAAATGAATTCAACTTATGGGGTGAAATGCCAGACTAAAACTTAAGTTGTTTAAAGAAATTGTTAAGTCTTTTTATTAATTTTTTCAGTGGAGATTAAACTGAGATCAATTTTTATCACATATCGTATTGAAGGACCCAGAATAGTAGGGAATGTTCTTTGAGATACAGAAGCTGATCTGAGTCAGTACTTTGACCTGGATGCTGCTACAACCACATAAGGTTAGAGCTTGTTATTTCAATTAGGACATGGTTGGTTGAAAAGGTCAGTAGAACTCATAGAAACATTGATCACAGAAAATAATATGAAAATCAACAGGACAAAACTTTATTCAAGTATAATCCACTGCCATTCAACAGAGGGGTGATTTTTCTAGGAGGTGCTGCTGTGTCTCATGAGTTGATAAGGACAAATTAAGGATTTTTCAACAACTATCTTTATTGTGGGATTGTATTAGATGGAAGTCCTATAGCTTCAACTAAACTTAGCAAGGAAAGGATTTCTGGTTAGACACAACTATCATTGACTAGTCTCCTCATGGAAACAGTGATGAGGAAGAGTGGGTGAGGGATATTTGAAATTTATTATCAGTCTGATCACTGAAGATTTCTCAGATACACTAATATCAATATGACAACCTAATATTTGAAGCACTATACCTTCTCTTTAAATAAACTTCCTCCCTAATTTTACAATATTCAAAAGAATCTTAGATTTCTTTGAGGTGATCAACTATCAATGTTTAGCTTTTGATTGGGACTCTGTAAAGCAATTAAAAACTGATGATTCTGTCTTGTTTATGATGTGACAGAACTGTGATTGCCATTTGTGTGTGTAGAATACTAGTAAGCGGTTGGAATATAGTTGACTTCAAGTTAGCTCCTGCAAATGTGGAGCCTGTAATATTGGCACTGACAAGTAAAGTATACTGACCCCATCTCTTCACCTAGTTTGCCGTAGGATTAATATTAGAAATATCAGCATTATATAAAATGAATTTTGTGATAGATTAAATGTACCCTAAAGTATATCAACAAGATTTCAACAAGAGCTTTCTGTGGTCATCCTGAACTTCTATGGCCATGACTGTTTCATGAAATATTGGTACAAAAAATACAGGGAAGCTAGATTTTTGATTTTTGATATCTAGCTTCTTGAGGTATTTATATATTATTGATTTCATCCTTCTGTCAGATGTGAACTTAGTTAAAAGCTTTTTCCATTCTCTAGGCAGCCATTTTGTCCTTTTGAGAGTATCCTTTGCCTTATAGAAGATTTTCTGTTTCATGAGGTCCATTTAATAATTGTTGATCTCATGTGACTGAACTGTTGGTGGTTTGTTCAGGCAGTTATCTCTTGTGCCAATATGTTCAAGGTATTCACAACTTTCTTTTCTATCAAATTTGGCATATCTAGTATTAGGTTGATATCTTTGATCCATCTGTGCTTGACTCTTTTGCAGGTGATAGATATGGAACTATTTGCATTCTTCTACTTCTACGCATCCAGTTAAACCACCTCCATTTGTTAAAGATGCTTTCTTCTTCCCATTGGATATTTTGGCTTCTTTGTCAAAGATCAAGTATCTACAGGTATGTGGATTTTCTTCTGTTTCTTTGATTCAGTTCCAGTGATCAACCTGTCTGCTTTTATGTCAATACCATGTGGTTTGTACTACTAAAGCTGTGTAGTTAAGCTTGAAATCAGGGATGGTAAAAGCTCCAAAAGCTCTTTTATTGCTCATGGCTCTTTTATCTATACAGTTTTTATTCTCAAATGAAGTTGAGCATTTTTCTCTCAAGTTCTATAAAGAATTATGATGGTAATTGTAGTGAAGCTTCAAACTGCTTTTGTTTGGGTAGTTATTTTTACTCTGTTAATCATACTGAAACCTAAGACAATAGAAACTTCTAAGAATCTATTATAGTGACTATAGCTAAGACCTATTAACAGTAACGCATATAAAACCTGAACTGGCCTTCTTTTTTTCTTATTATTATTTTCTAAATTTTTTATTTACATTCCAAATGATTTCCCTTTTCCCGTTTCCTCACTCCCCGAATGTCCCATAAGCCCCCTTCCCTCCCTCTGTTCCCCATTCAACCCCCCTCTCACTTCTCTGTCCTGGTATTCCCCTACATCCAGTCTTTCCAGGACCAGGGGTCTCTCCTTCCATCTTCTCGGAAATTTATTGATATGTGAATTGTGTCTTGGGTATTCTGAGATTCTGGGTTAATATCCCCTTATCAGTGACTGCATACCATGTGTGCTCTTTTGTGATTGGGTTACATCACTAAGGATGATATTTTAAAGTACTAACCATTTGCCTAGGAATTTTGTGATTTCATTGTTTTTAATTGCAGAGTAGTATTCCATTGTGTAAATATACCACATCTTCTGAATTCATTCCTCCGTTGAGGGACATCTGGGTTCTTTCCAGCTTCTGGCTATTATAAATAAGGCTGCTAGGAACATAGTGAAGCATGTGTCCATATTGCATGCAGGGGAAGCCTCTGGGTACATGCCCAGGAGTGGTATAGCAGGATCCTCCAGGAGTGTCATGCCCAGTTTTCTGAGGAACCGCCAGACTGCTTTCCAGAGTGGTTGTACCAGCTTTCAATCCCACCAGCAGTGGAGGAGTGTTCCTCTTTCTCCACATCCTCACCAACAACTGCTGTCCCCTGTGATTTTGATCTTAGCCATTATGACTGGTGTGAGATGGAATCTCAGTGTTGTTTTGATTTGCATTTCCCTAATGACCAAGGATGTTGAACATTTCTTTAGGTGCTTCTCAGCCATTAGATGTTCTTCAGGTGAGAAGTCTTTGTTTAACTCTGTACCACATTTTTAATAGGGTTATTTGGCTCTCTGGAGTCTACCTTCTTGAGTTCTTTGCATATATTGGATATTAGCCCTCTGTCAGATGTAGGGTTGGTAAAGATCATTTCCCAGTTAGTTGGTTGCCGTTTTGTCTTTTTGACAGTGTCTTTTGCCTTGCAAAAACTTTGTAATTTAATGAGGTCCCATTCATTTGTCTATTCTTGATCTTAGAGCATAAGATATTGGAGTTCTGTTCAGGAAATTCTCCCCTGTGCCCATATGTTCAAAGTTCTTCCCTAGTTTCCTTTCTATTAGTGTCAGTGTGTCTAGTTTTATGTGGAGGTCCTTGATCCACTTGGAATTGAGCTTAGTGCAAGGAGATAAGAATGGATCAATTTACATTCTTCTGCATGTTGACCTCCAGTTGAACCAGCACCATTTGTTGAAATGCCTATCTTGCAATCCCTATCAAATTCCCAACTCAATTCTTCATAGAGTTAGAAAAAACAATTCAAAAATTCATCTGGAATAACAGAAAACTCAGGATAGCTAAAACTATTCTCAAGAGTAAAAGAACTTCTGGGGAAATCAGTATCCCAGACCTCATGCTGTACTACAGAGCAATAGTGTTAAAAACTGCATGGTATTGATATAGTGACAGGCATATAGATCAATGGAACAGAATTGAAGACCCAGAAATGATTCCACACTCCTACGGTCACTTGATCTTTGACAAAGGAGCTAAAACCATCCAGTGAAAAGAAGATAGCCTTTTCAACAAATGGCTTTCTCTTTTAACCAGGCAAAAATTTGAATGTAGTAATTGGAATTCCAAGCCAATCACAAAAGCTAAGAACCACAATTTGTCCTGTCTATAAGATGTACCCTGAGCATAGGTTCCCCAATGGAGCAGCAAGATAAAGGACCCAAGAAGTTGAAGAGGATTGCAGCTCTTTAGGATATTGTTCCCTTTAGGAGGAACAACAATATGTACCAACCAGTACCCCTATAGCTCCCAGGGACTAAACCAACAACCAAAGAGTACACATGAAGGGACCCATGGCTTCAGCTACATATGTAGCAGAAAATGTCCATTTCAGACCTCAATGAGAGGAGATGCCATTGGTCCTGTGAAGGCTCAATTTCCCAGAATAGAGGTATGCAAGTCAGGAAACGGGGGAGGGGGGAGGGTTGTGAGCAAGAGGAAAGGAGATGGTTAGGGTGTTTTCGGAGGGTTAATGCAGACAGGGGAAATCATTTGAAATGTAAATAAAGCAAATATCTAATCAAAAATTAAGCAAAAAAGAATAAAAAAAGATGTACACTGGTAAATGATGGAGCAGAATTTGAGGAAAGAACAAAACATTGAGTGTCTCAGCTTGACATCCATGCTATGAGAGGAAATACACCCTGACCCTTTTAATGATATTCTGATACACTTTTAGACATGAGCCTAGCATATCTATCTTCACATAGATTTCACCCCGCAGCTGAGGACACTGATGAAGAGGCTGATATAGCCAAACGTTACATGGAGCTTTGAAAATTCTGTGCAACTGGGTCAAGGAGGATTGAAGGAGCCAAAATGTCAAAGACACTGAAAGAAAAGCTAAAGAATTAATTAATCTTGGCTTAGGGGCTCATAGAGATTGAACAGGCACTCAGAAAGCATGAGTGAAATGGACCCAGGCCTTATATAAGTATTGTGCAGCTGAGTCTTAATGTGGAACTTCTAAAGCAGGAGCAGGGACTGTCTCTGATTACATTGTCTGCCTTTGGATTCATTTCCTCTAACTGGGCTGCCTTGTCTAGCCTCAATAGAAGATGTGCCTAGTCATACTGCAACTTCATATGTCAAATCTGACTGATATCCATAAGAGGCCTCTCCTTTTTGGAAGATAAGGGGAGAAGCAATGTATGAGGGTAGGGGAAGAGAGAGGAAAGGATGGAAGAGAAGCTACAATCTGGATATATAGTAAAAAAATTAATTATTAAAAAAAGAAAGTAAGAAAACACATTGGGTTCATAAAATGACTTCTCTTTTAAGATGGTCTAATATATGGAAACATTTCAATGATATGAATATTGTGGCTATATCATATTGCATAAGACTACTGTTGATATTTTCTATAAAATTCCAAAAGGAAGATATTTGTCATATCACTACATCCATAGTCCATAATCTTCTCAAGTCATACTCTGTAATGAGCATGGCCACCACCCAATAAGTACATCCACCTAATAAATGTACAATTTGCAGCACATCCAACTGGATAATCTTGAGGAGCCAGGGTTATGAGGAATTTACAAATAAGATGTCAATAACAAAGACAACGAGAATTTTGTTTGCCTTAAAACCCAGGGACGTGACTGGTATAATCAAGAACACACAGCAAATATGGCTATGAGCAAAAGAGTAAACAGTAACTATAATACTGGAAGATAGGAATAAGTCTAGTGGAGAAGAACAGTGTCTTTATGAATGAGAGTGGGAACATAAAACATTACTAGATGGTGCATATGGTTATACATTGCATACTTATATTGTATACATATATGAAATCACCAAATATAATGAATGAGAGGGAGGAGATATTAACAGTCATGATTTTGCAATACTGGCAAAATAGATTATAAATATGTCTTTTCTTTACTTGGGGTTTTTTTTGTAATTTTTTTTTATTTTTTTTTAAATTTTATTTTCTAAGTTTTTTTTTATTTACATTCAAGATCATTTCCCCTTTCCCATTTCCTACCTCCCCGAAAGTCCCATAAGCCCCCTTCCCTCCCTCTTTTCCCCATTCAACCCTCTCTCGCTTCTCTGTCCTGGCATTCCCCTACATCCAGTCTTTCCAGGACCAGGGTCTCTCCTTCCATCTTCTTAGAAATCTATTGATATGCAAATTGTGTCTAGGGTATTCCGAGATTCTGGGTTAATATCCCTTTATCAGTGACTGCATACCATGTGTGTTCTTTTGTGATTGGGTTACCTCACTAAGGATGATATTTTCAAGTTCTGACCATTTGCCTAGGAATTTCGTGAATTTCAAAAATTCATCTGCAATAACAGAAAACCCAGAATAGCTAAAACTATTCTCAAGAGTAAAAGAACCTCTGGGGGAATCAGTATCCCGGACCTCAAGCTGTACTATAGAGCAATAGTGTTAAAAACTGCATGGTATTGGTACAGTGACAGGCATGTAGATCAATGGAAAAGAATTGAAGACCCAGAAATGAATCCACACTCCTATGGTCACTTGATCTTTGACAAAGGAGCTAAAACTATCCAGTGGAAAATAGATAGCCTTTTCAACAAATGGTGCTGGCTCAACTGGAGGTCAACATGCAGAAGAATGCAAATTGACCCATTCTTATCTCCTTGCACTAAGCTCAATTCCAAGTGGATCAAGGACCTCCACATAAAACCAGACACACTGAAACTAATAGAAAGGAAACTAGGGAAGAACCTTGAACATATGGGCACAGGGGAGAATTTCCTGAACAGAACTCCAATAGCTTATGCTCTAAGATCAAGAATAGACAAATGAATGGGACCTCATTAAATTACAAAGTTTTTGCAAGGCAAAAGACACTGTCAAAAAGACAAAGCAGCAACCAACTAACTGGGAAATGATCTTTATCAACCCTACACCCGACAGAGAGCTAATATCCAATATATAAAAAGAACTCAAGAAGTTAGACTCCAGAGAGCCAAGTAACCCTATTAAAAAATGGGGTACAGAGCCAAACAAAGAGTTCTCACCTGAAGAATATCTAATGGCTGAGAAGCACCTAAAGAGATGTTCATCATCCTTAGTCATTGGGGAAATGCAAATCAAAACAACCCTGAGATTCCATCTCACACCAGTCATAATGGCTAAGATCAAAAACACAGGAGACAGCAGTTGGCCAGGATGTGGAGAAAGAGGAACACTCCTCCACTGCTGGTGGGATTGAAAGCTGGTACAACCACTCTGGAAAGCAGTCTGGCGGTTCCTCAGAAAACTGGGCATGATACTCCCGGAGGGTCCAGCTATACCACTCCTGGGCGTATACCCAGATGCTTTACCTGCATGCAATATGGACACATGCTCCACTATGTTCCTAGCAGCCTTATTTATAATAGCCAGAAGCTGGAAAGAACCCAGATGTCCCTCAACGGAGGAATGGATTCAGAAGATGTGGTATATTTACACAATGGAATACTACTCTGCAATTAAAAACAATGAATTCACAAATTTTTTTGTAATTTTTAATTCTTTAAATTATTTTAACTGGGAAATATGTTTCATGTATGTGCAGCCAAGAATTCCAGAACATTGTATGAATTTCCACAACTCTGTAATAAAGGAGGAAGTTTTGAGATGATGCAGAGCTGATAGCTACATGTCATTTGAATATACTAACCACCACTGAATTATATGCTTAAAATAGTTAACCTTAGTTACATGAGTTCAATTAAGGTTTCATTTTTTAAAACTTACTTTGTGATCATCATCTCTTCCTTTATCCTTCAATGCTATCTCTTCCTTTAATTCCTTTTGATACAATATTTTTTTTATTTTCTAAGTTTTTTTTCATTTACATTCCAAATCATTTCCCCTTTCCCGTTTCCTCCCTCCCCGAAAGTCCCATAAGCCCCCTTCCCTCCCTCTTTTCTCCATTCAACCCCCTCTCTTTTCTCTGTCCCACCGTTCTCCTACATCCAGTCTTTCCAGGACCGGGGGTCTCTCCTTCCATCTTCTTAGAAATCTATTGATATGAGAATTGTGTCTAGGGTATTCCGAGATTCTGTAAGCTTACAGTTTTACATTAATATTTAAATACAGTTAATCTGATTTCTAGGGATATTCATCTTTCCCTCTGTACCCAGTTTGATTGTGTTTTCTCTATGTTCTCTTAACCATGTCATTTTAAGGTATCATTGAAAGACATCAAAAGCTTTTTATTTCCTAATAACAATATTCATTTTGTTTAATTCTAACAGAAATTCAATTCATAATTTTCAATGTACTTCTCCGAGTTCCCCTTCATGATATTTACTGTTAACAAAGGAAGAATGACCGTTAGCTTTCACAGTGCCAAAAAGTGTTATGAAGCTGATTGTGTTAGAAAAGTCATGAATATCACAAGCCAGCTATGAGCACTATATATAGGGTACCCCTCTGCTAAGCAAGAGTGATTGATTACTTACTTGTTTATTTGAATGCTTACTTGTGAAAAAGTGACATGATACTTATAAGAATAAGTATGATCAGACTTAATGCCTGCTTCATGGAAGAAAACTGATTTATGGTCCAATGGAGAAAAGTGTCAAATGGCTTTCAAAATATTTATTTATGACTATAGATTGATACGTTTCTCAGTCATTACCAGGGGAATCTCAGTTTCCATTGAGTGGTGTAGAATATAAAATATTGGGCTTGCAGAAGATGTTAAAAATAGGGAAGGGCTGAGTACAAGTCGTATAGAAGACATTTATTCCAGTCACTGTAAATCTGAGAAAACATTTCAAAAAAAAAGGCAAAGAGACAATGTAAGAACTAGTGGGTGGAGAGAAGAATTTTGAAACACTTTCTGGTCAGACATATTACTTGTAACCATGAACTCATAACAAGTTAGGACACCTATACAGTTTCTTCATAGAGGCAGGCTTACCAAAAGCCATGCTCAGATAATGGGTAGTTCAGTGTATCTACCATTCAGTGATAAACTCTTTGAAACTAGTAATATTAGTAACAGGCACACATCGTCATCCTCTAGTGACATCCCAAGACTAAAATGAATAGCTCTAGTACACTCATCACACATATGGCTATTGTAAAAATGACACAAAAAATAAAAGTCATTAATCAAGGAAAAGTTAATAATAAGGGAGAAGGAACGAGACAATTCTGATAGTTGGTTTTCAGGGAAGAAAAATTAGAATGTATCATACACATGTATGGAATTGTCAACATACTATGGTAATTTCATTATTGAGAAATGGATATTTTCAACTGATATAAAAGATTCCGATGTAGTAGTTTATTGCCTTAACTTTGTAAGTTCATCAACCTATAGAATACTCATTGATTTTCTATTCTCTCTATAAATCTCTAGTCTCCTTGTACCTTTTGGCATAGCTATGTTTAAATGTATTCTATGTGTACAAATCATGTGTACATACTTTAGACGCAACCATCATCTTTGATAGATCCCTGTTTGCTCATGTCATTCAAATTAATTCCTTAAACCTTGCTCGTTTACAACAATTTAGTGAGTGAAAATAGTGGTTTCTCTATTGCCAGGTAATAATTCATCTCAAACTTGACTGCTTAAAATAACTGCATTTATAATTTCACAGTTCTCTAAGTGAGAATTCATACATTTATCTGATACTCTGTTTAAGGTTACAAGGCTGAGGTCAGGTTATTGGCATGACTCTCAACTGTATCGTCTCCCAAATACATTATTGGCACTACGATAGTAGGCATAATTCATCCTGGGAAGTTAGATTGATGAGGATCATGCTTTGTTCTCCCAAGCCATGATCTATACTCTGCTTCAAAAACAAACAAACAAACAAACAAAAAACAAAAAAACAAAAAAAAAGCAAAAAAAAAACAAAAAACAAAACCTCACATTGTTATACATATGCCAACATTATTTATCCAACCATATCAGATAGTGACTGTATTTAAAATAAATCTCTCATGCTATTGACCTCTAAAGAAAAACTTTCATTTTAAGGATCACCTTGAATAATTGAGACAATGTAGACATGGACTTTAATAAATTTGGCAAATGTTAATGTTAAAAGACTTTAACTTAAAATAAATTAATTTCAGACCTTAACTTTACAAGTCAAATCCCTTAAACACAATGCGAGGGTCAGGGTATTCTTGAAAAATAAAACTTAAAGTGTAGCAAAGATTTTTCACACAAATTTTTGTTCTTCAATAAGTCAACAGTGATTTTCATCATTAAGAATTACATTGAAAATGTTCAGTCTTTATAGAAATTCTTTACTGAAAAGATGCAAAGAACTAAAATATTTTAATGACATATGACAAGGGAGAGTCAATATTCAAATAATTTGCATTTATTTGTGTCATCATAAGATAGAGATTCCAATATTTTTTTCATTAAGATATTTTGAAGAGATTATATGACTCATGAAATATTAAGAATTTTAAAATTAATTTGTTTTATTGAAAGATATTATTCCTATTCTTAGACACAAAAATGTATGAATTATTTCTATATGGTATCAGGATAACATACATTTAAAGATAAACTTATTCAGAGAATATTACAAAGTACATTTCTACACAAAGTTCTTTGAACAAATCTTATAAGAATTCTTATTTTTTCCAGACATATTTACATTAAGTTAATCATTTTAATCCAGGAGATGGTTAAATGTCAGAGTTAAGAACTGAAAACTGAATCTGAGTTTACACTCAGTGATCTGTCTACTAGGAGTTATTACTTCTTATGTTTATATACTTAAGTGACTAAAATGATTTTATTTCCTTGGAGGCCATATTCCCTTTATATGAGTTTGAGCCAGAAGTATATGGGAAAGCAATATTTAGTATACTTTCCTATAATGTCTTTCCATTAGGTTTATTTTTAAAATTTATATAATTTATATGTATTATATACTATGGTTTTATATATATATATATATATATATATATATATATATATATATATATAAAATCTAAATAATCTAAAATATTATATTACACACAAAATTAAATGATTAATCAATAGAAGGATAATTAAGATTTAATTCAGTTAGAAGATCTGTAGAGTAAGCTTGAATTTTACAAGATAAATATATTTATCTTCAGGCTCTCAATAGGCCACATGAAGAAGATTTTCTCAGAGAACCATAATAATAATCAGCATGGTTCAAAGGCTTTTAACCTTCAAAGAATTTATGCTTCAATACTTGTTTGTAGTATGCTTGAATAGTTGTTTCAGATGGGGAACATCTGAAAGAGAGAAAGGCCGTATCTGAGGTACACTCTTGTCTTATTTATACAAAATTTGAACTTATTATTTCCTGTTTTCTTTGGTAACATGCTTTCGCAATAAGGCCAAATTCATAATATATTTGAAATAAATTTCATTTTCCTAATTATACGTGAGTTTAACCATTTACCCACTGTTTTCCTAGGTACATATAACTCTAACCAAATATGTCTTGTAGTTTTGAATCCTTGGCATCATTCATGATTAGAGATTGATTTTTCTTTGATGCATTTAAAGATATTTACATATAATTTGTACTCTAAGTACAAATTTTTACTCTAAGTGGAAAACAACACACAAATCATGTCCTCTCTAGTGTCCTCTCTATGTTCAGTCCATGAGCCAGTGAAATGAAAATATCACATCAAAATAAAATAACATGAGAGGTGAGGCGCCACCATCTTTGCCACTGTGACTGAGTAGACATGTGCAGACAGGGGCACAGGGATCATTCAAGTAGAGGATCGCTTGGGACATGCCCCACCAGGCCTCTGCTTGCACCCAGGGTCTCAGCAGCACCACAGCCATCTGTGTACCTACCCTGCCAGGGGACATCGGCCCTGCAGGGAGTCCTGCAACTGGAGGGAGTACTGTGTTTTGAGGTGAAGCTCCACCATCATTGCCATGGTGACTGAGTAGACAAGAGCAGACAGAGCCACAGAGATCACCCGAGTGGAGGATCACGGGGGACATGGCCCACCAGGGCTCTCCCTGCACCCAGGGGCACAGCAGCACAGGAGCTTTCTGTGCACCTAGTCTGGTAGGAGATATGAGCTCTGCATCGAGTCCCGTGAGTAGAGGTGAGGCCAACATCTCTCCTTCCACTGAGCAGGCTGCTGCAGCCAGGAACACAAAGAACATCTGCAGACACATAGGAGGGACAAGCACCAGCTAGTGACAGCAGAACCCACTAACACCAGAGATAACCAGATGGCAAAAGGCAAACATAGGAACTTTAATAACAGAAATTAAGGCAATATGGCTCCATCCAAACCCAACTCTCCCACAAGAGCAAGTCCTAGATACCCCAACACACCAGAAAAGCAAGATTTGGATTTAAAATCACAGCTCATGATGCTGATGGAGGGCTTCAAGGAGGACATAAATAACTCCCTTAAAGAAATATAGAACACTAAAAAACAGGGAGAAGCCCTTGAAGAACTAAGGGAAAACACAACAAAACAGGTGAAGAAATTGAACAAAGCCATCTAGGATCTAAAGATGGAGGTAGAAACAATAAAGAAATCACAAAAGGAAACAACTCAGGACACAGAAAACCTAGGAAAGAAGTCAGGAATCATGGATCCAAGCATCAACAACAGAATACAAGAGATAGAAGAGAGAAATTCAGAGGCCAAAGATATGATAGAACATTGATACAACAGTCAAAGGAAGTAAAAAATATCAAAAGCTCCTGATCGAAAACATCCTGGAAATCCAGGACAAAATGAGAAGACCAAAGCTAAGGATTATAGGTATAGAAGAGAGTGAAGATTTTTTACATAAAGGGCCAGTAAATGTCTTCAACAAAATTATAGAAGAAAAATTCCCTAACCTAAAGAAGGAAAGGCCAATGAACATAGAAGAAGCCTACAGAAATCCTAATAGATTTGACCAGAAAAGAAATTCTTTCCTTCACATAATAATTTAAAAAAAAAAACAAAAGGTACTAAACAAAGAAAGAATATTAACAGCCGTAAGGGAGAAAGGACAAATAACATATAAAGGTAGACCTATCAGAATTACACCAGACTTCTCACCAGAGACTATGAAAGCCAGAAGAGCCTGGGCAGATGTCAAAAAGACTCGAAGGGAACACAAATGCCAGCCCAGACTGTTATATCCAGTAAATTTCTCAATTAACATAGATGTAGAAACCAAGGTATTTCATGACAAAAACAAATTTACACAGTATCTTTCCACAAATCCAGCCTTTCAAAGGATAAAGAATGGAAAACATCAACAAAAAAAGGGGAACTACACACTAGAAAAAACAAGAAATTAATCCTCATTCAACAAACCACAAAGAAGATAACCACACACATATAAAAAATGTATCAAAAATAGCAGAAAGCAGCAATCACTTTTCCTTAATATCTCTTAACATCAATGGACTCAATTCCCCAATAAAAAGACATAGACTCACAGACTGGATATGTAAACAGGACCCAACATTTTGCTGCATACAGGAAACACATCTCAATATCAAAGACGAACTCTACCTCAGAGTAAAAGGCTGGAAAACAGTTTTCCAAGCAAATGGTCCCAGGAAACAAGCTGGAGTAGTCATTCTAATATCTAATAAAACAGACTTTCAACTAAAAGTCATCAAAAAAGACACAGAAGGACACTTTACATTCATTAAAGGAAAAATCTACCAGAAAGAACTCTCAATTCGGAACATCTATGTTCCAAATGCAAGGGCACCCTCATTCATAAAAGAAACTACTAAAGCTTAAAGCACACATCGCACCCCACACAATAATTGTGAGTGATGTCAACACCCCACAATCCTCAGTGGACAGATCAGGGAAACACAAACTAAACAGAGACACAGTGAACCTAACAGAAGTTTTGGACCAAATGGATTTAATAGATATCTATAGAACATTTCATCCTAAATCAAAAGAATATACCTTCTTCTCAGTACCTCAGCGTTCCTTCCCCAAAACTGACCATATAGTTGGTTACAAAACAAACCTCAACAGATATAAGAAGATCAAACTAATCCCATGCCTCCTATCAGATCACTATGGAGAAAGGGTTATCTTCATTGGCAATAAAAACAACAGAAAGCCCACATACACATGGAAGCTGAACAATGCTCTACTCAATGATATTTTGATCAAGGAGAAAATATGGAAAGAAATGAAAAACTTTTTTAGAATTTAGTGAAAATAAAGGCACAACATAGCCAAATTTATGGGACACAATGAAAGCAGTTCTAAGAGGAAAACTCATAGCACTGAGTGCCTCCAAAAAGAAGCTAGAGAGAATACACTAGCAGCTTAACAGCACACCTGAAAGCTCTAGAACAGAAAGAAGCTAATACACCCAAGGGGAGAAGAAGGCAGGAAATCATCAAACTCAGGGCTGAAATCAACCAAGTAGAAAAAAAAGAACTATACAAAGAATCAACAAAACCAGGAGCTGGTTCTTTGAGAAAATAAACAATATAGATACACCTTTAGACAGACTAACCAAAGAGCACAGAGACAGTATCCAAATTAAAAAAAATCAGAAATGAAAAGGGAGAAATAACAACAGAAAGTGAGGAAATTCAAAAAATCATTAGATCCTACTAAAAAAGTCTATACTCAACACAACTGGAAAATCTGGATGAAATGAACAATTTCCTAGACAGATACCAACTACCAAAGTTTAATCAGGATCAGAAAGTCCATCGAAATGGTCCTATAACACCTAAAGAAATAGAAGTGGTCATTGACAGTCTCCCATCCAAAAAAAGCACAGAACCAGATGGGTTTAGTACAGAATTCTATCAGACCTTCAAAGAAGACCTAACACCAATACTCTTCAAACCATTCCACAAAATAGAAACAGAAGGAACACTACCCAACTCATTCTACGAAGCCAAAATTTCACTGATACCAAAAACCAGAAAAAGATCCAACAAAGAAAGAGAACTTTATACCAATTTCTCTTATGAATATCGATGCAAAAATACTCAATAAAATTCTTGCCATCTGAATTCAAAAACACATAAAAACTATCATTCACCACAATCAAGTAGGATTCATCCCAGGGAATCAGGGATGGTTCAATATATGGAAATCCAACAATGTAATCCACTACATAAACAAACTTAACAACAACAACAACAAAAAACGCATGGTCATTTCTTTAGGTGCTGAAAAAGCATTTGACAAAATTCAGCCTTGTTTCATGTTAAAGGTATTGGAAAGAACAAGAATTCAAGGTCCATACCTAAACAATTAAACTAAATGGAGAGAAACTTGAAGTAATTCCACTAAAATCAGGGACTAGACAAGGCTGACCTCTCTCTCCATATTTATTCAATATAGTACATGAAGTTCTAACTAGAGCAATTAGACAACAAAAGGAGGTCAAAGTGATTCAAATTGGAAAGGAAGAAGTCAAACTATAACTATTTGCAGATGATATGATAGTATACTTAAGTGACCCAAAAAAATTACACGAGAGAACTCTGACAGCTGATAAACAACTTCAGCAAAGTGACTGGATATAAAATTAACTCAAGCAAATCAGTAGTCTTCTTTTACTCAAAGTATAAACAGGCTGAGAAAGAAATTAGGGAAATGACACCCTTCAGAATAACCACAAACAATATAAAATATCTTGGTGGCACTCTAACCAAACAAGTGAAATATCTGTTTGACAGAATCTTCAAGTCTCCGAAGAAAGAAATTGAAGAAGACCTCAGAAGATGGAAAAATCTTCCGTGCACACGGATTGGCAGGATTAATATAGTAAAAATGGCCATCCTGCCAAAAGCAGTTTTCAGATTCAATGCAGTCCCCATCAAAATCCCAACCTAATTCTTCAAAGAGTTAAAAAGAGCAATTTTCAAATTCATCTGGAATAGCAAAAAACGCAGGATAGCTAAAACTATTCTCAACAGTAAAAGAACTTCTGGAGGAATCAGTATCCCTGGCCTCAAGCAGTACTACAGAGCAATAGTGTTAAAAACTGCATGGTATTGGTACAGTGACAGGCAGGTAGATCAATGAAATAGAATTGAAGACCCAGAAATGAACCCCCACATCTATGGTCACTTGATCTTTGATAAAGGAGCTAAAACCATCCAATGGAAAAAGATAACCCTTTCAACAAATGGTGCTGGTTCAACTGGCAGCTATCAGGCAGAAGAATGCAAATCGATCCATTCTTATCTCCTAGTACTAAGCTCAAGTCCAAGTGGATCAAGGACCTCCATATAAAACCAGACACACTGAAACTAATAGAAAAGGAACTGGGGGAGAACCTCAAGGACATGGGCACAGGGGAACATTTCCTGAACAGAACAGCAGTAGCTTATGCTCTAAGATCAAGAATTGACAAATGGGACCTCATAAAATTACAAAGTTTCTGTAAGGCAAAGGACATTGTCAAAAGGACAAAATGGCAACCAACAAATTGGGAAAAGATGTTTACCAACCCTACATCAGTCAGAGGGCTAATATCCAAGATATACAAGAGCTGAAGAAGGTAGACTCCAGAGAGCCATATAACCCTATTAAAAATGGAGTACAGAACTAAACAAAGAATTTTTATGTGAGGAATATCGAATGTCTGAGAAGCACCTAAAGTAATGTTCAACATCCTTAGTCAACAGCGAAATACAAAATCAAAACAACCTTGACATTTCACCTCACACCAGTCAGAATGGCTAAGATCAAAAATTCAGGAGACAACAGATACTGGCAAGGATGTGGAGAAAGAGGAACACTCCTCCACTGCTGGTGGGATTGCAAGCTGGTACAACCACTCTGGAAATCAGTCTGGCAGCTCCTCAGAAAACTGACATAATACTACCTAAGGACCCTGCTGTACAACTCCTGGGCATATACCCAAAGGATTCCCCAGCCTGTAATAAGGACACATGCTCCACTATGTTCGTAGAAGCCCTATTTATAATAGCCTGAAGCTGGAAAGAACCCAGATGTCCCTCAATGGAGGAATGGATACAGAAAATGTGATATATTTACACTATGGAATACTACTCAGCTATTAAATCAATGTATTCATGAAATTCACTAACTGAAGAATGTCATCCAGTGTGAGGTGACCCAGTCTCAAAAGAACACACATGGTATGCACTTACTGGTAAGTGGATATTAGTCCAGAAGCTTGGAATACCCAAGAAACAATTTTCATATCAAATGATGCCCTAGAAGAAAGAAGGAGTGGCCCCTGGTCCTGGAAAGGATCAATGCAGCAGTGTAGGGGAATACCAGGACAGGGAATTGGGAAGGGGTTGATTGGGTAATATGGGGATGGAAGAGGGCTTATGGGACTTCGGGGAGGGGGGAACCAGAAAAGGGGAAATAATTTGAAGTGTAAATAGAAAATACATGGAATAAAAAAGTAAATTAATAAACTGAATATCAGACTGTTAAAATGAGAATATCATTAACATGATATTTGTCATGTGAAAATCTAGACATAGCAAATATTTTCCTCATTTTAACTCAAGTATCAGCCTTTGTGCCTTAATCAGATTGAATTATATGTGTTAACAGCTTTAAAATACAATTATGATGCATTCATTAGATCCTTAGAATCAGCTCCTAGCTCAAAATGTTTAAGGTGGCATTTATTCAAATAGCCTTATGCATATATGTGTGTGTGTGTGTGTATGTGTATGTATATATATGTATATGTATATACCAAGTATTATGAACATCCGTTCTTTCTGTCAGCCAGTCACTTGCTGCCTTCTTTCTCTTCTAGTCTTCATTCCTCCATTGCTTTCCTCTAAGGCTTTTTCCATTTTGCCCAGCAGCACAAATATTTAAGATGCCAGTATTTTCTAACTTATAGTATCAAATTTTAAGTGATAATTTATTAAATCAAGGTTTTATAATTAGTCACTCAAGAAATTACTTTATAACCTTTATCTTCCAATTAACAAACCATGCAAAATGCTTTTTCATCTTAAGTATGTTTGCTTATTAAAATGTAACTCTAGGTTTTGTAATTCTGGATATATTTATTTGGGTATTTACATGTGAACTTATATAAAGAAGGAATATTCACCCTGAATGTGCAACTGGCATCCTTTTATGTGGAGTAACAGACTGAATAATGTTGAGGAACGAGTATGAATACCAGACATAATATCTCTTTGGTTTCCTATTGCAAACACAATGGAACTGGCTTTCTTACATTTCTACCAACCTGCTTTCCTCATTTTGATGTATTATGTTCCTACAAATCATAAACAAATGTGTTTTTTAACTTAGTTATTCAAATTAAAATTTTTCCCTGTGAAAATAATATTAAGGTATTGTTTGGTTAGTTGGTTTTGAATTTGTTTGTTCTTCTTTGTTTGACTATAACAAGATCGTATAACTCTGGCTTTTGAATGGCAGCAAGTATGGTAGAGATTTTAAGAGTTTGGAGCTGTGTGCTATGGAATCCTAGATTGCTAATGAAGCACAGACACTAAAAACTGTGCTCATGAGGACTCGAAGGTACACTAATAATTTGATGGGAACTGGTGTAGACACCATTCAAGTTATAGTCTAGTATTTTCCAACCCTTGGCCCATTGACTAGAAACAGGATTGAGGCTGAATCAACTGTCCTTGACTAAAGTCTCTGGCAAGAACATTCAGGACTGCCTAACATTTAGACTGCAGCATGATTTTCTATCAATTTCTATATTGGAGAGCTATACTGAGAAATTAAAGCAGAAAGATAAGAAGTGTGTGCAGGTCTGTGATGACAGGAGCAGGAGAGCACTTAAATGTGTAGAAAGTCAGCAGATTTTATGATTATTGAATGTAGCATATTTAAGATTGGCAATGAAAAGATGGAATCTAGAGCTTAGAACCCAAACAGTAGAAAAGGTTCCTAGAGACCACCTTTACTCAATGGATATTCTAGCTCAAAAGGAAAGAAGTATATTCTTTGAATAAAGTTGCTATATTCTGAATAGCACTAAGTTTTTGTTCTCTGAAAAAAACCTACCATGTATGAGAATAGTTTTTTTCAAGATTAAGCACAAAAGCATAGAAGTCACACTGACTCTAATACAGCTGTGAGAGAAAGATGGAATATATTTACTTCAGTAGAAATTGCTAGTGTTATATACATGATGCTTGGTTACTAAAATGCAAACCAAATGTTTTTGTGTCTTAGATTTCAACAAGCTTGCAGAAGCCATTGAAAAGCATGCATTGTAAGATTCAATATGCAAGAAGGTCTTTCGAGGATATGTTGTGAAGTTGTATGGTTTAAACTTAAGCTGAAATGAAGATGCAAGGACAGTGCAGCTTCAAAAACATTAAGGCTTCTACTGAAGAAAGAAGTTAGATCGCATTAACATTATTCAAAGCTCCAGAAGATGGACATATATGTTGCAGAGTGCTAATGTTCAGGAGCCTCCCAGTCCTGGAGAAGGTAGTGGTGGAGGTGTAGAGTAGGACTCTGTTGATGATGGCTTTGAAGTCTGAGGGACTCCAGGCTTTCTAGCTCTCTAACTGTACTGAAATGCTGATGATAACTACTAAAATTTCCTAGAAACTTGCTTGCTCTTTCTGAGGGTGAAAGACTGCTGGCTTAGGTGATTAACACCTGCAACCTAACAGTGGAGAATTAAGCCATGTGGTCTTTGTTCTATCTCAGCAGGAACTGTTGGGCTCTAACTTTCAGCCAGAAGTTGCAGGGAGAAAAATGGGACATTTAGAGAAGTGGTTAATGCATTTTTTACAAAGTTGTAAAAAGCTTCCTATGAAAGCTATCTAAGAGGGAAAAGTGGAAAGATTCTAAGTGGAGAAAAGGAAAAATTCTTCTAAGAGGAGAAGAGTAATAAGTGAGGGAGAGAGGGAGAGAGAAAGGGAAGAGAGCATGAAAGAGAAAAATTTTCTCTCTTTTGTCTTCAGTACTTATACATCTTTCAGAATGCATGATAACATGCTACAAAGCTCATCACAAGTTCACACAAAAATCAAACCATAAATTGAAATAGAAGTTTACAACAGAGAATGTTTACATGCATATCCATTGGGAGTAATCATCTAGCTAAACATCGATCAATTGTCTTTCACAAGTTCATTGAAATTTTAAAACCATAACTAAGTTATTAGTGAAGTTTTTTTTTTAATTTAATTTAATTTTATTTTTTTTAATTTACATTCCAAATCACTTCCCCTTTCCCGTTTCCTCCCTCCCCGAAAGTCCCATAAGCCCCCTTCCCTCCCTCCTTTCTCTGTTCAACCCCCTCTCATTACTCTGTCCTGGCGTTCCCCTACATCCAGTCTTTCCAGGACCAGGGGTCTCTCCTTCCATCTTTTTAGAAATCTATTGATATGCTGATTGTGTCTAGGGTATTCTGAGATTCTGGGTCAATATCCCCTTATCAGTGACTTCATACCATGTGTGATCTTTTGTGATTGGGTTACCTCACTAAGGATGATATTTTCAAGTTCTGACCATTTGCCTAGGAATTTCCCTCAACGGAGGAATGGATTCAGAAGATGTGGTATATTTACACAGTGAAGTTTTTTATAGGTTAAACCAGTCAGTATTTTATCTTCTATCCTAAAACTTATAATAAATCCTAGTTCCCTTTCTATGACCTTTGGTTAATTGTTTTACAACCTCTTGGAATGTGTTCTGAGTAGGAGAAAGTCTGGTTGCCATCTAAGAGCAATTAACTTGTGACACTTGGGAGACTGGAAGAGTTCTCATTGCAGTTTTGACTATCAGAAAAGGACCTAATAGAAGTTCCACTATAAAAGAGCTTAAAAGTCACAGATATAATTTTAGGAATTCTTATAGGATGATCATTAAAACTTATTTTCTACATAGCATCACTATAAGACAGTACATCTTCATGGATCTACAGAGATCTGCTCCAAAGGGGTGTGCTATTACTTATTGGTTATTATATATGCTTAATAATAACAGGAAAAGCATATTAATAGCAGGGATCTTTCCTAAAATTAGTCCCTCACAGCCTTGCTAAATGAGCGCTCAGCTGTCTCAGATTATATAATAATTCGAAGCAGGCCATTTCAGGATGATCACCTGCTAGTATATTAGCTTGTCCCATATGGCTCCCAACAGCGGAGTTCGCTTTATGACCTATTTTATATTGATCTTGCTTTAGCACAATCAATTTTGGCTGTTATATCATTTCTTTTTGTAATGGGAGTGCTTATTTTCTGCCATTGTGTATTGGAAGTGTGTACCTTTTGCTGCTAACATATGAAGGGTCACAGTTAATGAATATCTCTTGAAATTATGAACAGCGTTAAAACATTTAAAGACTGTTACATTACAGATGACCTAAATGAACATTGCTTTATTAGAGGGTCTATGAAGACTACTGATAAGATCTTTTAAAAGCAATGTTAGGAATCAAGTTGATAAAGAGTGGACTTATGATGAATAATCATGATTACGAACATGAGAGAGCTGGCAATCAGTGAAAGGTGATTGAATTCATTCACTGCGTGTATTTGAACTTTTTCTCAGAAATGTTTCTGGTAGAGAAAGTCATCACTAATATAATATTATGCAATGGACAGAGATTGGCAAGCCACAGATTGGGAAAAAGCTTCACTAATCCCACATCCAATAGAGGGCTAATATCCAAAATAAATAAAGAACTCAAGAAGCTAATCACCAAAAATAAATAAATAAATAAATAAATAAATAAATAAATAAATAAATAAATACCATAAAAAATGGGGTATAAAACTAAACCAAGAATTCACCACAGAGGAATCTTGAATGGCTGAGAAGCACTTAAAGAAATGTTCAAAGTCTTTAGTGATCAGAAAAATGCAAATCAAAACGACCCTGAGATTCCACCTTACATCAATCAGAATAGCTAAGTTCAAAACCTCAGGAAACAGCACATATTGGCGAGGATGTGAATAAAGGAACACTCCATTGCTGGTGAAATTGCAAACTGGTACAGCCACTCTGGAAATCCATCTGGAGGTTCCTCAGAAAATTGTAAATGGAGTTACCTGAAGACTCATCAATACCACTCTTGGAAATATACCCAAAAGATGCCTACTGTGCTACTGGGACATGTGTTTGACTATGTTCATAGTGGCCTTATTTGTGATAGCCAGAAGTTGGAAACAACCTAAGTGTCCCACAACAGAAGAATGGATACAGAAAATGTGGTTCATTTACACAATGGAACACTACTCAGTTACTAAGAATGAGAACATTCTGAGTTTTGCAGGCAAATGGATGGAACTTGAAAATACCATCCTGAGTGAAGAAACTCAGCCCCAAAAGGACTTTCATGGTATATACTCACTGATAAGTTGATAATTGCCAACAAAATACAGAAATACACAAGAAAATACACAAAAAAGTACAGAATACACAAGATACAGACCATAGAACTAAAAAAGTCGACAAGCTGAAGGGTCCAAGTTAGAATGCCTCAGTCCCACTTGGGAGGGAGAAGAAAGAAACCACAAGGTGGGAGGGAGGGAGAGTGGGAGGGAGGGACCTGGGAGGGAAAGTGGAAGGTGGGGGAAGACAGAGAAAAGATCTGGTATTGGGTGGAGGAAAGGGACTGTATCCCTGAGCGCCAGCAGGAAGAATGGAAACAGGCAACCACAGGAGGTAGGAGGTTATGGAAACCCTCTAGACTGTACCAGAGCCCTGGGAGGTGAGAGAATCTCAGGACTCAACAGGAGGGACCTTAGATAAAATGCCCTACAGTTGGTTGAAGGAACTTGTTTAGTCCACCTCAATCAAAAAGACAGGGCATCAAGTGAGCTATGGGGTTGCCATCTCACAGTCAAACCTCTGAAGCATAATTGTTCCAGTCTGAAAGAACTGCAGAGATGGAAATGGAGAGGAGTCTGAGGAAGAGAAGGTCCAGTGATAGGATCAAAGTGTGATCTAGCTCAAGGGGAGGCCCCAAGACATGACACTATTACTAAGGCTATTTATGAAGCAATCACAAAAAGGGACCTATCATGAGTGCCCTCCAAGCAGCTGAAAGAGTCAGATACAGATATTTGCACCCAACTAATGGACAGAGATAACAGACCTCTGTGGTTAAATTAGGGAAAGCTAGAAGAAGTTGAGGAGGAGAGTAACCCTGTAGGAGGACTAGCAGTCTCAATAAGCCTGAACCCCTGAGATTTCTCAGACACTGGACCACCAACGAGGTAGCATATATCAGCTGGTCTGAAACCCTCAACACATATACAGCAGAGGACTGGGTTCTATCAGAGAAGATGCACCTAACACTCAAGAGACTGTAAGCCTCAGGGAGTTTAGACGTCTGGTGGGATGGGGGTAGGGGTAAAGGTAGGGGTAGGGGTAGGAGTAGGGGGTACGGGACATTCTCGTGTAGACAGGAGACAGAGAAGAGTTATGGGATGTGAAACAGTTGGAGAGTGGACTGGGAGGGGAATAAAATCTGGAATCTAAAAAAAAATAAAGAATAAAGAAATAATAACAACAACAAAATTAATGAAAACAAGAAAGTGAATGATGTATTTGATTTTCTTGATCACAGATGTAGTGTTAACAGCCTTGTCCCCATGCCTTCCTCTATAAGATAGACTATATCTCCTCAAACAATAAAATCAAATTAATTCTTCCTTAAGATTATTTTTAACACTTACACATTCACACTCAAACATGTATGTGTGTGTTCATTTTCTTATGCATAAAAGTAGTTAGCAATTTCTTTTCTAAAAAGGAATTCATTTCTAGATATATTGGTATCTACACAGTATAACAATCTACTATAGCCAGGTTATATCATATTGTTTCTAGCAGTGTCAAAGTCATTTTATTAACTTGTTACACATTGTTTTCAAGATATATTTGCAAAAGACAACAATAACTTAAAAATAAATTAAAAGACAAGAAATATAGTGGTGACATGTTAATACTTATTCGATTTGCTTTTTTCTGCTCATTTGATTGTAAATGTATTTTTCATTATATCTCTGTTTAAGGATCTTTTAGGAAAATTCACGACAATTTTGAAGTCAGTTTCTATAAACTCAAGTGAATGGCCTTTCACCATATCATAGATTCTAAGTTTAGAGTATTGTTTAGACAGGAAAACCTGACCTCATTTCATTTTTTATATTCCAGTTTGTATGAAAATTTTAAAAATCAGAGCAACCCGATATCATCAGGTGTCAATGAAGTGTTTCTCGATTTGAATAAGTCTTTGGGTACATATTATTCTCATCTATGTGCTGTCTCATCTAGCTGGTGAGACAACCTTAGCAATAAAAATAAACACTTTCCCAGAGTGAGCTTTTATGTGTGGATTTACCTGTTCATAGACCTAAGCATTCACATTCCTCATTATTTCTAACCTCTATACACACACACACACACACACACACACACAAACACACACATACACACACACAAACACACACATGCACACACATATACATACACATACACACACACACACAAATCACACACACACAAATCACACACACAATAGCTCCTTGGTTCTAGTATCTTTGGCATTTGATAGGACTATACTACTCAATTTTTTAAATCATCCAAATTAAAAATCACAGCACATGGGGCTAGAAAGAAGTCTCAATGACAATTAAGAACACGTGTTTGCTCTGCCAGAGGACCCAGGTTTGATTCTTAGCATTCCCTTGGGAGATCAGGGCTATCTGCAACTCCTGTCCTGGGAAACCAGATAACCTCTTCTAACCTCCACAAGAAGTGCATGTATGTGAAACAGGAACATATGAGAAGTAGGAAAGGCAATAGTCCATGGCTATAAAAAAATAATTAAATTAAATTAATAATAATTAAAAATGAATAATTAATTAAATTAAATAATTTCATTTACTTAAAATAAATAATTGAAATTCCAAAAATTAGGGTCTTAAATGTACATGAGTCAATCCATCATTATAGGCCTTCCAATGTTTATATCACAGAAATCTGTCTTTTAACCCACAATCTTTTCATCCAACTGTATTTGTATTCTTCTATCTAGATCATCTCTATTTTATATCTTTTTGTTATTTTTCTCTCTCTCAATATCTATGCCATTTTAAGGTCTGTGGTCTCCATTTCTATCACAAGATCAAAAGTATCAGCCATTTACCTCTGTCATCTAATCGTTGTAACCTCTAAATTTTTGTCTCATATATCCCATTAATTTTACTTCTATTAGATAATACAGTAGACTTAGAATATTAGAATTTTCAGTACACTCTATAACCAATTTATATTGCATTAAGTTTCATGTGTTCAACAATGACCTTAGTGTTTTCAATTATCTCCTGCATGCTATGCTGATATCTTATTACAATATTTCAAAATTGAATTATTTTCTTTGCTTCAATAAAATATTTAACAGTGTAAACAATTCACTGTTTAAGAAATCTCTTCCTTATTCTAGAAGCTTTGTGGTGAATTTATTTGCTGTATTTGAGTCTGAATTTTATTTTTTGTTTATACTGTTACTCAATATAATATATTATCAACATGTTCAGAATAGATTATTGTTGTGTACAAGAGAAATCCAAGAATAATTGATAAATGGAATATATTATTTGATTCCAGTAATAAGAAAATATTCACAGAAGAGTACAAGTACCATTAAACTGGTAGGAAATTGATGACATACATAAGTAAGTCTCTCTATTACAGCAAATTTACCACATGTCATAGATAAGAAACAGGTACCCAGTCTCAAGTGTGATATTGCATACTTTAAGCCAGACCTTGATAGTTCAACTTAAAGACCCTATTTATAACCTGGTACATATTTTCACATGATAATTCTAATTACTGTTTATATTCTGAGAGTAAATATAGGAAATTAAACAAGTGCCTAAATTTGATTTCACTTAGAACATTTCCTAAGTTTTCCACAACTTATTTATAGCTAGAAAGGAATATATTCTCATAGAAGTTTAAAAGAATAATAGAAGTGGAAACTACAGCAGCGTCATTCACTGAAAATGAAACTACTGTGAACTGATATACTTGAAACAGAAGTTAAATCATATAACTGTGTACTAGAAAGAGTTTTAGAAAGAATACTAACTCAGATCATTTATTGAACTAACAGGAAGAATGAAGTAAATAATCAAAGAAGAATAAGTGTTAAAATCCATAATTTATTGTCTCAGACTATTTTTAACCTGGGGAACAGAACATGTTTTCCAATTAAAGCATGAATTTCCATGCCTTCCTCCACTCTTTAAGTTCATAGCTTCTTTTCTTTTACTATGTTTGTCATGTGTTTGTCTCTCTCTCTCTCTGTGTGTGTCTCTCTCTCTGTCTACACAAATGTACAATACATCTGATGAGTTCCTTTTCTTAGTTCTGTCTATGTGGTTTCATGACTGAATGCTATGTATTGGACAACCATTATTGGACTCATACCTTGGACTTAATAAGATTGAAGTGAGTTAAAAAGAAAATTACTTATAACAGCACACTGATAAACAAATATTTGTTATAGAGATAAATCTATGTATATCATTGATATAGTCTTTTACTTCTATACCTATTGTTTTTCACATATATGCATCACAATATCCAGATCATTTCACATTGTGCTGACAACAATTATCTGCCATCTGAGCACTCTGCAATCAAGATTAATTTTCCAAGTTCACTTTATTCCTGAATGCAGTAATGACACAATCTCAAAATATAAAGCAAAACAGATGCCATTTCTTCTTTATAGAAGTGATTAATAAATAGAAATATTTCAAAAGTATAAAAAATATTATACTGTAATAGACATAGAAATCCTATAAGATAATGTCTGGATAAAACTAGAAATTATAATGGTACAAAACAGATATGTAGTTTGCACAGAAATTATATAAATATAACTTTTAATTACAGCATGCATCTCACATTAAAATACAATCTAGCTTAACAGCTAATTATGCTGAGGTTTTGAAAAGCAAAACCAATATTTGTACAAATCTCAAGAAAAAAATTGTATGGGAGATGTGATTTGTTTGAATAAACATATTATATGATCATTCCCCACTTACTAAGACCTTTGTTTCCTTTACAGACACAATGCAGGAATAATGAATGGTGTGAGAAAGAATATGAAATTTAACACACAAAAAGTATTTAAAAAGAATAAAATAATTACAACAATTTAAATTGATTGTTCATTATAATCATCAATTTTAAAGTAAAAGCTCACAGAGAATAATTACACTTGAGGTTATAATAGGTGCATCTGTGCACTATAAATTTCAGAATCACAAGATATTACATTCTTAAAATTTAAATCTGATAGACTAGTAAAAATCACCTTTATTAATGGAAAAGTAGCTCTGCGACTCTATAAACTAGTTGCCATATTCTCAAAATGATTACAATTTAATACCAGATTTATAGATCCTGGATTTCATTCAGAAAGCTTTTCTCAAAACTAAATATTTGAAAAATATGTTTTATGTCAAGTTCAATGGAGCTTACATTCGTTTGGAAGCAACGGAATTATGACTAACTACCCATGAGGTACATAGCCAACATCAAGACTACTTAAAAGTCAATTTTACCTATACTACACTCAAGAGTACACAGTCACTGAGAATGAAGTTATACCACTAATAGACACCATTATACACTGAATATTCATCTAAATCACAGAAAGAAATAGTCTGTCAAACTATGGTATCACTGTGCATGGAATTACCACTGGATTTCACTGTCCTCCTAATATAAAATGATAAAGATATATCAGAATTTACTCAACAACTTTACAGAGAAATAATGAATGAATTTAGTAGGTTATATGTGCTCATATTAAGACTGAAACAACATCCCAATAATATTTTTCAGTTCATAGATAACTTTTATTTTAATCTGAAGTTACTTGATACTTAATAGTTGTAAATTTCCATGCAAATTACTTTGTCTCTTTCCAGTGTTTTGTCATATATATATAAATATATGAGATTAATTACAGCTGTGCAGGTCAAAGCATGTGATATCTAAAGCACACGTATGATAATCACCATATAATAATATGCAAATATGCTCTGAACATATGTGTTCCCTATTAGCTGGAAGTTTACTCCTCCTCAGGATGACAGAATTGAAAACTGACTGTGAGGTATCAATTGTCCATTTACAACTCAGGTGGGTGATTTGATTAGGATCTTCTTATTCCAGTCATAAAAATGAAATTTGATTGTCAGTTTATTCCTGGTTCAGTTCACAACGTTGAAATGTGTCCTGTGATTAACATTGGCTTAAAGTAATGAATGGTTACATTTTTTTTCTGCAGATATGAATAAACTAAACCATTGTTTTCAAATAGTGATTTCTATTAAGCATTAAATAAGTTTCAAGTAATAATATTTCCTCTTCTCTAGGAAGCATTATAAAGTATGAATATCATCAAATAAACTTTAAATACCTTTTAAAGCCTGCATTGGCTTAAAAAGAAAATCCCATCTTTTCTCCCCTATTTCCTCCCTCCATACTTCCCTCACTACCTCTTTCCTTCTAGTTCCTAATTATAAAAATATTTGTGACATGAAATGACAGTTTTTGTTTAACAATCCAAACACATTCTCTTATAAGTGTGGTTGTTATGAATAGTTTTTGGTTATTTATAATGCCAACAAAGGCTAAATAAAATAAAAGTAATTTTGTTTCAAGGGAGTAGTAGCAAGTTTGTTACTTGCTACTATATTATTTATAAACGTGCTTTTTAAAATTTTTCTAGAGGAGAGAGCTAGGCTATCAGACTCAGGATTCATTGGATTTATAGATATGAAAAGCATTAAAACAAATGCTGACAACGCTCTTTTCCCATCTAACTAAATGGCTCTTGCTTTATCTTATATTCTTATACGATATGAATATATAAGTTTCACCATGTTGTCCTCTCAAATCATAACCAAAATGAAATTATCACAAGTTTCAAAACATGAGAATTAAATGAAGAGTCAAAGTGGAGTATGTATCAGTTTTAAACATAGGTTTGATATAAGCCTTTCTGATACTCAACACTGACTTGGAATAAAAGCAATTATGTTGCAGAATCATCTGAAAGTCATGAGTTTCTTCACAAGATTTGATATCCATGATGATCTTAAAATGAAAGTACCCTGACAGTTTCTGCCTAAACTGTCTCATAGTTTAAGAAATGTATAATATTGGAATAAATACATTAAGTATGTGGTCTGATGGAAGATAAGCGAGACAAACACATTTGGCATCACATCAAGAATGACGCAAAATTTGATACAAGGCTAGAAAATAAGAGGTCCTGACAAATCATTCCGAGGAAGTAATAGCATAAATCCATGTTCATTTTTGTTGTAATCAGAGATGCCATAAAGTACCCAAATGCAGGATAAGTAACTGTTGGGTTTTGTGAGAAATGGAGAATGTCTTGAAAAGAAGACACATGCTTACTAGAATATGGGAATATGGAGGGTGCAGTATCGCTCCCCACCAATAGAGAATGTGTACAAATAACTGCTAGACAAGATAAGCACCAGCTAGGGATTCCTACATTACATCAGGAAGTACATAGGACTGAAAAAGACTGAGAAGCAGTGGCCTAAGAAATGGAAGGGCATATTGTATTGAGGCCAAATGCAGAGAAAATTTGGAAGCAATATAAACCAATGACAACCTCTCATGAAATTAATGAAATAGGAGCAAAAGTGTTTCAAATGAACTTGTCAGTCAAACTTCAGTAGCGGCATAAGACTGCAATGATCATTCCATGAGTTGGGTAGAGACAGGTGAAAGAATTTTCTTCCTAATTTTGAGTTGTATAATATGAAAGAAAAAGAAAATAACCAAAAGATCAGAAGACTAGAAATGAAGTCATATTAGTATGAGTTTTTTTTTAAATTATGATATATATGTATATATGTATGTATATATATATATATATATGTGTATGTATTTACTTGTGTATACACACACATACACGCACATGCACACAAACAGACACACACACACACACACACACACAGATACACATGTTCGTTATAAAGAGCATGGTGAGTTCAGTTAAGTCATTGAGACTAACGAAAGTGGGGTATGAATTTTATCCCATACACTAGATGCTGCATAAAGATGTAGATCCAGCCATCATGGGGAAAGCACAGACAGAGGAAAGGAAGTCTGTAGGCCACCAAATGTTTTCTAAATTTGTCAATGAAAACATCTTCAACTTCTAAATGTTTATGTCCTAGTTGAATACATAAAAATTTTTGCATTATACAAATTTTAGTGAACTTATACACATATGTTATCCATCAACATAGTATCAAATAAGAACTTGGTGTGTGAGATATGAATTCTGAGCTGAAAAGCACATTTCCATAAATAAAGCATGTCATATTCCACAAAACACATACTTCACCTAATGCCACAGCCTGCTTTTTGCCTTTTTATTTATTAATCAATTATCTCATTTATTCACATCTCAAATACTGCTCCCCTCCTTATCTTCTACCATTCTTCTACCAATCTCCTCCCCTTCACCTCTGAGAGGGTGCCCTCCCTGTGTATCTCCCCACCATTGAACATCAAGTCTTTACACCATCAGTGACAGTGTCAGTGATTGCTGCTCACTAGTGCAATGCATCCAAGTCGGGCTTGTTGCTTGTCGGTCATTTCTTCAGTCTATTCCATTTCTGTACTGTCATTTCTTTTAGAAGGGAACAATTTTGGATAGAAAGTTTTATAGGTGGGTTGGTATCCTCAGCCCTCCTCTGGGGGTCTAGTCTGGCTACTGGAGGTGGTCTATTTGGGTTCCATATTCCCACTGTTGAGTATTTTGGCTAAGGTTACTTGCATTGTTTCCTGGGAGCCTCCCTCATCCAAGATCTCTGTGACTTCTTAGAGAGTCCCATCACAACCCCTGCAGTTACATATCTGTCTTCTTTCTTCTGGCCCTATGGGCCTCTCTCCTGTCTCTCCCCATACTAATCCTGGTCCCTATTCCTCTCCCTCATCCCTCTCCAAGTCAGATATTCCTCTTCATCTGCCTCTGCCTCCCATCATTATTTTGTTCCCCCTTCTAAGTGGGATTTAAGCATCCTCCTTCTTTCTTGTTTAACTTCTTCTGGTCTGTGGGGTGTATCATGGATATTTTGTACTTTTTGCTATGGTGATTTTCTCAAAGAACGAGTTCTTGTTCTGTTCTGTTCTGGTGTGTGTGTGTGTGTGTGTGTGTGTGTGTGTGTGTGTGTGTGTGTGCTTTAACAAAGAACATCAAACAATTGAACTAAAGCAGTTTGCTCATTGAAGCTAACGTCAGAAGAATGTGGATTGCTTATTTTCTAAAAATTTATTCACTCTTTGGAAGATAAGGAAATATTATCAAAAAAAGTAGACAACCCATTTTACTGTCTCCATCTTCTCAGTAAATCCCTTTGTCTGCCTTTGATCCAATATCACTAAAATTTCCAGTAATTCATCTGTCCCAGGAGGACCCATTCTACAGTAGTCTATAACTGCAAACCAGCTGGTAGAACTCAAAGAGACCAACAAAAGTATTTAACAGTTATTTTTAGAACGATTTTTTCAACCACTACCCTTTTATTCACTCAATATTTGAAGTATATAGCATGTAAAATGTACCCATGATTACTTAATTAACATGAAGAAAAATACCATATACTTTATCTCTATGTAAAAGCATATTTTCATAATGACCCTGAAACTGTATTTCTCTAGTGCTGATTTTTCCTTACAGTGTGTGTGTGTGTGTGTGTGTGTGTGTGGGCTATATTCAATTCACCTTTGAGCTATAAGTCTATTGGGCACTGTTAAAAGCAAGTAGATCATAGCTTTCTGTAGAGAAAGCAATCCTGTGAAAATCAGGTCATGAAAAACTATTTTTACTGAATGTCTAACTACCCATAGAAAGGGACGAAATATGCTAACTCCCCTCTGAGCAAAATAAAATATAATGCCTAAATATCATATCTGTATTCTTTTCTATACATAAATATGACATTTTTGACAATATTTTTGTCATTTCACACTTATATTGCAAGACTTTACATTTAAAGGGCACAATATTGAGTTCTCACAGCTTAATTGATCAAATGTATATAATACAAATATGCCTTGAGAAATTTGTTCAGTCACTATAAGTATTCTTATTTTAATTTTATTCTTAATCAATCCTCATTATTTGTTTGTCTTTAGAAGTCTAATCTGGAATTTAAAAGTAACTTTGGAGATAGAGTCATTTTGATGAAAGCAAATATAAAGAAACACTAATATACCTTGGAATGGTATTAATATTTTGTTTTTCTGAGGGGCTTTGTTGGACTGGAATGTAGTTTATAGATATTTTATGATTTCCTTGTGGAGTGCAGTATATTGGTGGATACTTTGTGCCATAGAGAGCAATCAACTTAGAACTAAGAAATATCCAAATCTATCTCATGCTTTGGACAAGGTGAAATAAACTCTAATACATTCATTCATTGATTTCCTTGTGTTTTTTCTGATCTTTGTATTAGCAAGAATACAATAATTCAAGTTTGAAGTCTTCTTTAAACAATTTGTTTAATGTTTTGTTTTTTTTTTAAATTTCATTTGTGTAGGTATTTTGCCTGCAAGTATTTTCTGGGCATCATGTATGCGTGGTACCCAGCACAGCTAGAGAGTCACACTAAATGAATACCTTGGTATTGGAGTTATAGACTATCGTTATCTGTTTTTCTAATCTGCTGGTAGTTAAACCCAGATGCTCTAGAGTAGGAGTCAGTACTCATAACCATCACTCCAGATCACTATGTAAGCATTTTATAATGAAAGTATGCGAGATACCTTTAAATTACTCCTACTTATGCCCTAGATTTGAGTGGGACTTAAATTATATGAGATTGTGAATTAAATATCCATCCACCTATTTATAATAGTTTATTAAATGTAATATAATAAACTAATTTTTTTGAACTTGTTTAAAATTCAAGGGCTTATTACATCTTGGCTTATTTTCTACTATGAATGCTGTATCCACATGTTTAGAAGTTAGTCAACTAAAAACCTCAGGAAAATGTTAGAAACATCTTGAATATACAATATTTTTAAAGGAACACATACCTTTATCTAATTTAATAAATTTAACATATCTGTGGCCTTTGGACATACAGGATGCATACATTCAAAAGAATTGAATAATAAGAATTGTGATGGTAGGTGCTTTTTCTAGTCCCATATCAAAGATGTTTTGAAACTATTCCTTAATACATAAGTAATGAAGTACCTTTGGATGTTTCAACGTAAGGATTGCCTTTAATTCTAGTTTTTAAAATGTGTGTATGTAGGAATGAGAGGGCAAATGAAAGAGTAAGGAATGAAGTAAGGAGGACTGAAGAGTTACTATGACAAGTAAGGATGCTATTAGAAAAGAAATTAAATGATCAATTGAGATTAAAATTTCCTATATAGTTAGAATATAAAAGGACATGCAATTTAAAGTATCACTGACCTAATATTTTGAATTATATGAGTTCATTCTTAAATCTGGCTTGAGTATAAGTCATTTAAATTTAAATTTGGTTTAATAAAAGCTGAATAAATTCAAAATTAGGATCACAAGTTTCCCCTCAAAGTATTGCTAATGTGTGTTACTTAACATTGATACCAGGAAAACAAAAGTTTTGATACAAAAGTTATTATAGTCATCTTTATAAAATCTGCCTCCTTCCTTATTTCCTTCCTTCCTTCCTCCTTTCCTCCTCACTCTTCTTCAACCTTCTGCCTTTTACTTTTTCTTTGACCCCCTTTTCATGATTTTATATTTATATTTCTGTAGTATCATTGATAAAGTCATAGTTCCTGTGTTTCCTTGCAGTAGCTGGACATATAAAAGTGCCCTATATACTAGTTAAAATGAATTTGATGTTGTGTTTTCTCTGGATTTTTAGCAAACAGATGTGTATTTAATTAAAGAATTTGCATGAATATTGTATCCTGCTGCTTATAATTCTTTTTCAAGCAATCAGATATGATTGGTTTTCAAGTTATTGAATTTAGTGGATAACAGTAAGTTCATTAGTAGTGATGAGGTGATGACTATGCTATTCATATACTAATATTGTCTTATGAGAATATGAGTTGAAAGAAGGCATAACAGGCAATTTTCATTGCAATTGACTGAAACTAATTGAACAACTCAAATATACCTGACTATGAAGTCATTGTTTTTTATAACTTTCTATGATCATGAAAAATGGGGGACCATAACACCAACACCTTTAACTATTAGATAAGTACACTTGTTATTACTCTCTATATCAATTATATACACAAAGAGACACATATACACATATAAACACACACACACGCACACAAGCATGCAATTTAGAAGGTAATGGCACCTTAAAGGGAAATGCTATGGTGTATTTAAAAGGAAAGGAAAGAATTTCCTTTCTCAATATAGTATTCTTGACTGTATTCTTTTTCCTTCACAGATGTGTTTAGGGGCATCATACCTTTGCAAGAAATCCATGATGCAGTCAAATGTTAAGGTATTCAAAAGAAGTTTGAGCCTATTGTCTAGCTCTGGGCTTGCTCTTCAGGGATAGGGTACAGTTCCCCTACTGGAAAGTCGCAATACACAGATTCAATGGTGTAGTATTCAATGGTTAGCATGTATGAATTATTGATTGATGCAATCTTAATTAAATGATAGTGCACATCGGTAAGTGAAAGTCACAAACACTACAGAGAAGAGCATGAAACTAGAACACCAAATGGTGGTGGCTTCTATATATCTTCAGAATAATAGATCTTGACTAAATGAATAAGAGCATACTTTTAATCACTAGCACTAATCATTTTCTATCTTAGTGATAGATAAATAATGTTCTTTATTCTTCAAAAGCCACTATATACATAAAAATAATGAAACACAATGTATGTCAATTAAAAACATGCAATATAAGAGCAAAATATCTTATAATGGACACAAGGACAAATTTTCTCATAGATGGCCATAGTTCGATACATAACAGAGTTAAGCTAAGCTACTGTGAATAACATTGGAAAGGTATAACAGAGAACTGTAAAACTGAAGACAATAAGTATCAACCATGTGTATAGTAATGTAGTCTATGGTATAAAATATGTTTTTATATGATTATAGTTGGCATGCTGAAATTTCATGGAAATATAGATCAGTGTTACATTATTATAGCAATATACCCACATATTACTTACATAGTAATGACATGTTATACATTTTGTACTTCCCAGTAAACTCAGGAAGCTATATCACAATATTAATGCAAATGTTCCAACTACATTTTCTCATTCTCTTCTACCACCACACTCTTTCTTTCTCTTTCAAGATAGGTTCTTACTGTGGAGACTAAGGTAGAAAGAAATTCATTATATAGTCCACAAATGTATGAGGATCCTTTGCATCAGTCTACCAAGGCTTGGGATGACAAGGCACTACAACTGGCTTAATACAATTTCCCCCATGGAATTAACTAGAATTCCTTGAAAGAGTAAAGACTGATGGTTAGGCTAAAAAGAAAATTACAAATGAAATTATATCATCTATTGTCCTGATAAATAAACAACCTTTATCCTAGATTTCTAGCTAGTCCTAGAAAAGCCCCACTATGATATCATTTTTCTCTCCCTGTTCTCACTTTCTCTTTCATCCTCTATCCCATCCTTCCTAGTCTCATTTCCATCCTTTCCCTCCATTCACCCTCAATTCCTAATCTATTTCCTCTTCTCAGTGAGACTCAAGCATTCTCCCTTGGGTACTCCTTGCTACTTAGTTTCTTTGGATCTGTGTTTTCAAGCATACTATCATGTACTTTATAGCTATTATCCACTTATTCATGAGTAAATATAACATATCTTTCTGGGTCTGGGTTATGACACTCAGGATATTTTCTAGTTCCATCCATTTGCCTGAAAATTTCATGATGTCCTTTGTAATAGCTGAATAATATTTCATTGTATAAATGAACCACATTTTCTTATCTATTTTTCTGTTGAGGGACACTTGAGTTGTTTCTAGATTTTAGCTATTATGAATGAAGCTGTTTCAAACATAGTTAACCAAGTATCCTTCTGATATGATGGAGCCATCATTTGGGTATACGCCTCAGAGAAGGGTGACCCTAGTTACCTAGTTAAGACTCCTAGCAACAGGAGATAGGAAACCTGATATGGCCACCTCCTGTAACCAGGCAAGACTTCCATTGGAGGGATGGTGATACCAAACAACCTACAAAACTTTTGATTCAAAATTTGTCCTATCTATAAGATGTGCTATGATAAAGATGGAGCAGAGATTGAGGGAATGGACAACCATGACTCCCAAATTGAATCACAACCTATGGGAGAAAGACAACCCCTGACACTATTAATGCTCTTCTGCTATATTTACAAAGTGGAGCCTAGATCAACTGTCCTCTAAGAGTCTTTGGCCAGCAGCTGAGGGAAGCAGACACAGAGGCCACATTCAAATATTAGACAAAGCTCTAGAGTCTATTATAAAAGGAGAGGAAGGATTGAAAGTGCCAGAGAGGTCAAGGACACCAAAAGAAAATATACAGAATCTACTAACCAGGAGTAGATAGAGGCCCACAGAGACTGAAAGATTATGCATGGGACAGACCTCCACCCCTACACATATGTAAAGGACATGCAGTTTATTCTTAATAGGAAACCATCAGCAACTAAAGCAAGGGCTATTTGTGACTCTGTTGGCTGCCTTTGTTTCCTTTTCCTCCAGGTGTCTAGCCTCAGTAGGAGATGATATATCTAGCCCTACTGCAACAGGATATTCCAAAGAGGGTTGATACCCATGGGAGGCCTTCACCTCTCTGAGAAGAAATCTAGGGGGGAGATGGTGACAGGCAAAGGTGGAGGAAGGATTTTTTTAGGAGATAGGAGAGATGAAGTAGAGATAGGGTTGTAAAGTAAATAAATGAACTAATTAAAGAAAAACCCAACCACCCAAGTATGTTACAAAGAACTTAGAAGCAAATTCACAAAGAATACAGTAGTGGTTTTGCATACTCAAGAGTGTTGAGTTTAACATGTCATAAAATAAGATTGCAATAGTAAGGAAGAAGTGAATTATAAAATGTTGTTTTAAATAATAGGGAAAAATTAAAACATTCATATATGATTCTTAGATAACAGCAAGAATTTTTACCAAAATAGTTTCTTTTTTTTCTATTTGAAATCATTTATTTTCTTTTTTTTCTTTTTTTCTAAGTTTTTTTATTTACATTCCAAATCATTTCCCCTTTCCTGTTTCCTCCCTCCCTGAAAGTCCCATAAGTCCCCTTCTCTCCCTCTTTTCCCCATTCAACCACCTCTCACTTCTCTGTCCTGGCATTTCCCTACATCCAGTCTTTCCAGGACCAGGGGTCTCTCCTTCCATTTTCTTGAAATCTATTGATGTGCGTATTGTGTCTAGGGTATTCCGAGATTCTGGGTTAATATCCCCTTATCAGTGACTGCATACCATGTGTGCTCTTTTGTGATTGGGTTACCTCACTAAGGATGATATTTTCAAGTTCTAACCATTTGCCTAGGAATTTCGTGAGTTCATTATTTTTAATTGCAGAGTAGTATTCCATTGTGTAAATATACCACATCTTCTGAATCCATTCCTCCGTTGAGGGACATCTGGGTTCTTTCCAGCTTCTGGCTATTATAAATAAGGCTGCTATGAACATAGTGGAGCATGTGTCCTTATTGCATGCAGGTAAAGCCTCTCAAAAAACTCAAGAAGTTAGACTCCAGAGAGCCAAGTAACCCTATTAAAAATGGGGTACAGAGCTAAACAAAGAGTTCTCACCTGAAGAATATCTAATGGCTGAGAAGCACCTAAAGATATGCCCATCATCCTTAGTCATTAGGGAAATGCAAATCAAAACAAGCCTGAGATTCCATCTCACACCAGTCAGAATGGCTAAGATCAAAAACCCAGGAGACAGCAGTTGTTGGCAAGGATGTGGAGAAAGAGGAACACTCCTCCACTGCTGGTGGGATTGCAAGCTGATACAACCCCTCTGGAAAGCAGTCTGGCGGTTCCTCAGAAAACTGGGCATGACACTCCCGGATGATCCGGCTATACCACTCCTGGGCAAAATAAAGTTTCTTAAATGTTCCAAATGGAGAATAAGGTATTCCATGACTGTCAGTGAGAGACTTGCAGTTTGATCCTGCAAGTTCTACAATATTTCAAGAACGTGTCACTTTTAGAGACAATAATTCCCAGAGATGTAACTGCAAAAGAGAAGTTACTAAGATTTCTTGAAGTATAGTATATAAATTTCTTACTATTAAGTAAAGAATTTATCTTCACTGCATGCCACATTATCAACTGATTCTTAATTATTATTTAGAGTTGTGTTCCTTTAGATGAAAATTGTTGATTGACTGATGGAATGCTTTGTTTTACAAGATGTCTTATACTTTCTTAATTATGTATAAATATTTGTGCATGTACTTGACAATGGTAAAAACCATTATATAATTAATATATGTAATATGTAAACCACATATGTAGTATACATATATATAGTATACATATTAATATTTGAATATAAAATATAAATATAGTACATATGTATAATATATATGTAAATAACTGTGTACTATATGTGTACTTTGTTCATATAGCTCTATGTCAGCCACATTGCTATGTATAAAAGTACATATTGTTCTTTTTAAATTATCATTTTAACTTCATTTTCTAGCTCACATATCCAAATGGATAAGTAAAGGTAAGATACATTATAAAAAGAGTTTTAGTCATTTGCTTGGAATTTATTCACTTCCAAAGTTTTACTATTACGGTTAATCACTTATATTCTGCTTTGAAAATTTCCAGTCACTACCTTGGTTTTATTTTTACACTTCTAAACGAAATCCACCCTTTCTGCACATCTTTCCCTGTGTGCTTATATGTATGTGTGTCTGTGCTTGTGTGTGTATATGTATGTTTATACCATTTTTTTGAGTCCAACCTTGAATCATTGGTGTCAAGGAGAAAATACGTGATGCATTACCCTATTTTTAGCTATCATCAAATATTGTGACAAGTATATTTCAATAGACAAAACACCTGTACTCTGTGTCCTTTCTATAATTGGAATGAATATACTGTAGATATCATTTTTCATTGCCTGTGAGAAAACAGTACCAAAAATCTTATGTTCTCCCTGATCAGTCACAATTTACTGCCTCTGTGAGTATCAGAGGATTACATGACAGCCAATGGTGGCATAATTTTCCATAGGTTATATACTCAAAATGGACTGTATCATAGAAATTATCTATTGATGCATTCCAGCAGATTTCCTAATGGATTTCTTTCTGATATTCTTTTATGGGGACTTTGTGTATATAGCATTTGCAGATGTGTATTCAAGTCAACATCTATACATGAGACAATGATTAGTATAATTTGTCCTATGAGTCACCTTAACAATTACATTTTATATTTTATTTAGCAAAACATGTCCTATTAATTGTCCTAAATGGCACATATACTTTGCCATATATTTTGGCATATTTCCCTGTATTATTATCAGTTAAATACTTTAAATACATAAATATATTCATTATATATGCTATGTATATATTTTTTAATTCAATCCAATTTTTGGCCATCAATAAGGTGTTTTGAGCGACATTTCAACTGGTCTGCAATCCAGACAAAACAAGCTTGATTTTCCAGTGTTGTGAATAATTTATCAAAACTCAAGTAATCACTGTGGCAAGCTTCAGGGAGTTACGGCAGGTACACAAAAAAATAAGTTTAGGACTATTATTTTTTTCTTTATTTCATTAGATATTTTCTGTATTTACATTTTAAATGTTATTCCCTTTCTGGTTTCCCCTCTGAAAACACCTTATCCCAGCCCCCACTTCACCCTGTTCACCAACCTGAAAATGGATGGAACAAGAAAATATCATCCTGAGTGAGGTAACCCAATCACAAAAGAACACACATGGTATGCACTCATTGATAAGTGGATATTAGCCCAGAAACTTGAACTATTTCTCTTAAAAAGAAAAAAATAAATATTCTTTAAAATTGAATAATAAATTGAAATAATTTCTAAAATGATTGAAAAATAATTTATTAAATATGATATATTAGGGTTCAAATGAACATAGCAATGTTATTTAGGATTTAATAATGATGATGTCTTTTGTGCATCACTGCAAATTATCATTCAAATCCAGTCTTTTGAAACTTTATTTGTATACCTGCCTTTACCAATCCTTTAAAATAATTAATATTGAAGGAACATATGGTTACACGAATTTCACGATGAACATATGACCTTATATAAAGGTTCATTACACAAAACCAAAAGTCCATTTCATGACCATCCTTACATGTGTGTCTATCAGTCAGTTTATTAAATAACTACTTAAAAAATGAAGTGTGCACTTTTGTTTATGATGATTCTAATTATCGAGAAAATAGAAGGTAATGGGAAACATATTCTAATATATTAATTATAATTATTATTCTTTAGTTTGTATGCTTAATATCCCACATTATTAAAAATTGGAAAGGATTTATAAGTCAATAATATAGTAAATATCATTGCCTAGTTTCTATTAATTTCCGCATATTGTTAGAAATAAGAAATGACCCAATGAAATTACAGTTGGCAATAGCCGTCATTCTTATTATTTGCAAGCAGGTAATGGTCGTTTGTAGTTTGCATGTTCATTTCTCATACACATCATTTTAAAAGATTTATTTACCTGGTTTTAACATATAAGCTTGTATGAGTTTATGTGTACTGCATAGCATCTACTTGTGGAGACTAAACAACATCAAATTCTCTGTAACACAATTACAGGCAGTTATGAGCTACCCAACTACCCACTGTAGACAGGAAGAAGTGAACAAGATCCTCTGTAAGATGATGTTTACTCTTAACCACTAAGACATCTCTTCTGCCTTTACTTAGTTATCATAACATCAGAGTAGTAATTGATTTGTATAAATCTCTTCATTACTTTCATTTTGTATACCTGAGTATATGTATTATTGGTTTTAACTTCTTGTTGGATATAAATAAAGAGACATGCAATATTTTAAATTTAACTTTTACCTACAATCTTGAAGGATTGCTAATCATGAAGATAAACTCCTGAAATAACCTTTAAGATATCATTTTTAATTTTTTTACATGCTCTTTTCTTATATATTACATCCAGAACCCAGGAAGGACTATAATCTAATATTCTAGACAATCTTACTTCAATTTCATTGTATTTTCAAAGACATATGCAACAAAGAAATCAATGATGTAAGGATGGTTCAGTTCAGAGGAAAAAATGTAAATAAACACACCAGTAAGCAGATAGTAACTTTGTCAGCACAGTTCAGTTTAAACATAATTGTCTGGTATGGATTATATCTGGGAAAGCATGATATCATCTCAGAAAGCTGTATCCAGCTTCAGAGTCCAATAACCAGATTGGATTCTATAGTTTTGTACTTCCATCTGATAAAAATAAACATGTCTTGTAAATTGAATGTAAATATTTAACACAGGATGCCTGAAATCATGTCCAAAAGAAATTCAAGGAACCAAGTATACCTGAGGTAAAAGACCCTCTGGCTTGTTTCCAGGAGCCTGTCTCATGGTTCTCCACTGCACTGCTCACTATTAGTCATCATTAAACTGTTCCTATACCTGTTAGAAGATTTGGAGTGACTTATGTATACTATCATATCATATTCAACTAATACTTTGAAAATTTCATTCTAATTATTATCCCCTAGATTTCCTGTAGTTGTCTTATTTCTGTTATTTTATTTATTTATTTATTTATTTATTTATTTATTTATTTATTTATTTATTTTTTTGGTTTTTGAGACAGGGTTTCTCTGTGTAGCCCTGGCTGTCCTGGAACTCACTCTGTAGACCAGGCTGGCCTCAAACTCAGAAATCCGCCTGCCTCTGCCTCCCAAGTGCTGGGATTAAAGGCGTGCGCCACCACCACCCGGCTGTCTTATTTCTGTAGTTAAAACTTCAAGTACACCTTTAGACTGAGCACGGGGTCCCAAAAGGAGTAGTTAGAGAAAGGACTGAAGGAGCTGAAGGGGTTTACAGTCCCTCAGGAAGAACAATAATATTAATAAACCAGATCCCCCCCAGAGCTCCCAGGGACTAAACCACAAACAAAGGAGTACACATGGAGCGACCCATGACTCCAGCCACATATGTAGCAGAGGATGGCCTTGTATGGCATCAGTGGGAGGACAAGCCCTTGGTCATGGGAAGGCTACATGCCACAGAATAGGGGAATGCAAGGACAAGGAGGTGGGAGTGGGTGGGTGGGGAGAACCATCACAGAAGCAGTGGGAGAGAGGAAGGGATAGGGAGTTTCCAGGGAAGGGGGGTGCCTACTATAGTGTAGGGGAATACCAGGACAGAGAAGCAGGGGAGGGTTGATTACAGAAGGGGAGATGACTTATGGGATTTTCGCAGGAGGGGGGAAACAGGAAAGGGGACAACATTTGAAATGTAAGTAAAGAATATATCTAATTTAAAGAAAAAAATAAATGTAAATAAAGAAAATATCCAAGAAAAAAAAAACAAAACAAAAACTTCAAGTACAATATCGAATGCCATGGTAAGAATAGTCAGCCTCATGTTGTTCTCATGCTGGTCTGGATTTTAGTGGAATTGCTTTGAGTTTTTCTCCACTTTTTTTGATATTGAATATAGCCTTGCTGTAAACTGGCTTCACTACATATAGATATACCAAATGTATCTGCAGTCTATCTAGGATTTTTATCATGATCAGGGTATTGGGTTTTGTCAATGGCTTTTTAAATATCTAATAAGATGATCATGTGGTGTTTCTTTTTTTCCCCCTTTCAATTTTGATATATGGTAACATACATTGACAGATTTTCTTGTGTTGAAACATCCTTTAATACTTTTAGTGAAGCCTACTTGCACATAGTAGGTGATTATTTTGATGTGTTCTTGGATTGAGTTTGCAAATAATTTATTGACTATTTTTGCATCAATATTGATGAGGTAACTTGTTCTATAACTTTTCTTTTTTGAGTTTTGTGTGATTATAGTATTATGGGGACTATATAAATTTGTGAATGTTGCTTGTGTATATATTTTCTGGAAAATATTAGAGGAGTATTGTTATTAGCTCTTCATTGAAAGTCTGTGAGAATTCTGAGCTAAAACTATCTGGCCCTGGGATTTTAATTACTGCTTCTATTTCCTTGGTGGTAATAGGTGTGTTCAAATTCTTTAGCTGTTCTTGATTTTGGTAAGTGGTATCTTTTAAGGAAATCGTCATTTCTTATAGATTTTTCAATTTTGTGCTACATAGGGCTTTTCCTCACTGTTTCTTGTTATGTCACCCTTTTTGATTCTGAGTTTGTTAATTTGGATAGTTTTGCTCAATATTTTAGTTAGTTTACATAAGCGGTTTTCTATCTTGTTGATTTCATCAAAGAACTAATTTTTTGTTTCATTGACTCTTTTCATTTTATTTTGTTCTTATTTTATTGACTTAAGCCCTCTGATTACTTTTTTAATGTGTATTGTTCTTGAATATATTCACTTCCTTTTGTTCTAAAGCTTAAAGGTATCCTGTTAAGTTGCTAGTATGAGATCCTCTCCAATTTCCTTATGAAGGCACTTAGTGCTCTAAACATTCCTCTTAGCACCACCTTCATTGTGTCATAAATTTGGGGATGTTGTGCATGTATATTCATTGAACTTTATTTTAGGAAGTCTTTAATTTCTTCATTCCAGCCTTGACCCAGTTATTGCTCAGTCTCCATGGGGCTTTAGAAGTTTTCTCTTGTGTCTCCTTTTGTTGAAATCCAGATTTAATCCAAGAGGGTCTGACAGGACTCGTGGGGTTATTTGAATTTTATTGCATCTGTTGAGACTTGCTTTGTGACTGAGTACATGGTCAACTTTGGAGAATGTTCAATGAGATGCTAAGAAGAATATGTATCCTCTTGTGTTTGTGTGACATATTCTGTAGCTCTCTGTTAGGTTGGTTTGAGTCACAATATCTGTGAATTCCATCATTCCTCCTTTTATTTTCAATTGGCAGTGGGATATTGAAATATTCAAATGTCAATAGTGTGATTCAATGTGTAGTTTAAGCTTTAGTAAGGTTCCTTTAATAAATGTGGATGTACTTTTATTTGAAGCATAAATGTTAAGATTTAAGATGTCCTCTTGGTGGATTATGCCTTTGATGAGTATGAAGTATCTTTCCCTATCTCTTTTGATTAATTTTATTGGAAGTATATTTTGTCAGGAGTATTCCTTGTATGAAGCAGAAGGAAGGATCTTGTTTTATCTTCCTTCTGTGTATTTTTAACTAGGAAATTGAATCCATTGGTATTGAGATATTAATAACTGATGATTGTTAATTCTTGTTATTTTGTTGTTAGTGATCATGGTAGAAGTGTTTGTGTATGTGTGTAGGGTGGTGCATGTTTCCCTTAATGAGGTTTTGCTGGTGTGTGATTATTTCCTACCTATATATTCAAGGTGTAGTTAGCTTCTTTTGGAAGAAGTTTTTCCTATATTAACTTAAGTACAGCTAGATGTTAGCTAGATATTGTAATAATTTTAATATGTCATGGAATATCATGTTTTCTCAATTTTGGTAAGCAATTATTTGCTGGTGGAGTAGTTTCGGTTTATCTCTGTGGTCTTTTAAAGTCTGCAGCATATACTTCCAGGCTCCCCTTTGAGAAGGTGAGTGGAATTTTAATTGGTCTATCTTTATATGTTAGTTGGCATTTATTACTTGTAGATTTTAATATTTATTCTTGTTCTTTAGGTTTAGTTTTTTATTATAATCTAAAAGCTGGACTTTCCTTTATAGTTCAATCTTTTAGCTGTATATTTCTTTTTTTTATTATTTATTTTATTTTATTTTTTTACTTTACATTCCAAATCACTTCCCCTTTCCCGTTTCCTCCCTCCCCGAAAGTCCCATAAGCCCCCTTCCCTCCCTCTTTTCTTCATTCAACCCCCTCTCGTTACTCTGTCCTGGCGTTCCCCTACATCCAGTCTTTCCAGGACCAGGGGTCTCTCCTTCCATCTTTTTAGAAATCTATTGATATGCGGATTGTGTCTGGGGTATTCCGAGATTCTGGGTCAATATCCCCTTATCAGTGACTGCATACCATGTGTGTTCTTTTGTGATTGGGTTACCTCACTAAGGATGATATTTTCAAGTTCTGACCATTTGCCTAGGAATTTCGTGAATTCATTGTTTTTAATTGCAGAGTAGTATTCCATTGTGTAGATATACCACATCTTCTGAATCCATTCCTCCGTTGAGGGACATCTGGGTTCTTTCCAGCTTCTGGCTATTATAAATAAGGCTGCTATGAACATAGTGGAGCATGTGTCCTTATTGCATGCAGGTAAAGCCTCTGGGTATATGCCCAGGAGTGGTATAGCCGGATCCTCCGGGAGTGTCATGCCCAGTTTTCTGAGGAACCGCCAGACTGCTTTCCAGAGTGGTTGTACCAGCCTGCAATTCCACCAGCAGTGGAGGAGTGTTACTCTTTCTCCACATCCTCGCCAACAACTGCTGTCTCCTGTGTTTTTGATCTTAGCTATCCTGACTGGTGTGAGATGGAATCTCAGGGTTGTTTTGATTTGCATTTCCCTAATGACTAAGGATGATGAACATCTCTTTAGGTGCTTCTCAGCCATTAGATATTCTTCAGGTGAGAACTCTTTGTGTAGCTCTGTACCCCATTTTTTAATAGGGTTACTTGCCTCTCTGGAGTTTAACTTCTTGAGTTCTTTGTATATATTGGATATTAGCCCTCTGTCGGATGTAAGGTTGGTAAAGATCATTTCCCAGTTAGTTGGATGCCGCTTTGTCTTTTTGACAGTGTCTTTTGCCTTGCAAAAACTTTGTAATTTAATGAGGTCCCATTTGTCTATTCTTGATCTTAGAGCATAAGCTATTGGAGTTCTGTTCAGGAAATTCTCCCCTGTGCCCATATGCTCAAGGTTCTTCCCTAGTTTCCCTTCTATTAGTTTCAGTGTGTCTGGTTTTATGTGGAGATCTTTGATCCACTTAGAACTGAGCTTAGTGCAAGGAGATAAGGATGGGTCAATTTGGATTCTTCTGCATGTTGACCTCCAGCTGAGCCAGCACAATTTGTTGAAAAGGCTATCTTTTTTCCACTGGATGGTTTTAGCTCCTTTGTCAAAGATCAAGTGACCATAGGAGTGTGGATTCATTTCTGGGTCTTCAATATAAACTTTCAGGCATGTACTACTTCAGGTTAGAAAAATTATCATCAATGATATTGTTAAAAATATTTTATGAGTCCTTGGGCTGGAATTCTTTTACTATTTCAATCAATTTTTCCATGGTGTCCCATATTTTGTAGATGTGTTGTGCCAAGACTTTTTTTAGATTTAACATTTTATTTGACTAATAAATTGTTTTATTCTATTGTATCTTCTCACACACTATTTTCCATGTCTTGTATTCTATTGGTGATGTCTTTTCTGTCATTCCTGTTTATTAACCTAAGTTTCTCATTTTCAGGATTGCCTCAGTCTGTGTTTACTTTATTGCTTCTATTTTCATTTTCAAGTTTGGAACAGTTTTTTTTTTTTTTAATTTCATCCCTACTTTGCCTTCCGTGGCCTTCTTTAAGTGATTTATCCATTTTCCCTCACTGTTTGTGTTCCCTGGATTTCTTTATCTGACTTATTAATTTGATATTCATTGTCTGTATCCTCTTCTTATTATTGCTTTTACTGTATTTTCTTGTGATTCTTTGTTGGAATTTCCACAGCTTGCCTATCTGGGCCTTGGTAGTACCTGATTGCCCTGGCTGTTGTTGATTAAGTTCTTATGTTCAACCATAATCCTCTGGGTTTGGGTAATTATAGGTTGTAGTGGCAATTTCTGAGTTTATCATTGTGGGGTGGGTGCTTTTCCCTGTTTTCCATTTCCTTTGTCCTGTGGCCTGATGTTTCATGCTATGATTCTGATGACCAGAATATTTTTTGATCCTGTAGAATGTTTCTTCTGTGATTTTGGCAGTCTGTTTAACATCTGCAGACTTAGAATTCAGGATTGCCTCTCAGTTTGTGAGTACTGGCTTGGCCTCTATTACAGCAGGGGATTTTAGGGATTCTGGATATTTGTGTGGCTTCTGGGTTTTGAATACCAGTATCCTTTTTGGTTTATGTGAACTGCTATGGCCTTTTTTTACAGCAAAGGGTTGATAAGGTTCTTGATATCTATGTGACCTCTGGTAAAGCTGAGAACTTTTGCAAGTTTTGTGGGCTTGGATATGGAATGAGGAAGTTCTTGATATTGGGAAAGCTGGGCAGTCTCTAAAGAGTGTTGGTGGACTGTGGGCAGGGTATTATGTAAAGTTCTTGAAAGAGATGTGTCCTCCACAAGAGCAGGGTGATTCTGATGCATTATTGGCTCTGGATATGGAGACAAGGAGAAGAAATGCTGTTGGAGTAGCTGAGCAGGCTCTGAGGAGTATTAGGCTCTGTGCAGGATCTTACCTTGAATCAAGTACCCATGTGATCTCTGGTTGAGTAGTGGGCTTCTGCCGAAATTGTAGCTGGGATGTGGAGATGAGGGAAAATGGTGAAGTTGAGCAGGTACTCTTTCATGTTCATTTAACCAGTTGCTTAGTACACAAATCAGCATAATAATCTCTATGTTTATATCATCATATAGGGAAAGATAGGGAGATAGTACATACACACACATATAAATACATGTAAATATATTTGCTTTTGAAAATATACTTATAATGTCTTCTTGATCATATCTACCCTAGTTTTAACTTCAGGTTATCAATTAGATGAAAACAAAAGGGTCTCAACTACCAGGATTAAGTGAATAAGTACTGTGATTACAGGTTAATATGAAATAAAGTTACGGTATTATATTAGAGAAATACAAATATAAAATATGCTACTAATATGTGTACAATATATCTCTTACAATATGAAATCAAATTTTAGCTATTTTTCTCTCATTACATATTCATTTTCTAATTTTTTGAATGACATATATGTATATTATTCAGAAATAGTTTTCAGATTAAGTAGCTGCAAAATTCTAATGTAACTTTTTAAGTGAAAATTATAAATCTCCAGTAAATAACACAATCTCTGCTGGATATTAAGTAATGGGTGTATTAGTTTCAAAGACATTAAATAAATTAGGAAAATTGATAAAAATTTAAAAATTTAAGGGAAACAATCTTATGTTTCTTGTAAGTGAGTAGATATTTCTTCAAATGAAAGAAATTCAGAACCTGGCATGCATCATTCAAGTACTGTGCACTGAGCAATACCTCCCATTTATATATTTAAACCAAGTGATGGAACAGAACTGAGTACTTAGAAAACTCTTCCCATATTCTCACTCATCTCACTCAATTTTTTAATTAAAAACTAATCCTATGGGCAGAATGATCAAACTTGACACCCATTAGAAATTACTGTATGAAATTGCTGTTTAAAAACAACTATGTGTTCAGTAATATAAGGAAACAGGTGGCAGTTAATTTCACTGGTGTAAAAATCTTCACTGTCTTTTAAATGCTGACAAGAGCAAGCAGCTCGTCTCTTATTATCTTTAGTCAGTCACCGAAATTAATTGCATTCTGTATGATGGTTTGTTGCATTCTCTTTATTTATCTAAACAAGAATTTGCCTTATTGTTAATTTGACTTTGAAAATGCTTTTGACACTTGTATAGTGAAAATTTAATGTCGTACTAGGACACTGCTCTCAGATTCTGGTACATAATGAGAGCCATAATTGATAATATGGAAGGCTTCAGCTCTCCTACCGTAGGGTTTTTGTTTGCAATAGTAGAATAAAGACAGTCTCTGAATCTTACAATGTCACACAGTCATTGTCAGTGAGGTGACAGGAAAGATGCTCTAAGAAATAAGAGAAAAATAATTTGACCTTCAAATTAGATTTTTTTAATGTATTCGGTGAACAAATGTTTAAGTACGTCGTAGCACCAGCCTAACTGCTTTGTATACATATATGACAGAGAGATGTTAGTAGATATTATTATGCATCTTTCAAGTTAAAAATTAATGGATTACTAATGATAAGTTATTTTCTGAGTAACTGAAATATTGAAAGAGCCTTTTTAAACATTAGAGTGAAAAAAATCAAGAAAATCAATGAAGAAAATTCCAGATAATTGGTCAAAGTCAACATTTTAACCAAATATATATTGAGATGGAGACTTAATAAAAAAAGAGTGCTTAAATTCAATGGCTGGACTCTAAAATACATTAATATTGCTTTTCATATCAGAAGGGGATTGTGCAATTTCACACCTTTAACACTCTTCGGATTTAATTTTCTCCAACTGCTCGGTTGCCAGAAATTCCAAATATTCATCAGTTTTTTAAGATGTGTATGAGAGGGCCATCTTTACCACATGCATTTATACAATACTAGGAATCTCTATATATCTGGATTTCTCTGAAAATTTTATATTTATATTGTTTTAAAAAATGTCATTTTAAACTGACTTCATAGAAAAGCAGTTTAATACTAATTTCTTTTGGTGAATGATATTCACTAAAATACATAAAAAAACAATAACAACTTTAATATAATGTGTGAAGAAAACCTTAAATTGTTGGTGAACTTTTTTTTCCCTTAGAACACTTAGTGGTTAATTGGTTAAAATCCTTGCTTTGGATAGAATGAAAAGTGTATTTGCAGTGCTGCATTTAGTATATTTGTAAGCAATTTACATTTAAAGTGATAATAGTAATGATACCTTCAGAAGTCATCAAGTGGGTAATACGCCATGCAGTGTGTGCTAAGCACTTTGCATGCTGTATGTCATTTAATCCTCTCAACTACGACATATGACGAAGCCGAAGTGCTGAGCAGTTAAGCAATTTAGTGGAGCCCTCACTGATAGAGATGGTTTACTTGGAATGTGAAGGCTATTTCTCTAAACTCAAAACATGCTTTCAGCACTTGTATTATCAGCTAATATTAAATTCTAAATATTTGCAAAGGCAAACATGACAAAATGTATGTTGCTAAAATGAAAACATTGGTGTGACTGCTATCATGTTTTGAAAAGATTGTTTTGCATAAAATATATAAAGGCCATTTATCATGATGCAGTCTTGGAAGCCATGAAAGTAAAATTTCTTCAAGTATATTGGTAATGTACTTCAAAATTGGTTATTAACAATTTTGTCACATAAATATCTAATGTGTGCATTTATTTTCAAGTATTAATGTAATAATTTTGTTTAGGAAATGTGAAGTATAATTGCTTTGGTATTTCATCTTGCTAAAGTCAGAAAGTATAAATATAAAATAACTGCCCCCAAATGGTGGCAATGATATAATGTAAGAGCATCCTCTATGAGTGTTTATGGGATAACAAACAAGGAGCCATCACCCTAGAAATCAGTGAGGTGGATTTCGAAAGTGTTCAAAATAAATTTACCATGTGCCACAGCTATATCATTCTCTAGTATATAATATATATTCCCAAAGGACCTGATATCTTATGCAGCAGATACTTGTTCAGTCATCTTTACTGATACCTTTTCACAATAGGTAGAAAATGGAAAATTCTAAACATATTTAAACTGATGAATAGATAATGAAAATGTAGAATATACAGAAAAAAATTCTATTCAGATGTTAAGAAGTAGATCAGACAATTTTCCTGTGAATAGTTGGAATCAGAAAATATTATACTGAATGAGGATACCAAAATTCAGGAATGCCAAGGCTGCATGCTGTTCATCATTTCTTAAACTTGGCTCAAATTTGAGTTAAAAATTAGACCTGAGTTTATAAAGTGATGTGACTAGGAAAGCAAGGAAAGTGGAGTGTTTTCCAGGCAAGTAGGGGAAAGGAGAGCAGGAGAGTAGATCATAGGCATCATTTAACAAATAAAAAAGAAAGGGTTTTCTGTGACTAGGGTGGGATGAGGGAGGATGATAAATAATGGGAAAAGGAAAGAGAGAACTGACACTAAAGGTCTAGTAAAAGTTTGTAAACGTTTTTATGAGATTACCTTAAAATGCATATCGTATATTAAGACAATGGGCAAAAACGCCAGAGAATGTGGGAAAAAAAAACTGAACAATTATTCACCATGTGTGGGAAGGCAAACCAGCCTGGATGCTTTGGAAATCAGTGTAAAGATTCCCCACAAAATTAGAAACCAAACTACCTCATGACCCTGCTACACGCCTAAGTGTAATGAGCCCTTGGCCTACTCAGAAACGACCCCACATCTCAATACACAGATATTTCCTCTTTTATATTCATTGTTGATTTATTCCCACCTTGGAAATGTAACCAACTGAATATCACTCAGTTGTGGAATGGGTAAGGAAAATGTGGTACATATACTGTATTGAATAGAATTCAGTTGTGAAGGAAAATAAAATCTTGCCATTTTTTACATAAGTGAATGTATGATTTTGAGTGAGGTAACCTGAACGCATTAAGCCCAAAGTTACCAGTTCTTTCTCATCTGTGATTTCCATCTCCAAGCATATAACATGGAGTAACATCAGAAACCAAGATCATAAAAAGGAATCATTGTAGGAGAGGTAAAGAGAAACAAGAGAGAGGGGAATGACAGAATGCAAGTAATCTGAAAGCTGGCATGGCATGGGAAAACAGGCAGAGCATGTGAAACTCCAAAGACCATCACCAGTGACAACTTCCTCTAACAACTCTAAAGAGGCCACACTTCCTAATAGTGCCACTCTCTTTGGAACTATGTGGACCATTTTCTTTCAAATGACCATAAGAGTTAAAAGTAATTTGATGGAATCCAAAACTATTTGGAATGAACTTTAATTGGGTGTACTTTGAGTATGAGGATATGAAGAATTATTCTTGATTATGCTTTTATTGAGAGAAATATTATTTATTTTTCATAAATTTTATTTTATTACAATCTATTCTCATTGGCTGGAAATCTTACTTGAATAATTTATTCTTGAGTATCAAAGGAAATACTTATAAATATTAGAAGACAGTAGGCTTATTTGAACACTGAAATTGAACATAAAAATTTTATTTGAGGGAAATTTGGAAACTCAGTTAGAATTACAAATAGCACAGGCTTGTACCTACAAATCTGATATTCATTTAATGGTTTCTACATATACAGAATAGACCTAGTAGTTTTTAAATATTTTCAGTATGTATGGTTTATGATACCTAGAAAAAAAGGATATAATAAGAAAAAAATTCAAAAGTTGTCAAGATAAGAAAATAATTAATAAACTCTCTAGAGTTTTGTAAATATCGTTATAGATATAGAAGCCAGAGAGGTTCAAAGAATCTGATCCGCAAATGGGGCAAAGTTTTGCTCAGGCATACAAATTATCTTCTGTGTCATAAACACATGTCCTTTACATTGCACCTTTATTGAGTCTCACAGTAGGAAGTGAGATTTGAGAAATGAGGTCAGGACCTGCTCTCTCACAGAGAAGCCCCCAGAGATGTTGAATAGGTCAGTCATCAGTACCAGGCAATGCTATCCAGGAAGAAATTATATTTTTCAAGATAACTACGTGCACACAGGCAAATTATATATGGAGATGGTGAGTTCAATTTTATTTTTAATTATCAGTTGTCAAGAAACAGATTGAGTTTTGTCATACCATTTTTCTTACCTTCATGAAAGAATTCAAATTTAGTCATGCATAGTTCCTAAGAGAATTTATTCTTTTGAAAAATTAGTCATACTATGATTAATTATTTGTAAATCCAAAGGGTATCTAAGGTCTTGAAAAAAGGTTACCTGCTAGAAGAAAGTCTTAAACATGAGTCCTATGTTTAGAGTAGCTACTGTAGGATGTTATAAAGGTTTTTTTTTCTCATCAATTTCACTAAAACTGTGTGTGTGTGTGTGTGTTGAGAGACACCTCATTTCACTCTATATGATTTTGAAACTTTTCCAGTAGGTACAAGGGCTAATGCAGTTGCTCATTATTTCATGACTCCTTCCAATAATCATAGATGATATTGAAAACCTTCCTTAAGATTTGTCCAATGACCAAGGTTGGTCACAGGTGAGTCCAAACTTTCATTTAAAATATTTCCCATATAGTATTGCTACAGATATGAAAGGAATCAATTTGTGCAGACTATTCTTATACATATAATATTTTTAGATTAGTTTAATATTCTTGCTATGACTAATTTTAGAAATAAATTCTTAGTTTTAAATATGTCTGTTTATTAAATCACACCTTTTTTACTAGACTTATTTAAATCGTATTTTACTGCACTACCACCTGTGTTAAACACTTCCTGCTTCAACATTCATCTATACAAGATACTCAAATATTTCAGTAATATAATTATTAAAAACTTAAACAATTCTTTTAAGATATAGCTGTATAGGTCTGAAGATAGGAATATATTGACACAATATAAATAAAGTAGCAGGCATATCATTAAAATATGAGGGGAGTTAAGAAGGGGTATTTCAGTTTTCTGTAGCTAGTTACCACAGGATATACACTTGGAGAAGATACTGCTATGTAAATCATTCCAGAGACGGTAACATAGAGAACTGTGAATTACAAAACCCACCTAGTTCTAACACTTCAGGTTCCTATTTTAATGTAGGAACTGGAGTTATGTTTCTGTGTCTACTCTCTTCAATATATTTATTCTCTACCATGCTTTATCAATGACTGAATCTACCTGCAACCCAGATGTAGAAAAAAAAAAACTATGAGTAATATATGGAAATCTCAGGCTCCCAAGGCAAAGAACTTATTCTTATTGGTTACTTACACAACAGTGGACATAAATTTACTGAGGTGTATATGTAGTACACACTGCACTAAATAGAGTATTGCTTGCTGTGTCACTTTTCCTTAGGGTATGTGTACAATTAATTCACCAAAAATAAAATAATAATAAAATAAACTGATTTCAGATCAAAGGTAAAGTGCACCTACGTGTATCTTAGTGAACCAATGATTTTGTTGGGATTGCTTTTGGAATATGCTGGACTCAGAGACAAACACTGTAGTGAAAAGGCCACTTTAGCATGTACAATGATTCACAAGAGCTGCGTTTCTGGAGTTCTCTGCCTGAGGAAACAGCTTCCTCTGCAGCGTCGCCTCTTCCTGCCAAGGACTTACTGCTTGTGGGAGAAACTTGAACCTTCCAGTTTTAAGTTTTTATGCTTTTATTTTTGCAATAATAATTTTACAAGTTCCCCCTTCCATTTCTTCCATGCAAACTCTTACATATATTAACTTTCTCTCTCATATTCCTGACTGAACATTTGGTATAGAAAAAGCAATCACAGTGGTTTTCCCTGAGGAAGAGTGTTTCTCCCACTCTCAGCATGCCTTAGATGACCTTAGGTCTCTGTGTAGGGTGGAGGCATATTGAACTTCACTCTGTCCCATGCTGTCACACATTCACATTTGCAAATCAACTGGTGTCATACTTGTCCAGGCACATGAACTTTGAATCCCATCAGTTTTGTGAGTCTTTGGAATATCCATCCACCTTCCAGAAGGAAATGATTCAGTCCAAGGAATGAGCTGCACCTGTAGTATTGTACTCTGTTGAAACTACAGACACTATGTTAGCAATTATTCAGATATTCTTCACTTTAACCCTACTTACATGCATAGAAACAGTCAGATTGGGCATGGTTAACTATGCTATAGCATTTAATAAGTCTCATTGGTAGTAACGTACATTTCAAGTAGAATAATTTTTCCTTGATGCTACTAATTTAAAAATAATTTGCAATAAAATGAGTGATATTTCACTTTTGATAAAATCTGAAAATTTTAATTCACAGAAAATGAGAATTTATCACACTTTCACTTTTCTCACATTTTATTAGTTAATATATTTAATATTACATGCACAGAGAAACAAAAAATAAATTATTTGGTGTAAGTACTATTTTCACAATGATTTTTTTATAAATACATTTTAGAAACAGATAATAGTTGTCAATTTGCTATTGCAAAAATAGAAAAAAGTATAATTAATAACTGGTATGTGTGGATCCAATTCTAAAAATTATTTAAAATGATAATTATCTTTATATTGTTTAATTGAGATGAAGATAACTATGTTTTCCTCTAGGTAAGATTATAATTTGGATTCTAAATTACATATTTTAATATCAAGATTAGTAATTTGATATAATTAGTTTGAAATTAGTTCTAATTTACACTGCTGGTATATAGAAATATAATAGCACTATCAGTTTGATTTTATTAGGTTCTTAGACCAAATATCACCATTAACCTAGAAACTGACATTAAGGAAATGTAATTGCTATTCCTGGAGTCAACTTGACTTTATCTGGAATGAACTACATTCCAGAATTGGATGGCTCACCTGTGATCCTGATCTTGAGGCTGGGAGATATAAGTTTCTGACCTGGATCTTGGCATGGAGATCTTGAGGCATAGTGGCTATGAATCCCAGGAGACTAAGGCAAGGAGATCTCTGAGTTCAAGGTCATCTGGGACAAAGCAAGTCCCAGATCCAGGTGTAGTGGTACACAATTTTAATCTGGGTCACTCCTGCGGCTGGAGACTTACATAGGGATGTCAGAAGAAGGAAGATTTGCTCATTTTAGTCTGCTTGCCTTGTGGGACTAAGCAACTATTAGATCCTTCGACTTCTAGTCATAACAGTTGCTAACCATTGTTCGGGAGTTGGACTCCAAAATAATCTTGTGTAAGAGCCCAGAATGCTGTGACCAACCCCAGTGCCTACAGCAACTTTGCAGCTGTTAATCTTACTGTTCTTGTTCCTATTGGAGAAATTACTGGTCCAGAAATAGCTTTGGTGTGTTTGGCAGATTTTATGGCACATGCAAAAAAGCAGCTGTCTATATCCTGGAACTTTTCTGAAGAAGAAGAAGATGACTAAAGCATCTCCTACAATGACAACGTGGCAGCATTTAAAAGAATACACCTCTGCCCCAGATACCTGAGAGATTTGTCAAAGGTGGAAACCAGGAACACAATCCAAGGGCAGGAGATCAATCCCGCATTTGCATCTCCCCCAAGACCTTTCACTTGATAGCCTTTCCTGACAGAGAAAAGAGCACAGCTAGATTAATGTCAGCTATAACCTGGAAGGCAATTGCTGCTGATCCTAGAGGCTTTTGTGGGTTCCAACTCTATGTGCAGTCAGTCAACAAACCAATGGTTCAGAGGGTAAACACTTTGTGTTTCAAAGCTGTTAATCACTGTAGATGTACCTGTACTTGGTGATAGGGGAGAGAACACGAGAAACCAGCTGAACATGGAGGCAAACATAATGTTGAAGGATCTCTGATCTCCTGTAGAATGTCCACACATTCCGCCCCCACGTCTTTCGCTAGTATATCTTTCTGCTGGAATGATCTCCTCTTGCTTCAGAGTATAAGTTGGCAGCCCCTTATCCTCAAAGGGATTTTGACAAAAGAGGATGCAGAATTAGCAGTGAAGCACAATGTCCAAGGCATCGTTGTTTCCAACCACGGTGGGAGACACCTTGATGAGGTTCCTGCTGCCATCGGTGCTCTGAGAGGAAATTTTCAGCTTATAATTCACAAATGAAAAATTATTTTTCTCTCCTTCTGGAACATTCGAAAGGTGTTGTATAGTGTCTATGTATATTCATTGTGTGATTGATTTGTATTAAAGAACATTGTATCAATGGTGGGGAAAGTGAGGAGGAAACAGGAATGTACTGTTTCGATTGCTGAGGTCTCACCTTTGAGAGTTAAGTAATAAAAAGAAAAAAATCAGGGTTTATTGAAATCAACAGACACTTTATGTTAGAAAAAAATAACAGGAAATCATGGAGATGATATTGTCAGTATTTACAAGAATTGAGAGATTCAGAAAATATAATATTATATAAAAAATAAAATATAATATCATATATTTATATGAATAAATTTATATGTATAAAATATAATTTATACATATAAATTTATTCATATAAATATATGAAACAATCAGAAACATGACATGAGTGAGATGGTCCCAATGAAATCAAAGCATGCACATTGTGGAAGGTTTTGTTTAAAGGAGTTTGGTGATCTGGTGAGTACAAAACAAATTTATATTATGTTGAAAATGTGTAATTCTGATAGCTCTTCCTTTACATGTTATTTAGCTTTTTCCTTTACAGCTTTTAATATTCTTTCTATGTCCTGTAAATTTCGTGTTTTGATTATTATATTGCAGGAGGACTTATATTGCAAGAGAGATGGGGCCACCAATCCATCTTCAGCATTTTTGACCCAGTGTTGTTCCTGTCTAAAGGAAACACAGGGACAAAAATGGAGCAGACACTGAAGGAAAGGTCATCCAGTTACTGGTTGAACTTGAGATCCATCCCATGAGCAGCCACCAAACCTTGACACTATTACTGATGCCATGCTGTACTTGTAGACAGGAGTCTAGCATGGTTGTCCTCTGAGAGGTTCTATCAGCAGCTGACTGAAACAGATGCAGATACTTACATCCAACCATTGAATTGAGGTTGTGAACCACTATGGAAAGTTATAGAAAGGATTGAAGGAGCTGGAAAGGATGGCAGCCCAATAGGAAGACTAACAGTGTCAACTAACCTGGACCCCTGTGATCTTCCAGAGTGTAAGCCATCATCCAAAGAGCAAACATGGGCTAGTCCGTGGCCCAGGACAAATATGAAGCAGAGGACTGGCTTGTCTGGCCTCCTTGAAAGAAGATGTACTTAATTCTGTAGAGACTTGATTTTTCTAGGGAAGGGAGATGTGTTGGTGGGGGGTAAATTGAGTGGAGGAAGGGTTAGGGAGGTGGGTGTGGGTACACCCTCTCAGAGGCAAAGGGGCAGTGGATGGACTGAACAAATCTTGGAGAGGGGACTGGGAAGGGAGGTAATATTTGGAACGTAAATAAAACAAGTTAGAAAAACCTATCTCTGTTTAAAATATTAACCCCTTACTTGGTTTCTTGAATTCAATATACACTCTATACTACCATAAACATATGTTTATTTGTTTTTTAATTCACAATTGTCCTAGTTACCCTTTAATAAGAATACTGAGCAGTTGTCTCATATGCCTTTAATACCAGTATGCCAGAAGCAAAGATAGGCAGATCTCTGAGTTGAGGACACCCTGTTCTTTGCTCCAGAACAGTCAAAGCTATTGCTACACAAAGAAAACAAGAAAAAAGAAAGAAAGAAAAGAAAAGGAATTTATGGAGTGCTCTTGTAGTATAGGAATATTTTATAGTTATTTTATAATTTTCTATGTAATTCATTAATATCTCTATACCCTGTGCCCTAAGATCATTTCAATTCTATATAGTTCATGTAATGCAAGGAGAATCTGGAAGTGAGGAGAAAATCATAATACCAAAGATTCAATTTCTTGACAAGATAATTCATACACAATGAAGTTTCAATTGGAACCAGGAAAACTAGTTCCAGTCCTCTTCTAAGATACAGCCACTTCGAAGGACTTTATTCCTTCAATGTGTTAGAATAACTTATAATAGACTCTACAATGTGTAAAAGGACAAGCTGAGATGCTTTCTTAATAACAAGGGAAGTTCAAAATAGCCAGAGAAATGAGCCTTCTATAACTAACCCAGGCCACTCTTATGTTCTTTGGTTTTGCATCCTGTTTCTGGTGCTGACTGTTAAATGAAAAATGAAAACGGACAAAGCCTCACACCAAAATTAGGTTTCTATAAAATTGGAAGGCAGAATCTCTCAGACACTGCACTGGAACAATGGTAGTAGGGCCCTCATGGATGTAAGTAATGAGGGTCATATTCAAGTACCCTGTACTTACTCAAAAAAGTTCCTGATAAATCAGATTTGGAAATTGGAACTAGTTATCATTCCCTTACAAGAAGTGAAAGTGCAGCTAAGTGTATAAAGTTAGTTATCTTCCAAGATACATTATAATGAAGTAGTGATTGACATACCAAGACTAGGCTTGGGATTTTTTGCAAAGCAGAAAGTTATATAACAGACTTGTAAAACTTAACTTATTACTACAAAGCTCCACCAAAATTTCTGGTCTTGGGAATAGGCAAGAGTTTCCTGAAAGAGACTATCATCTGCTCACAGTTATGATCAATTTTCATATCTATATGAGATTTTTCTCTTCTTCCAATGCGGGATTTGTGTTCTTGATGTAAATTTTATCTAAAGTATGTGTATTTTAGTGATTTACATTTAAAATTTACACATACCAAACTTATATTATTTTTCTTCAAAATTATATATTTATTTTTGTGTAAAATATGTTATGAAAATAAGAAATAAAAAATGATATGTTTGAAATGTCAACTAGAAAACTTGGAAAAGAAATACCTTGATTTTAAATTGAATTACGGATCTGGTTGTATATTTAACCATCTTCTTTTCTAACAAATATGATGTTTCTCTGAAGGCAGTAAACTACAGAAATACAGAAACAGAACCAAGCCTATTTGTAAGACATGGATGTGTATTTCAATCAGTGCTTGGTAATCAAAATGTGAGTGGGGGGGAAAGAAGAAAGGGCTTCATTACACGTACATTAGCAGACTTCATAGTGATTTTCCCTGGGGCAGCATCTATGCAGTCTTTTACCTTTCATTTTTATGGACATCCCTAACTCTAGAAATGCAGAATTCAATGCATACTTGATGACTAGCTCAGTGTGCTACACTCCCTTTGCCTATTATGACTTTGCAACATTGATTCCTTGTTTGTAGAATATATTACAATTCCTCAAATCTTCCTGCAAAGTTTCAGTCCTAGACAAAAGTTATTTTGACTTTAAGATACTTAATTATTTCAGGCTGATTTATCATTAAGCTGGTTTTTTTTATATATTTTTATTTACATTCAAAATCATTTCCCCTTTCCCATTTCCTCCCTCCCTGAAAGTCCCATAAGCCCCCTTCCCTCCCTCTTTTCCCCATTCAACCCCCACTTGCTTCTCTGTCCTGGCATTCCCCTACATCCAGTCTTTCCAGGACCAGGGGTCTCTCCTTCCATCTTCTTGGAAATCTATTGATATGCATATTGTGTCTAGGGGAGTTGTTTTTTTGTAAGTTGCACTTGTGTTGTTTACAATCTTCCTCATGACAAAGTGTGTGCTCCAATGCTGTGTTTCCTATCAACATATAAGCTAACATAGAAGACTGTAAAAATCAGATAGCATTTCTATTTTTGAAAGTAAGGCACATGCGTGTTCTCCACAAATGTCAGTCACAGATATGAAAAATAATTACTTTTCTTTTCAAAAAAAAATAATATATAGGTCCTGACTTGAGTAATAAGCTAACAAAATAAAACTATTTATGTATTCATATAGCATATGTGCATAGGATAATAATTTTTTTATAAAATCATAATACCTTAATATTTTCAATAACAATATTTTTATACAATTATGCCTTATGTAATCTTATTAACACATATGCCATTATTGGAACAGTTATAAAATTATTGGAACAATGTTTAGAACATTGTTCTAGACAGATTTTATGTCACCTAGATACAAGCAAAAGTAATTTAAAAGGAAGAAACCTAAATTAAGGAAACTCCTCCATAAAAATAATGTGGAAGTCAAGTCTATAGACAATTTCTTAACTAGTGATTGATGGGAGAGAGCCCAGCCTAATTTGTGTGGTTCATCCTTACTATCCTGGTCTTGAGGTCTACAAGAAATCAGGCTGAGCAAGCCTTGGGAGGAAGCCAGCAAACAGCAATTTTTCCATGGCCTCTGGATCAGATACTGCTTCCAGGCTACTATGCTACTTGAGTTCCTTTCCTGAATACCTGAGATAATCAACAGTAATATGGAAGTATAAGCCAAATAAGGCTTTTTCTCCCCAACTTGTTTATGGTGTTTCATTATAGCACAGAAACCTTAACTAAGACAAACCTCTATGTTTTTAATGAGAGGCTTTAGCAAATACCAATTTCTTTTTCTTAATAAAGGAATTAAAAAGGTAAAGTTCTACAATTTAACAATAATTACAAAATAATTCAAAATCTCCTTCAAACAGATTTATCATTTTAGTAATATGCCAGAATTTATAACATGAAATTATTTCACAATAAAATTGAGCATGGCAGGGCAGCCTATTATCTTAGTGATAGGGAAAGAGACAGATGGGTCAGAAGTTCATGACCATCCTTAGTTATACTACCAATTAAAGCAGTCCTGGAATCCTATAATCATAATGTCAAAAATTTAAACTAGAAAAACAAGTATTTCCCCCAAGGTTTTAATTAGTATGTTTGAAATTAGTCCTCACATACAAAGCAAGAAATCACATAGAAAGTCTATATGTGACTAACACTAAAATAAAAATAATAAATATTTATAAATAAATACTAAAAATAATAATAAATAATTAAAATAAAAATATAATGTGATAAGTAATAAATTAATAAGATAATAAATTTTATAAATAAAATAAATACCACATTAATCATTGTCATGAATCTGTTATAGTATCAAAAGATTAATTATAAATATATTTACAATTTTTTGAGCATTTTAATGAAGTTAAAATGTTGTATTCTAAATGAGAATTCTACAAACTGATTCTGAAACAAATACATTTTTATTTTTAGAAATTCTTATGTGACCTTTGGTATCATTGCACCAAAGGAAATTAAGATTATTGCTGTATAAAATTTTCTGGAGTTTTTCATATTATACTCCTCTAAAAAGGCACATAAATAAAATCACTCAATAGGAAATACTTTTGATATATAGTTAAAATTATAGTAAATATATCTATTTTAAAATCTTTTCTGAAAAATAAACATAAGATTATTAAGTACTAATAATCTTATTAGATTATTAGATAATCTTATTAGATAATTAGCATAAAAATAAAGTTTGCTTTTTGTCAGCAAAATGTTTACATTATCCCTGGGATATAAGTATTGAAACAGAAACACAAATCAAACATTCACTGATAGTCATACAAGTTTTACTTAAGATTAATTCGATATTATATAGGAATGAATTTAGTATTTTCTTTTCTTTTACACAAATAATTAAATTTCCCTAACCCTGGAACCATTGCTGTAACATATGTCTATCATTAAGCAGCAGAGGAGCGATAGGCTATGTCTACACTCAGAGTTCTGACCTGTGACGATCTGAATGATTAGTAGCTTAACATTCCATTAACAATGCTAGCTTGAAACATCCATTAGTCCAGCTCTGTACAAGACTAGATGGGCCCCCAGGGCAGGAAGCAAGCAAGTGTAAGAGGAGACAGACTGTGTAGAGCTACAAGACCCAGGAGGAGTGTGACAGAAATGAGTAATCCCACCTAGTATATCACACAAGAGCCCCAGACAGATAACCCCAGTGAGGGGCAGTGAAGAAAGGCCTGGGAAAGGAGGAAGTCAAAGACACCAGTCTGGTGTCTTGAGATATGGAGAGGGAGCTAGCCTGAACGACCACAAGACCATGTCACACAGGCCTGGAGCAGCAGACAATGCCTGAGATGACTACTACCTTATGCCACAATGCACAGACAAGGCATAGAATCCCTGAGACTGCTCCTAGGATGACTTAGACACTCAGAGATCTCAGGTACCACTAAGAGAAGCAAGGAAGTTTTGGAGAAATAGAAAAGAAAAAGAAACAGGATGTGGGCACAATGAACAGAGGCAGAACTGGAAGCTTGAGAGTAGTGATGTCATCTGGGACCATGGTTGGGTCCTAGCCTATGCCCCTACCAGAGGCCACATCTGGGTCTGTTGTTTCATAGCTGCAGGATTCTTCTACCACTACAGTCCAGAAAGCTGCCTCCTGGAGAAATGTTGATATCTTTGGGCCATGGAGAACTGACCCAGTCTGCACCTGGGCAAGATAGGTAGGGTTAGGGTTAGGGTTAGGGTTAGGTTTAGGGTTAGGGTTAGGGTTAGGGTTAGGGTTAGGGTTAGGGTTAGGGTTAGGGCTAGGATCTTGTCCTGGGTACAGAAGAATTCACCCTACTCCGTGCCAGTTGCTGTACTGTGGAGAGCAGCCTACCACAATGTAACAGGTGAGATTGAGCTGTCCCTGAGGGACACAAGCATGGAACATCTGTCCTCCTTCACTCATCTCCTGTGCAACTCCGTGGGCTAGGTAGAGATAGTCTCCTCTGTACTCTTTCCCCACTACTCAGGCAGGTATAGGCAGAAGTGACCCTGGGGATTAGAAAGGTGGCCATTGTATTCAGCACATGGGAGAGCATGCCTTGCATTTCCTCACAATAGATCTGATCTTGACAGCACTACCTAGGGCCAGCTGGGTCAGATGGTATGAGCATGGGAAAGTTGGCTGCAAATTGTCTTGCAGTGGCATGGGCATGTGGGAGAGTATCCTCCTCCTCTTGTTCATTCGCACCTACAGAAGACTGGAGAGCTGGCCTTGAGGTCATCACAGTGGGACATCTGGTCTTCCTGATTGCATGCTACAACACACAGGAAAAAAAGACACTGAACCTAACCTGGACAGCACAGTAGAACTGGTCCTGGGCATTAGGGGTTGTGAATGATGTGGCACTGAGGGCCTGAGTATGGGAAAACTGACCTTGCCACTTATTTGCTGGGCGGTGGCACAGAAGGGAGAGAGATAACCCTCTTCCCTCTCTTGTCACTTGTCATCTATGGCAGGCAGGAAAGTCAGCACCAAAGTCATGAGAGGAGGGGAATTAGGGTTATTTTGTAGACATGTTTTGGTTTAAGATTTCTCTATGACAAGATTTTGAATTGGTTCACAACTGCATCTACTGCCTGGATGAACTCCTACAGTGAATGAAGGGGCTAACCCTACAGATGCGAACTATAGGATCTCCATGACAACAAGGGCAAAAAGAGAATATTCTAGTGAAGTTATTCACTAGGCCAGGGATTCACTGCAATGAACATTTGTAAGCAAGGAACTATGGACCAAAATATGTACTGTAGGATATCTGGTAACACACTACAGCTTCCACGATGAGATTTTTTTCTCTATTTTGTGGAGGTTGCAGAGTGGAGGTTGGGCACAAGGGGAGGGTAAAATGAGTGAGATTGGGGTGCATGCTACAAAATTTGCAAAGAATAAAAATTTAGAAAAACAATTAACTTTTTGTTGAGCTTTTGTTACTGCAGTACGTAAAGTATTTTCAACATTTTCATTTTTTGATAATTTTTTTGTTTTTTATTATTTTTAGAAAGATAGTTTAATATTTTAATAACTAACACTATACACTTACATCAAGGTTCAAATATAGGCATTACATTGGTTCCTTTTAAAATACTGATACAATAACACAATAGGGAAGACTCCTTTAACAAAAGATAATCATGTTTTCCACATAATCAACAAATGGTTTACTTACTGTGTATGTAAATATCTTTATTATGGACAAGATTTTCTAGGAAGAATGAATGCAATGACTCTTAGATAGCAATTCACTGGAAGTAATATCAGGGATCAGAGTTTCAATACCATCTAAAGCCTCAGAATAAAAGAGAAAACAAGCATCATTGTCAATTTTGAACCACAAATTACTGAGTCCTTGCTGAAGACCTGCCTTTTCTGTATTCTGTCTCCATTGCTGGTGACTGTAGGCCAGGTTTGTGTCACATCATGACACTGAGAAGTAGGACTGACACAGAGACATGGCAACAACTCAGTGGAAAACACTCTTGCTCTCTCTATATTTTTTATTAGATATATTCTTTATTAACATTTCAAATGATTTCCCCTTCCCTGGTTCCCCCCTCCTGGAAAGTCCCAAAAGCCCTTTTCCCTCCACTTGTTCCCCTATAAATCCCCTCTCACTTCCCTGTCCTAGTATTCCCCTTTACTGCTGCATTAAGTCTTTCCAGGACCAGGGACCTCTCCTTCCTTCTTCTTGGGCACCATTTGATATGTGAATTGTGTCTTGGGTATTCTGTGCTTCTGAGCTAATATCCACTTATCAGTGAGTGCATACCATGTGTGTTCTTTGTGATTGGGTTACCTCACTTAGGATGATACTTTTTTTTTAAGCTTCTTTTTTTTTTTTAATTTTATTTTCTAAGTTTTTTTTTTATTTATTTACATTCAAAATCATTTCCCCTTTCCCGTTTCCTCCCTCCTCGAAATATTGACACTATGGAATACTACTCAGCTATAGAAAGCAATGAATTCACGAAATTCTTAGGCAAATGGGTGGAACTGGAAAATATCATCCTTGTTTTCATAAACTATCTGTCAAGAGACAGTTGGCTAGGTTATTTGTCTTGGGTTACTTTTGCCAGTTTCAATGAAGACATGACATAGGATCTGCACACATTCGTTTGCATTAGCCTATGCTGCCTAAAACCTGGCTTTCAGAATTCTGCTGTGTCTTAATTTTTAGGAAGCAGTTCCAGTAAACAAGTTCAGTCCACAGAAGTGCTAGACATCCTTAAGGCAAGCACAAGGAAATGATTAACCTGGGAAAAGGAGGTGGAGGCAAGGACTGTAAGATAGGGAACAGAGCAGGCAATTCATAATGTCCATCACATCATTGTTCAAGAGCAAAGTAAAAAGCACCACAGTCTGGGTTAATACTCAAGGACAATCTTAGCAGTCAGCATGCTGAGCTAAAAGTTTCTCAGTTGCCATAGATTTCAGTCTTGCTTTCTAGAAGCAAATTTCTTTCTCTTGTTGGCTTAGTTTAGATTAGCTTCCCTGAACCTTTTGAATTATCACATTACACTAAAGGTCACTGTGGACATCTATTCCTATAGATGCCTATAACTTAGCACATTAATACAAGAATTGTTCCATCTCCCATCAAGTCATTTTTTCTTAAGTAAGAAAGCTAAGTCATTCAACAGTGTAAGTTATACTTAGGATCACTTCCATGAAGGCCTACTTCCTATTAGCATCTAATATTTATTCTTTTTCTTAAATAATTCACAGAACTAATTGTTGCTGTCTGTCCCCATGGCTATTGTCATAGTCTATATCATCTGTTATATGATTAGCTTTCTTTACATTTAAAATTTTATTGTTAGGTGTTTGAGAATTTTTCACAACACATTTTATCATATGCATTCCATTCCCCAACTCCACATGGAAACCATTTTCCTACTCATCAACTTCCTATAATTTTGTTCTTATTGTTGTTGTTGTAATCCTTCAAGTACAACTTGTACTCCATATATCCTTCAGTATTTGGCCATGCATTGTACTTTTGTCTCCCGATGAAGAGCAACACTCTGAGAAAGAATATATATCCCCCATCTCCTAGCATCTATTAACTGCCAATAACTCCAAGGCAAGAGGTAGGTTTATGCCTGCCTCCCATCCTCCACACTAAAGTGTTTCCTTACTTGAGATTTTGCAGTACTTCTGCATGCTTTCAAATGTTGTTGTATGTTCACACATGTAAAATCTCTTTTGTCTGGCAAAAATACCATTCTTTCAGAAATATCCACCTACATTGGCCCTTCTTTCATCTCAGTTCTACAATGATCCAAGGGTCATTGAAAGAGGGGTAAAGATGTTTTTATAGGTCTGTCAATTTAATTGCAGGGATTCAGAACACAGTAGAATAAAAGGGTTAAGGGAAGCAATGAAGCAGAAAGAATTAAGCAGTAGAAAAGGTGAAGTCAAGGGAAAAAGAGAATCTAGAAAAAGATAACAGCAAAGACCTTCTAAAAATGTCATAAGAAAATCTAGTATGGAAGTTTCCTAAAATATAGACATACATACATTTAAAAAAAAAAATTAAAGAGGGTTATGTGCCCTTCCCCCAGCCATGAGCAGGTTAAATAAACCTTAAGTGTTTGCCACAGTTAGACCTTAACAACCCAGCTGGGGTCAATTTCCTACAGAAGTAGACTGCCAGATGAGCTTTCTTTGCAACTCAAGTTTAGCTGAAACAAAGGATGGGGTCTGTGGGATTTCCCTATATAAATGCAGTGCTGACTATTAAACTTTGTGCTTGGATCAGAAACTTTTGTCTTGGTTTCATCCTTCTCTTGCACTCTGTCCTTTTTCCAGCTACCATTTCAGGTAATTCAGTTCATCCATGGCTGCTGGACAGCTACAGTTATGTAGAAGAATTTTAATCCTACAAAATGGCTGTTCTGGTGAGAAATCTTATCCAAAGACCTAAACCTGTGTAATTTGGCAGACATACTCCACAGTTTTAATCCCTCTGGCTAGAATAGAGACATACCCTTAGTATACCTTTAAGGTAAACATTGTTTGTAGAAGGAAGCAGCTATGTTTGAAAGTGACTCCCAATTGGGGAACAAAGTGATTAATCAAAGAAAGATTTGACTGATCAAATCATAGATAGGATATATCCAACTTTCAGGAACATAATACAGGAAAGAGAAGCTATTTACCTGAAGCAGGTAGAGTCAGTCATTTTGGAGTCAGTGAAGTATAATAGAGATGAGTTTGTTCATGAGAGTCTGCCATTCACTGTAGGTCACCAGAGGCAGTTGAAGTCAGAAAATACAAAGGGACCAGAATATTAGAACAAATTACCAAAGTTAGTTTGAGACTAAGCAGACCAATACACTGAGAAGCTGAGAGAATCCAGACTGAATCTGTCAGCTTGGAGAGTAGTAGTTTGAGCCAGAACACCTAAGATGAATAAGAGAGCAAAAGTTCAAAAAGAACTAGAAAGAGCAAGTTTCTTCAACAGTAAGCCTCCAACATGAGGACAAATAAAAATTATTTACAGCTTTATACGATATTGTATATGGGGGACTGAAATCAGGATATTCAAGATATTATATGTGTAATTAATGTTTATATTAGTGAATAATGGCAGAAAAGTTCTTTCAAATAATTTTGTTTGTTATAGGTAACATTTTTCTAATTAGAATTCATATAACAATCCTTCATTTCCCATTATCTTGTCCCAGAAATCCATTTCAAAGTAAAACCTCTGTTTCCCTTTCTTAATCAAAATTATTAATGTTTATTTTTCTTCCAATCCACATACAGGTTTTCCTAAAAAGATATATTGCCTCCCGGCCCTAGGTGCTGAACCTTCCTAAGATCAAGGGCCTCTCTTCCCACTGTTGTTCAGCAAGGCCATCCTCTGTTACATTTGTGACTGGATGGACAGAGTAGATGGTTGGGGGAGCACCCTCATAGAAGAAGGGGGAGAGAGGATGGGATGGGGGTTTCCAGAGGGGAAACTGGGAAAGGGGGTAACATTTGAAATGTAAATAAATAAATATCCAATAAAAGAAGATATATTGCTTATCCATTGTCCCATTGTCTTGCTACTCTTGACAAGTGAATCCTATGATCTACTTGAACTTCATTTTCTTCTCATGCCAGAACTGCACACAAATGCATCACCATATCTCGGTCTCTAGGACCTGATATGGTTTACAAGATATTCTCCTATTTCCTTTGGGTTTTTATTTGTTTAAGTTTTGTGTTTCTGTTTGTTTTGCTTTGTTTTTTGAGATAGTGTTTCATAGTATAGCCATGGCTGTCCTAGAACTCACTCTGTAGACCAGACAGGCCTTGAGATACCCTAGTACTGGGTTTAGTGGTGTGCATTACCACCTCTAGACTTAATTTCTTTTTTTTAACCTACAGAAGAGTGGCCATAGGGAGGTTTTTCTTCTAAGTCATAATATTTGCTTTATGTTTCAGCATGGTGAATACTACAAATTAGGCATTATTTACTTCTTCTTCCTATACTTCATTTGTCTCTGAGAAATCTCTTATTTTCTTTAAGATACAAAAAGGCAGTGGAACTGAAGACAAGGGGATGTGAAGAGGAACTGGCAGGAGTAGAGTGAGGGGAAGCTTCAAGCAGGGTATACTTTTATTAGAAAAGAATATTTTAAATAAAAGAAAAAATCAAAAACTGTATAGCTCACATCCACAAAGAAATATGAATCTCTGAGAAGGCAGAAATCAGATCTCTTTCTATTGGAGTAGAAGATAATAATTTTCTATGAAAGTACAAGTACAGAAATTCATGTAATGTATACTAACACTAGCAGTCTCAGGGACTGTGCTAATTGGCAACTATGATCCATTTTTTTTCTCACAATCTATATTCAAAAACCTTGACTATGAGTAAAATATAGGTCATCTTTTATTTCTAATAGGACACTAAAGTCTTAGTACATTAAAGTCTTCTTATACTGGTACATTATCAATCAAATTTTCTTGAGGTATATACTATTAATAAGTAGTCTTAAAAATGTATAAAATCTCTTGTATTTTTGCAGGAAGTTTTGGCACCACATGCATACTTTCAGTCCCCTAAGTAATTTTCTGTACCTAATCAATTCCAATTCTTACATCTATCAATAAAATATTCTCAATAAATATAAAACTCCTAACACACACACACACACACACACACACACACATATATATATATATATATATATATATATATATATATATATATATATATATATACTTAAAAGCTTGCATCTTCTATGCTATTATGCATATAATCCTTCAGTAAGCATTTAAAATTTTAAAATCATATACAAGGTTCATAAAATCAACACATTCATTTTAGCCTTATAACATAAAATAAAGTTACAGTACATAGATAAAATAGAAGCTTACTGATTGAGTGTAAGAATAAATATGTAATAACTCTATGCTTGTAAAAGCAGAAACCAAAGTAATTTGAAAAATTATGTACCTACAGGAATTCCAAAAACCCATTTTAAAGCACTAAAGAATGTTGAAACTCCCTACAGCTGTGTGCCTCTTAGCCATGTGAGTAGAGAATAAATTCAAATGCTGAAGTGGCAGTTCCTAAAAATGATATCACACAACTAATATTCAAATGATTTAAACAGATAATTCTGTTCATAGCTAACATTGCTGCAAGACTTTGTTTAGTAGCAACAGAAGGTTAACAAAAACACCGCACAGAACTGCTGAACTGTTAAATTCACCAAGACTATAACAATGTATTGAAAACTCTAGGATAATAAAGATTCAGTTATAAACTATATTTAAACAAAAAATATAGAAGAATTTGAGGGAGAAAAGGGAAAACACAACACATTTCGGAAAGCATGAAGATTGGCTTTTCATTGTCAGAGCAGAAAAATCCCCTGTCAATATTTACTTAACAATGGCACTTACGTACAGACAAAACATGAGGAGACATTCAGATTATGTCTGATTAAGGCCTCAGTTGAGTTACTGGCTTATTGTGGCTACCATGCAATCTACAGCTGCCTCCAAGGTTATTCTGGTCCTACAGTTATCTGTTTTATGTAGTAGACTGCAACTTATAAGGAAGAAAGGCAAATATATTTAAAAGGAACCCAGGAAAATCACAATGCTGGATTTCCATCAAAACTCCCTGAGACTGTGTCAAGTCTGGGTTATTGCAATGTATCTTCTTTCTGTGTATCTATCATTTATAGATGTGTGTCCTTAATTATATATTTTATCTTAAATTCTCACTAGTCTTTACTTCTAGGGAGCCTAACACTGGACAGTTGGTAACATGGCTGACCCAAGACTAGATTGTTACTACTGAAGGTCTTCCCTATAAGTGGGACCATCCTCTCTAACTATGTGTCACTTAAAATACACTCCAGACCTTTCAGCATAATATTGTTGCTGTTGTTGTTATTTTTCTTTATTGTACATTTTCATTTGACCTATTATGTCTGTAAAAATGTAAATTAAAATATCTTTTTCAAATTTAACTTCATTAAAATGTATATCCTTTGTTTTTGTCTGGTTAGTGTATTTTAGGAGACAATTATTTGTTATATAAGAAAATATGTTATATTATATATGACTATATATGTATAGATATATAATATATTTATATTATTATTTATCAAAATGAAAACCAACTAAAATGAAAGTGGTGAAAAAATAGAAATAAAGATATATATTTTATCCAATATTAACATGTATAAACATTAAACCACATTGAAAAGTTAGGTTTTGTTTTCTTTCTTTTTCCCTTCTTTACATTGTTAGTGTATAATTATACCACCCCTGCCTTTCCTTTACTCTCTACAAGCTATCCCAAGTCTCCTCACTATAGCACCACCTCATAGTCTCCACATACTCCCAAATGATAATCTTTTTATCCATCATTATTATTGTTAGACATTTTTGAGCAAATGTATCAGTATAAATTGCTAGGTCAAATTTTTTGGTTGTTTGTGTGTACATATTTTCAGTAGTGGACACTTTTTATTATATCACAAATCTCATCCAGCAGGGGCTCATCACTGGGAAAGGCTAATGCTTGCCCTCTCTGCCCTCTTCAATAGTCTATAGTTCTTTTTCTAGGGGTAAGATCATGGGAGATTTTTCAAAAATTTAGTATTTATTGGTTTCTGGATTGTCTTCTGTCATATGACAGGAGCTCTTTCTTTGAAGAAGAAAATAGCAATATTGTTTCTAGCATAAGATGATAACTTCTTAAGTTTCTTTGGTGTGCCAGTACATGTATGAATGTGTATGTTCTTGTGTCTGAATGGTTGCACATGTGTATGTTCATGTGAACTGCCGCTGGACACATTTTTTATATTTAATTTTATTTTATTTACCTTTCAAGTGTTATCCCCTTACCTTGTTTCCGTCTCTTCTGGTTATTTCATTGCCCTGGAATGTACTAAGCAGTCTAGCCTGGTTAGCATGTAATGTCAGTCTTCTAGCACTAGGAAGTCTAGCTCACATGATTAAACATGAAATTTTTGATGGATTCTAGGGATTAGACTAAAGTCTTTATCCTTGAGACAGGATCATTGAAATGATTTTTTTTTTCTATCTGCCCACCCGTTGCAAGTTTACTTGCTTTATTTGCTTGATTTGTATTGTGAATTTAGAATTTGATGGATATTTGAATGAATATTATGAAGACATCTAATGTAGAGTTAAGATGCATCTATGCATAGATTATTATAGCCTGTTAAAAAATCATGAACAGATTCTAAATATGAGATTAAATCAGACAAATGTCTACTGTAGTATAATATTTAAATATCATTTTTAATGTGAATATAAACTCAAGACTTTTGTAATTCTATTTTGGCAATGTAAATTATTTAGTATATATATGACAAAACCTACTTTGAAATATGAATACACACTGAAACTTCAATTGAGTTTCATTTTCTAAATATAAATGACTCTGATTTACCTAATGAGAAGTGAAAAATCACAGTAAAATGAACTTGAACATAAAATCTTTTTTACTTTCAAATATAATTTTACCCAAGAATAGATTCCATCATTTTTCTCTATTGAATTAACGATGTTGTAATACTTCCTTGTACGCATAGGGCAACTCTATAATCATTGGAAAGCTTTGATAAAGAGCTTTAGGGTGAATGATTTTATCTGGACTTACAGGACATGTATGCTTTCAGCAATTCTATCTTTGCAGTACAGACAGATGCTTGTTCAATCTCAGTGGCAAATGTGTGAGAGGAGAGACTGGATAAAAAGGTAATATCCTCTCTAACTTAATCAGTCTTCCATGGTGAGCAGTTAAGCTTGTGATGGCTATTCAAAAAGATGCTCATTAAGGTTTTTGAAGCGTCCTTCACCTTGCAGGAGACAGGCCAGTTTATTGCATTGCTTAAATTAACAGGCAGGATGTTCTTTGCAGTATCTTTTAACAGAAGCTCACTAGACTTCCTCTACTTTATCAGGAGCTATATTCTCAGAGTGAAATATGCTTTCAATATATCAAGTTCAGGGTCACTTGCAAATTTAACTTGTATATTTTATGGGATGTCCACAGTTTATCAGACATAGAGTATCTTTGAAAATTTATTAACTTGATTTTTGATGAACTTTTAATAATTATGTACCTGCAGTACCTTATACCTGCAGTATAATTATGTACCTGCAGTACATAATAATTATGTACCTGCAGTACCTTGTACCTGCAGTAGAATATTTCATAACAAATTTAATGTCTTCCAAATACAACAGAAATGAACTTCTTTAGATGTTGACTATTAGTTGCTAAAGCTATAAAATATTAGAGAAAAAATGGTTTTCAAATCTAAATTGATTAAAGGGAATACCAGGAACAACTTTTCAATCAGTTTCCTCCTGAAGTCTGTAGAATAATGCAGCTTGTATATGAAATGCTGAACCAGACACATAGAAGTTGGATTTGGTAGAATACACTGAACCCTTGGTTGTAAATACTAATTGTGGCACAAAAGAGAGGCATCTCTGCTTAATTTTGCAACTGTCTCTTTTACTTTCCAGCACCTGCTCACCTCTCCACTCAGACATGTTAATCACTGAAGATGTATCTAACCTGTCTCAGTCTGCCTCAAGGCTGAAGACATAGAGATAAGTCATTGCTCAAGTCACCTTGGAATCTAAGAACAGCAAAACTCCACAGCATAGATAACCTTCCTGGATAGATGAAGGAAATTATTGATGATTTTAAGTAATCTTTCTACTTTGATACTGGTTGACCCGTTCAGCAGTGAAAGTAATTTTATCAGACCAACTTTTGGAAGAAAGGAGACAACAAGATCAAACAGGGCACCGTCTAACCAGTATTGTTTAAGTATGCATGACTCTTGTTCATGTTATTCAATTCTAATTCTATTTAAACCTATTCACTTGGGTCACTACATGCCTTCATTTGTTCATCTCATGAATATCCAATGTGTACTCACTGAGTAAATGCTGTTTTCCTTTAGGTACTATTTCTCTATTTAATTGGTATATTGGAGAAAGATGGTCAAGCCTAGTTATGGAAGCTGTTAGAATCCAGGAGTTATCCTTAAATTCCAGTTACCCTGTTTATGAAGGTAAGCTAATGCTAGTGATACTTATTTATATAAGTAGTAGCAAATACTAATGAAAAATTGAATAATAAAATAAGCATTAAAATACATGTAAATATTTTTGTATTGTATTATCTGAAGAAAGTAAAATAAAATAACATTGTCATGATTACCTTCACATAGTAAAGCTGTGCTTCTGTGCAACATTGTCCTACACTGCTTTTATTTAATCATGAAACTTTCCTGGTTATTCAAAATTATGTTCTGTGTGTTCTCTGTTTAGATGATAAGAAGTTATAAAACAATGACATATAATAATGGGGAATGCATTCATCCATTTCCCATTGAAACTCATCCTCTTGCATTAATACTGTCCATATTTATCTGGTCTCTATAATATATATTTTACTGAATATTCAGTTATCTTCTTAAGAACATAAACATTAATTTTTAAGTGTATATTTGATTTTAGTTTTGCAAATGCAGTTTTATTTATATAATCTAATATAATTTATTTTACTTGTTTGTTTATAACCCTGTCAATAAACACTATGATCATCTTTCAATTTTCTCTTACTTCTATGTCTTAACCAAGTCAGGAGTTCAATTAATATATATACAAACACTAAAGTGTTATTAAGGTTTTAACAATAATAAACAGAAAGTTCTGGGACATCAAACATAAGAAATGAAAATAAGATTCCTGGTACTATTCTCAGTATATAACATCTTAGTTTTGTTTTCTTAGTACAAAACTTTGAACATGGTTATTTATAATCATATTTACAAAATTTTCTATACAAAATTTGACAATATTAGAGAGATAGTGTGGAAAATTGTACCAATGTAATTTGGACTCCAAAAGAAAAAGTTTATAATGTCAAGGAAAATAATTTTTTGAATAAGTAAACTTTATTAAAACTTTAGAATATGTATGGTGTAAGTGTTGGTTTTATTTCATCAGTGGAAGGGATGAGATGAGAAGCTTACTGACACTGGAAATATACAGATGGGATTAGCCAAGAGCATTTCCTTCTCTGTTCCAAGAGGCCTCTAACCTCCTTACAATCTAATCCTCCAAAATGACTGATTCAATCTGACTTCTCTTAGCTTCTGACTGGCCTGCTCCTAATTTTGACAATATGCTCTAATCTTCTGGCTACTTCTAATTCTCTGACTCATTCTGCCTTCATGTTGGTCTAGCTTATTCTCTGTGCACCCTATCTCTGTAAAACTGTCCTGGTAAAACTTCCATACTCACCCATCTTCATTTATGTCTTTCATTTTCTTAAGTAGCTCTCTTTCCTGTCTAGTCCCATAAGAGTTAGGTGTATCCTATCTGACTCATTCTATCAAATTATTCTCGATTCATCACTTTGTCTCAATTAGACATCTGTTTCAAACATGGCTGCTATCTTTTACAAAATAATCTTACCTTTATTGTTAGGAATTAAAGCTGTGTTCTAAGGGCATGTCTGTATTCTAGCCAGATCATACTGTAATCCAGGGCATGTCTGCATTTCTGTGATATATGAACATATATGATATTCTATATCATATACCAAATAGAAAATTGAATAATAAATATATTTTTTATTTTCAATTATATATAACTATATATCCATATATAATATAGAATAAATATTTATTCATGATATATTAATATATGATATGTATATTATACACACACATATACATATATATATATATATATATATATATATATATATATATATATATATAAATCTAAAAATTCTTTGATATGATCCTATGCCAGAGAAGCATGTTGCTGGATTAAAATTCCTCTACACTGTGGCAATATACAAGGAATGCCTATATTTTCTTGAACAGAAAACACTAGGTATTACAAGACCATGATAGATATTACAAAACAAGATCTTTGTTTTCTGTCCTACATTTGCTTTCTTTTTCTTAAAAGAGATTGTTTTATTCACTATATTTTGATTGAAATTTCTCCTCTTCCTACTTGTCCCATTAGACAAAAAAATTAACAACAAAAAAGTGATATAAGAGCAATAAAATAAAATAAAAGACCATAAATTTAAAACAAACAAATCAAAATATGACAAAAAACATGAAATGAAAAGAGGCAAAAGAAAAACATTAAAAGAAATTCTACTGTTGTTAAAAAAAAAAAAAAAACATTTCTTAAGGAGATGCATGCAACACTGTAGACCTAAGTATAGATACCACAAAAGTTCAACTTTGTGAAGAAATGTATCCTTTGGTGGTTACTTGGAGAAACATGTATGAGGGGCTTACTTACAGGAAAAGAAATGACTCGAAGAGAGTTTTATCACCAAATCCCACTCCATCACTTGTGACAGCTCACAAATCCAGGAACCTGAAGCACACTGCATAGTCTACATCTTGTTCAACAAGTGGATGAATCTCCTTCCAGGTATCTTTGTTACTCCAAACTTCCTGGCAGTTCTGTTTTATTAGAGCAGATGAACTTGTCTGAGATGCTTTTTGCAACTTTGATGAGCAGCATCTGAGTGATAAGAGGCAGGACCTGCAACGATGCCTTTGAGTCTGCTTTTTGCTGGACTTCTACCACTGGACATGAAGCCAACTCTAAAAGATTTTTTTTTCCCAGTGAGACTTCCTTGAAGAAACTAAATTTTCATCTGCAAGGGGCTATTAATTGGAGATTGCTTCTGGGTTAGGGGTTGGATATCTATGTCTTCTTCTCCTCTTAGCTCAATAATCTCAACTAGTAAAGACTCATGTAGGCAATGTGCATGAGGCCTCAGTATCTGTGAGTTAATATGAACTGTGATCACGCTGACTTAGAAGCCTTGTTTCTTGTTGTCAGCCATCCTCTCTGATTCCTGCATTCCTTCTTCATCCCTTTCTGCAGTGTTCCCTGATGGAAGGATATGATGGAAACCTCCTATTTAGAGCTGGGTGCTTCAAGGTCTTTCACACGTCATAATGTCTGGCTGTAGGCAACTTCATTTCTTTCCATTTGCTTCAAGAGGAATCCTCCTGATAACTGAGACAGTATGAAATGTATCTGTCTTTCTGGCTCTGATTCACCTCAGAAAGGATGACTTTTTACTAGTTGTATTCATTACAATCTCCCCTGACTAAATTGTCAGGGAATAACATGATTTATTTAACTAATACACTGCCAAGAAGTGAATATGTAGACATAGACATAGACATAGACATAGACATAGACATAGATATAGACATATATATTGCATTTCACCAGAATCTTGGTCATTTTAAATAATTTAGTATCTAATCCAGAATGCAATTAATAATGTGCATTTGCAGAAAGGTAATGAGTATGTCTCTTCTAATCTGCTGTGCTGTATGATCTCACTCTTTTAATGACCTAGATAATTCTGAATAAATTTGATTATATATATATATATTAGAATTCCCTGTATTTGGGACTCTGAGGTTTTTCTATTTAGACTGGGATTGTGTATTTTAAAAATTCAACACAGATAGATCTCATTAGATTATATTGGCAGGAAAATAATATGAATATAAATTTTAAAAGTGATGGGAGCAAAGATGAAATAACTAAGGTTCCTATTTATCAGTTGTGAACTATTGAATATGAGCACTGGAAACCTCACTTGGGTCCTCTGTAAAAACTACAAGTGCTCTGATCTGTTGAATCATCCCTCCAGCCTCTAAGTGGATCATTGAAAATAAATATAGTAAGTTAGTTTGAAGGTGTGTATTTATATTCCTTTGCCAGAATAAATTCATGTTTGAGTACTAAATTGAGAGATAATGCTTGGGAATGCTGCTCCCAGCCAGCAAATGACAGTGTCATCTTTGCTGGAAGCATCCTTAGCACACTCTGTTTCTCACGTGATTTCTCTTCTTGTGTATCTTTAATTACCTGTACTGCTTTGGAAAAAAAAAAACAACTTTAAATATTGCTCCATTAAATGTTTAGGTTTTCTGCTTCTGCTTTATCTTAATCATAATGCCTTCACTTCCTATACTGCAGCAGTACACTACAAGCGACACAGAATTTTAATATGGTATAGAAGATTAATATTGCATTTTATTTGACACACTTTATTGCAGCAGATACATTTGGATATTCCACATTTTTTAACATGGAATCTTTAGAGGAAAAGTTTTAGGAGAAAGCAAGCATAAATATTCAGTCACTTTGCCTATTATTTTTCTATGTAAAAAGCTACAATTAATCTCTTTCAAATTTGGCTGTGTCAAATGTGATTTTCACTGAGATTTTTTTCATAGTTTGTGCAAGCTTTGAAGATTATAGGTGTTGTTTATTGAATGTTATTTATAGTATTTGGTTAGTCACTTGCACATGCATTTTTATATACTATTACTGAAAACAAACTTCATAAACATGAGTTATCTTTCTAAAATGTTCTGTATACTTGATTCCTCAAGAGAACTTAATGCAGTAATACTTTATACTCTGCCAAGCTGAAATATTTGTTAACTCTCAATTATTTTATTGATGTAAGCAGATTTCAGGCAACCATCTGTTTAGATTATACTTATTTCTGTTATTAAATCCTTTTGAAAATGGAATAGTCATTAAGGCAAGAAAGTAGTCATCTCTAAAATGCTGGAGCTATATATAGATAGTGACACATTCTGTTCCATGTTAGTTACAGAGGCATGTAATATGTTTAAAATTCTTGCCAAAATAAAGGAGAACTCTATATTGTTTGTACATGAATACCATGTTAAAGCAAACCAATTACAATTTTTTTTGTAGCTTCAAAAATGTATATAACTGACACTAATTAGCCAAAAGTACAATTAAATTTTAACACATTTATTTATTTTAGTTCTATGTATATCTCCATTTTTAGTTGTATTTTCCTTCTCTAGTATTCTAACCTGTCTATATAATATGTACTTTATTATGTTTTCCTTAATAATGATGATATATTCTGTTATTGACTAGTACATTTGATAAATACTTGTGTCACCTTGATAATTTTTACCTTGTTTCTGTGAAATTTTTTTGTGTAAGTTTCATCTTTGGTAGCTTGAATTTTAAAATTCTTATCACCCTGGATTTCATTCTCTTTGTTGGTGACTGCCTATAGCTCTGAGGTGATTCCCTACTGAGCTTCTCAAAGAGAATTGTTCATGCTCTCTCTATTCTATATTTAAAGCTAGATCACCTGAAACCTACCTTCCAGATTCCATCAGAAATCTATACAGGCATTTTCATGCTGTATGTTAACAAATAGAAACATTTGTATGCGTCTCTTATTAAAAATTTTAAGTTGTTCAGAATAACACCAAAAACTGTTCAGAAAAATATAGTCAATGAAATAAAATGGATTCCCCATGCCTCAGGGGGAAACAAAACAAAACAAAACAAACAAACAAACAAAAAAACCCAAGCACTGTCACAAACCCACCAGAATACAAGACCAAATTTCCAAAGAGATAATTCTCTCTCTTTTATCCATTAATTTATTTACTCACTTTACATTCTGATCAAAGCACCCTGCCCCCAGTCACCATGTCACATGGTCTTTCCCAGCAGTGCACCTTCCTGTCCCCTCTGAGAAGAATTTCTCTCTGTTAGTACCAACCCACCCTGGCATCTCAATTCACTGTAGAACTAAACACATCCTTTCCTTTCCTACTGAGGTCAGACAAGGCAGCCCAGTTAGGAAAACTGGATTCAAGGGATCAAGTTCCTGATTTTCATACTTGAGATTTCTTCTCCTGGAGGAAGAAGGGTTATAGGAACCAATGGTGTCAAGAAGTCCATAGGAACATGGCCCATGGAATCAGCTAAGCAGGGCTCATAGGTGCTCACAGAGAATGAATCAACAAGCAGGAACCTGCAGGGTCTGATCTAGGTCATCTGCATGTACTATTATGTAGTTTTCTGTTTTTCTGGGACTCCTGAGAGTGGGAGTGAGGGTATCTCTGACTCTTTTGCCTGTGCTCAGGATCATTTACCTCCTTCTACGTTGCTTTGTGAAGCCTTGATAAGCGTTGTTTATGCTTAGTCTTATTGTAACTTGTTGGGCTTTGTTTCTTTGTTATACTAGGAAGGCCTGCTCTTTACTAAAAGAAAACAACAAGAGAGAGGTAGATCTGGGACATTAGAGGCTGCAGGAGTGGAGTGACTGGGGAGAGCTGAGGGAGGGGAAACTGAAGTTGGGATGTAATATATGAGAGAAAAATAAATAAAGGTAATAAACAGATTTATTTTTTGAGTGACGGAGAGAAGCTAATGTAACATACAAGGCTCAGATGTTACCCTGGTATCTGAAAGCCATCCTTTACTGTACTTCTGTAAGAAACTTCAGTAATCTACTAAATATCTATCTCACCAAAGTCGAATTGTAGGAATCATTTTATTGGGTTGTAATTCATGAAATATATGGTATGAATTAATATTTATTCATATTTTCCAAGGAAAATGTATTCAACATAATGTATTCCTGAGAAAGAAGAGATTTTTTAACCTCAGTAAATTTATCTGGTGAGAAAAAAGATGGAGGATATTTTGATTGTAGCATCTGCAAATACATGAAAATTGTCATGTCATGTGTGTCAGGAATCTCATTTACCTGGGTCCATCAGAAGGAAATAAATTGAGGATATGAAAGATATCTGCACTTTCACGTTTTTTGAAGAATTTACCTTATTGGAGAAGTGGAATCTACCCAAGGGTTCATTAATGAAAACGTGGTAACAAATGTACTCTGTTCATAAACTGAAATGACATTTAACCTTATTTAACCTTTTAAAATGTGGAATGTTGTCCCTTGTTGCAGTATGCATGATCTAACAAGATATGTACAAATCCCATCTCTCATGTTGAATGTGAAGAAGAAAAGAGAAAGCGGCATGAAGGAATTGAAAATATACTAGTCAAAGAACAGAACATTTCAGTGCAAGAGCAAGGCGAGAGTAAGACTCATTATTTTATGTCCATTATAATATCTTATAGTTACTAATAATATATTATATACCTTTAAAATTGATAATGGATTATATTTTAACAACCATAACACACAATAAAATATATGAGTAGTTTGATTTATCCTCTTACATTCTTTCAGAAGAATAGGTATTCTTACCATGAATATAATTTTAAAAATGGAAAGAATCTTTTTTTTTTTTTTTTTTGGTTTTTTGAGACAGGGTTTCTCTGTGTAGCCCTGGCTGTCCTGGAACTCACTGTGTAGACCAGGCTGGCCTCGAACTCAGAAATCCTCCTGCCTCTGCCTCCCAAGTGCTGGGATTAAAGGCGTGCGCCACCACCGCCCGGTGGAAAGAATCTTAATGTTAGAGTATGAATAAAAAGGATATTTTAGTGCACTAAGCTCAATTCTAAGTGGATCAAATTATCAAATACAGAGTCTACATGTTTTTAATCTCTGTGCTTGACTATTAGTTTAATTTAGACATGATTAAAATCTTTGGGAGATAATTTATCCTTCATTAAGATTGTCATGGGGAAAGGAGGGAGGGAAGGGGGCTTATGGGACTTTCGGGGAGGGAGGAATCGGGAAAGGGGAAATGATTTGGAATGTAAATAAAAAACTTAGAAAATAGAAAAAACAGATTGTCATGCTGCAAAAAAAAAAAAGGATATTTTAGTGAAATAGTTTATAAAAGGTAACAGTCCTGGGCAAAGTAATAAGATACAAAGAACCTATGAAACATGAAAGCAATGAGTAATAGAATGGGCAGATAGTTGATTCATATAAATGTTCCAGAACACTGAAAGGACTAATACCACTTGTTTAAGTGTCCCACGCTTGTTTTAGCATATATAAATATAAATAAAGCAACAATGATCAGTATTCTTAAAATTGGTTCATTAATTTTTCATTCTGTGCTTTTACTGTGAAAATGTTTGGTAGCAGAAGTGATCTGGTAATATGAGCTTATGACTTGATGTGAGGTATATAAAAACAATAAAATTGTAGTTATGGTATTAGTCAAGAAAATGTCACTTAGGCATGTGAAATTAGTCAGAGATATCTGTAATATTTTAGACTAAGATAAAACCAGGTGACAAGGAATTTATCTACAATAGCAAAGCTTACTTGTGTGTTCATTGCATTTATCGCAAGCACTTTTGTGCTTAGGATAATTTATTTAATTTCATAAAGTTTAAAAAAGTATTGTGTGAGTTTTAATATTTTACATATATGACAGAGACTTAGTGTCTTGCTGAATCCACTTCAGAAAAACTTCTCCTTGCAATAGATGGGAAATAACAAAGAGACCTACAACTTGACACTGAGCAGAGGGAGTTAAGACTTCAGTTCCCTTAGCCTTAAATGGGCGGCTGTCTTTGTCAAACTCCTCCTGTCAAGGCTCAGAGAGATGTGGGGAAGAGGAAGTAGAAAGGTAATAAGAAGAGACGTGATTCCATGGAAACAGTGTCATATAAACACAAGAATGCTGACGCACATATGAACTCACAGAGTCTCTGACAGCATGCACAGGGCCTGTTTCCTCAGTCTCCAATCACAGGCCCTCCTCAGGGTTCAGCTTACTCAACTGCATCTTTAGAAACATGGAAGTATGAAAATCAGAACTATCCTAACTGTATAGAGAACATTAAGATGGATAGACTTTTAGTCTGATTAATTTTGCTATGTGCAGTGTTATTCAATTTTTGTATAATAAAGTTGTTTAAAATATTTTGATAATTTTAATGTTATTTTTAATAGTGTAGAGTCTGCATATTATATTTTTACAATCATCAATGCAAATTTCAGGAGATGTGCTATTAGTTTAAATATATCGAATTATTAAATGGTAAACTTGAACAAAAAAAAACACTTAAAAACTCTTTAACATATGCCTCCCTATATTTTGGTTCGTAGATAATTACCATTCTTCTCTTTTGTATTCAACTTTTCTTATAATCTTATTTAATTTCCATTATATTGCTCTGAATATTTCACTGTGACAGATTTTCATTATTACTACCACTCTCTAATACTTGACATATTTCACAACATAACAATATGGTCAAAGTTTACTATCTCATCCATCAATTTATCCTTATATCCTAACTTTGCAAAATTATCACTATCATTCCAAACTGTATAGAATACTCATAGTTTTTTTTTTTTATTAAGACAGAATTTTAAAATTTTCGCATATGGAAACTGTTAATTATTTTTCCTTCTGGAAAGATGATTTCTTATATAGTATTCTAGTTACTTTGAAATCTTATTAAAATCTTGAATGACTTTCTTCATTCATTTGCTCTTACTGGCTTAAAAATGGTTACATAGTTAAACAATACTGAGGAGTCAAATAAGACATGGCATTTAATTATTCAGTAGATATTTATGGAATGCTATTATGTGTCAGCAATGCGATAGGCTGGAAGAAAAAGCCAAGGAAGTGAACAACATGCTCTTTGCCCTTGGCATGCACTCCATTGCTCAGGAGGGGAAATGCAATCCTTTGTAATGGCAACAAAAGAGGACAAAAGAAAAATCATTTTACCATCAAAGTCAGAACCTCTGAATAAGTAGGGTTAAAATTGTTACAAAGAAATGTTGATATAATTTCATGAAGTATCAGTGCTTGAAAAGAAGGAACAAAGTAGTTATAGTCATAAGCAACTAATATAAGTGCTTCCTGGAAAGATTTAGAGTGTTTGGAAGGAGGTCAACAAAAATAGGCAGAATCAGCAGAGATATATGTAAATTTTTTTGAAACCAATACACACACAAATGATTTTGCTACGCAAACATGTGGGTATAGAAGGTGATCAATAATTACCTTGATGCCACAGAACAAATAGAGGCCTGGGTTCGCCATAACATTTGCTGCATATCACATGACTTCAATGCCTTATTGCTACACACAATGTAACAACAATACATTGGATCTAAGTTAGACAAATGGTTAGTTTCAGTTTTAAACTGAATGGCAAAGATTATGACAGGGTGAATCCTTAAGCTATATTAATTTACAAACTTTGAAACATATACAATGCATACACATTTACTACAATTGCTTATATATTCTTTGAGTTAGTATAAATTTATATAAATATATATTCCACTCCTGTATTTATTTCCTGATTTTGTCTAGAAAAACACACTAATGTTTCATTCTTCTTGCAGGAAGCAGAAATTATAATTGAGAAACATTTATATGATATAAAATAGGCTTATAATTCCAGTACAGCATAGAGTTGTAGTTAGGGACAGATTTAAGAAGTAATGTTGCACACTTTCTGAGTTTATGGTTGTAGAATTAACTAATACGTAATCTATTTCAACACTAAATTTGAGTGATTAATCTGTATCTGGAGATGATAGTTTGTAAAATGAAGACAGTTTTTGAATGAATATTACATTTTAGAAATCACTAATAAGTACATTTTAGAAAAAATGAGTTTATGAAAAACCTACATCTAACTAAACAAAGATAGTAACATTTTTCATATATATACATATATATATGTGAAGTTATTTTATTATATATAAAAATGTATGTATGTATAATTTTTTTACATTCTTAGAATCTTCATGCAAAATCATTTTCCAGAAATTCTGCCAGAAATATTCATGCTTAAGTAGTAATTTTCCTTTAAGAGTGCCTACCATGTAGAGGCATTTTGTGTCAAGTCTGATATCTGACTTTGATCCTTTAGACTCACAGGGAAGAAGAGTATTGACTTATTTTTGTAGGTTGCATTCTAACCCATCACATGAATATTTTTCTGTCTGTCTTTTGTTCACATGGCTGTCTATAATGTGAATGACTAATCAAGAATAAAAAGATAAAGCAGAAGTATGTCACCTTACATACAATATTAAAAGAACAACTCCTACGAACGTTCTTTAGAGAAGTTTTGCAAATATGTAGATTTAGAGGAAAAAGTAGTTCTAATGAATCATTAATAAAATTTGATTTGGTAAAATGTCAGAATATTGGGAGGGAAAAAGAAATGACAAAGGACTATAAAGGGACAATAGAGGTTATGATGTGGAATTTGTTCTGAGAAGATGGCTTTGAACAACAGCAATGATAGCAATATAATGTAACAACAAAATCTTTGAAATTTTAGAGTGCCAACTTTCTAATGAAAATATGATGAAACAACACAACCTTGACAACATTTTAAAGGAAGACATTGAGTAATGGAATATGTCAATACTTAGAAACCCTAGAAATTAAAATGTAACTACTACATAATGCCTTGTTTTATGATGACATATGGGCTCAAATATGTTGAATTCCTTTTATATAATTAAGTACTACATCCTTAAATAATTAGTAGTACTTAGTTAATGTGTTACTTCACTTATATTGTGTGGTTCCTAGTTACAGCATAATTCATGGCAATAGCAGTTCCTGTGATGTGGTGACTCTTTCTTTTGATGAAAGTTAGTAGGTTTGACTACAGTCCATATCTCTTCAGTTGTTTCTGGAACAGTAACAGATAACTTCTTCACAAGCTCCTGAAGCACATACAGTAAATGTTCTTCACTTTCAACTTACATTACTGTTAACATTTGTTGTTGACTTCATAAAACTTTAAAAACTCATTACTGATGTGTCTATCTCATGATTAAGATCTCTAGTTGTTTTGACACAATCTCCATTTTCCATAGTAAGGATAAAGTGGAGGGACAGTTTATTTTAGTCTGTACATAAAACTGTACATTTTGGCACATTCCTCCTGAGTCCCATACATAGGCACCTATCTCAAACATCTTGCTTATCACCATAGAATCCCAGGAAGAATTTCTTGTGTTTTTCTTATGAAAAAAACTTATGTGTAAGACCGCTTGAAGTTTCAGTCTTTACTCTGTACACTAGTGGCAATGAACCACCTCATATTCAAATCTTTTTCTTTATATAACGCAGAATTGCTATAAAAGGAAATCCAAAGTTTCTAAGTATATTGTTTAAATACAGATTATTGTAGCTACTTATTTTCATTCATTATTTACTAGATTCCTGGGCTTCTCAATAAAATTGAAAAACTATATACATTGTTAACTTGAATGAATCTGCATGAATACACACAAACACACACACACACATATATATATATATATATATATATATATATATAATTATTGTAACTCACATAGTACATATGAAATTATATATTACCCTCTATTATCCTACATTTTCCCTAGACAGTGAAAGCTTACTTGGCTTTACCTGTGCCAGTGTTACACTTATGCTTTTAATAAGTTCATAAACATTCTGTTCTAGAGATATTTACTATATGACACAAAATTAGGGTAACCCAGGACTCATAATACTGTGACTGTACTTACCACTTCTGTAGAACAATACAATTGCATTAGTCTGATACAACTTACTGAAGGATAAAACAAATGAATGAGTGATTATGAGCTGACCTTATGCATTTTTAAGGTGATGTTGTCTAAGGATCTGTGAGTAAAACCAATAAACATTTATCTAGGAGAAATCTAAAGGAAATATTGTAGGGTTATTAAAAATTGCACTTTGTTCTTCATATCTCACTGAGATTTTAATCTTTCTTGAATGCTGGCTGTAGTAAATAGATCTGCTCTGATAAAAGAGAGCCTATTTTTAAAATAGTTTCGAAATAATTTTTAACTAATGTGTAGGTTACTTCAATTTGGCATTATGCAGAAACCAGATTGAGTGATATTTCTCTCACATGACAAATGTTCTCTGCTGAATATTAAAATGTACACAGACTTAATACATTGCTAATCTCCTAAACTCATATCTGTGCATTTTTTTATTGCCCAAAATTCACAGCAGAATACTAACCTAAATTTCTGCTTGTTGTAACCTTTTCTTCATTCTACTCTGTGCAAGTTAGGAGTCAGTGTAGTGAGTGCTTTACAGTGGAGCTGAGTTCACCCATGACATCATGCATTTCCTTGCGAGTCAGCAGAGACCATTAAAGCAAGAGAATAAGAAGGAGCCAGAAGATTAGAACAAATTGCAAGATTTAATTTTGCAGCCAAGCAGGAGAATTCAGTGAGAAGCTGAGAGAAGCCAGAATAAATCAGCCAGCTTAGAGAGGAGTTTGAGCCAAAACAGTTGAATTAGACCAGCTGCCAGAATATAGAAAGAACTAGAAAGAGTGAGCTTATTTTTAACAGTAAGCCTCTAAGATAACAATTACATCAGGCAGATAAGAGTAACATGTAAAACATGCTTGCTTACTTATGTGTTTGCTGGGAATTAAATACATTTATTCACACTTTCATGTTGGGCAATTTACCAACTGACCCATCACCCTTACCTCACCCCATGATACAACTGATTTTATACATTTCCTGAAGTATTTGGGTGAGAAAAAATTCTAAGTATTGTTAATAATAAAACAAATAAGAATTAGCTTTCAGCTGAAAATCCTATCTAGAATATTAAAATAAGTGCCATTTAATATCCAGAAAAGACTTAAATACACACATGCACACATACTGTAATGTATTAAAGTTCATACTTAGTAACAATAGAATATTTCAGTTTAATAAAAAGCATTTACTCAGTGTTAATGAAACTCTCAGAAATATGGAGGCATAATTTTAAGAACTGGAAACATTAATTTATAACAATTTTAGTAGACACTAGAAACTAATGATCACATCATCAACAATAATAACAAACAATGAAGATGTGCAAATTTATACACTCATGCACACACACATATAAGTACTTCAGAGATATGATACTGAATGGGTACATTGTTATTTCTTGTATTAATTTGAGGCAAGAAACCATTGGGGGGAGTCTAATGCACTCATTTTTGTATTAAATAATATTCACCATTCTATAACTGAGAATTTAGTTATCAAGTTTCTTATCTTGAACTTAAATCTGAGTTAGACAAAATGGACACTTTCAAACTTATGATTTACAAAACTGATATTGCTACTATTATAATCTACCATTTTAATTTACTGTAGCAATCTACAATCTACTGAATAGATTGTCAAATGAGAAAATTATAAATAAATTGCAATCAGGAAAAAATCCATTGAAATTTCAACTATGTTCATAGTACTCTGGCACTTTTCCCTCTCCCAATTGTGATAAAAATGGTCTATCTCATGCCTAATGAACAGGATAGAATATAGTACACATAATAGCACATGACCTTCATTTTAAGTCACAAATAAAATGAAATATCATATGTAGTTTTTTTCACTAGAACTATGACAGAAAATGTTCATATACTCAGTAACTTAGATAATTTGCTGATGTATAGAGAAAAACTGTTGCTACCATATAATGGAGATTCTTTAATGACATGTTTCTCATGATAGTGTATCTTCATAAGGCAACCTGATTTTATTCTACGGGATTCTCAAACATTCAATCTAGAAATCAATTTTAATTGACAAATGACTAATTTTATAATAAGTAGTATCAAATCTGATAGCCATAATACCTCTGCATTGCAGAGATGAAAATGAAGAAGTCATGCAATTTTTTGCTTTGGTCATTGCATTTCAAACCCACTTTTCTTATAGCTATAGGTAGATGAAACACTAGTCATGTCCTTTCATACTTTTACACAGGACCAAGATTAATACAAGGATATATTGAGGATTGTGTTGCACCATCGGATTCTTGCATCTCACTATGTGAAACTGTATATTATAGTGCCACATAATATTTTCTAAGTTTTTGAATAGAATGTCTCTATCATTTGGATGTTCTGAAGATCATCTCAATAAATTCACTCATAGATGACAAACTAGCAATTCTAATTTAACAAGGATTGTTGGGCTCCTTTTATACCTAAGCTCAGTAAATCTTGTAATGTTTTGAGAAGTAAATATCAATAAAGTTTGTTCCACTGTAAAGTGCTACTAGTAAAAAGATATATTTCAATGTAAAGTTGAAGACTTACTTTATGCTTCCTACTGTCCATGCAGATGAGGAAGGAAACACCATATTTGGTAGTTCCCACAGGGTTCTGAAAACAGTTTCTGTCACACCTAGGGAGAAGGAAATTTTTAATTAAAATTTTAGTAAACATTTTATTAAAATATCATATTTATATGTAAATATAAAATTAGGTATAGTGTGACTCTAAAATTAAGAACTTAATCAGCTATCCATAAAACAACAGGAAGAACAACAGAAAGCTTCAGGAAAATGAAAACTGAGAAATGAAGAGCTGGAAACAAGCAAAGAGGGTGCTATTTCTAGCTGAGGAAACAGTGTGAAAGGAGGCACCATGTTGAGAGCAATGTGGCATGTGTAGCTATTTCCCACAGTGTACGACATAGGGATAATAAACACGGAAGCAGATTCCAGTCAATTAGCAAAAGAGACGGGACCATGTTATTAAGAAGTTGTGATTGCATGAACACATAAAGCTATGTGGATTGTAAGTTCATTAATTTTTCATTGTGACAGTAAATAATATTTGGATGAAAATTTGATGACTACAAGTCTACTAGAATGACAACTATAATGTATGAAATAAGTTAGTGTGAACTATTACCCCTTATTACATGGATTAAGATGAAAAAATGTTTTATGGAAACTAGAAAACAGAAAAGCAGCCGCAGTAACTTTCCAAATGAGTATCCTACATACAAAGTATGTGAAAAATCATTGGAGAATCTTAGTTATTGAAAAAGGATGAGTAAATTAGTGCAGTGTTTTTAATTTAGAGTCTCAAGAATTATGATAGGTTATCTGTGAAGTTAGATAAGTATATTTGTTGAAATATTAATATTAAGGTGAATAAAATATGAGTTATCATATACAGTTTAAGAAATTTGTCTCCCATGACTAATATTATCAGTAAATATAAAAACTGAATTGGTATGCAGAATTAATGTTACTTAAAAATATAAAAATAGAATATTAATTTATATATTTGTGTGTGTGTATGTGTGTGTGTGTGTGAAATGAAAAGAACAGGGTGAGTGGGTACAAAGGCTAGCTTTGGTTGTCAACTTCGCTACATCTGGAATTATCTGAGACACAAGCAACTGGGTTCAACAGTGGTGGAATTTTCTTAATTAAATCACTTATGTGAGAAGACCCGTTCGTCCATCCCTTCTGGTAGCAGCCTATATAAAGGACATGGAAGAAAGAATCTTTTAGTCTTTGTCTGCTTGATCTCCCTCTCACTATCAAGTCCATTGTCATTAGCACCTACTTCATAAAGATTCTGGTATAAAGTGAAGACCAGGTGAGACAACCAGCATCATAACCTGAATATCTGCTGGATTCTTGGACAAACTCATCCAGAAGCTGTAATATATCTTTATTACATTAGGTTTACTCTATAGAGAACCCTGGAAAAAATGTGGTCTTTGTTATTATATATTTTTATATTTTTACAATCATAATATCATGATTTTAAAATTTAAAAATTTCAAAAAAAATATATACCATTTTATTTTTACCTGTAAAGAAATATAGGAGAACATGGGTAAACAGGTAGAAATGTGTGTGTGTGTGTGTGTGTGTGTGTGTGTGTGTGTGTGTGTGTGTGTGTGTGTGTGTTTTGGTGGGGGAGGACAGTATTCCTTCTGATATCATGGACTCTGAGAGACAAGATCTTTTGTGTTCAGACTCCATGTTAGTGAGATGAAAGTTGAACTTGAGTTAACGAAGCCTGAATCTAGCACTAGTTTCTAGGTTACTCTCCAACAAATCTGCACCGCCAGGTTAGAAGCCTGCCCCAAGCAATATTTAACAAACACCAACCAGGAGAAAAGCAGAAATTAACGTTATGCTTTGGCTCCCAACACCATTATGTTAAAGGCTGTAATGGCCTCCCAATCAAATGTGTGTCAGGCTAGAAACAACCCTGCTTGTTTGCTTACCTCTCTAAATGCTTGCCTAAAACTAGGCTTGGGGCTCTATCTTCTTGTCATCCTACTGTGTTAGGGTTGAGAGGCAGCCTAAGACTAAGCTTGGAATGAAGAAAGCCTAGTGCAATTACACCAAAAACAATTCTTTGGGGGTCTTTTGGGGTTTATAATCAACGTTGGGCACAACATAATTATCTGAAACAATAAGCTAGACAAATTCATTTTTGTGTACATTTTCTTTTCTATTGTGTTTTATCATAGAATTAGAAAAGTAACTATTAGAAACATCAAAATTACAAAAGAAAGTTCCCATATATCATAATAGAGATCTGTTTGGAAAGATTTCATGCAAAAAAAATAAGTTTGAAGGTTCACTTTTTAACTTTAGCAAAAAATATCTAAGAATGGCCTTTATTATATAAGAAAAAATCATGTTTTCCCTCATATGATGAAATAAGGTGTGCATGTGTGCGTGTGTGTGTGTGTGTGTGTGTGTGAGAGAGAGAGAGAGAGAGAGAGAGAGAGAGAGAGAGAGAGAGAGAGAGAGAGAGAGAGAGAGAGAGAGAGAGAGATCACTGGATTATGTGCATGTAAATAACTGTATAAGTCAGTATAATATAAAATGTAGAAAGAAAATGTGAAAGGGTAATTATATGAACTGAGTAAATATGATGCACAAAGAGCTTATAATGATAATTGGATAATTGTCTTTCTACTTCTAACTCTCTCTCAGATCCCTCATTTTGTGATGGTGGATAAAAATCTACAATAGTGAAAAGCCTCAAACACCATATGAAAGTTCACAACTTTTCAGTGGCTACCCTAACTTTCTATATATAATTTCATTGAAATGTAAGAATTTGGTCTGGTTAATTTTGTTGTTTTTGTTTTTGTTGTTGTTTTGTTTTTGCTGTTTTTTGTTGTAAGTTCTTTATGATAAACTGAAAAAAAAAAGACAAAAAAAAACCCCAATAAATAGGACTCAGCTTATCTTTAGACAGAGGAAAAGAATCTACACTTATAATGTTTGTTGCTTAGACATATTTTCGACGAAAACTCTATATGGTAACATTGACATTATTGCCTTCTTTTTTACTGAATTTAAGAGTATTTAAATGACCAAGAATAAAGATAAAAAAACAAGTCATAGGGTTATGACTTGTCACTTTTATGTCATGTCACTTTTCTATGTGTTTCCTCCAATTCATATAATACTAGTTACAACATAGAGTAGATTCTTTAGAGTGAGCATATTTAATTAATGTAGAAATAATGAAAACTGCTCAAAGCTATCAGTTGAAGCAAACTCAGAAAGTTGGGTAATTACAAATAGTAATGTTTAACTTTCCGGACACTGATTATTTAGATCTTTCTCTACAATCTGTCTGTGTGAATCCCCTTGATTTTTCATGACCATATCCAACCTCTTCTCATCTTGTTGCCCTAGTCTGGCCTCCCATACTTGCTTTGTTGCCAATGTTTAGGTTTCAACCATGAACTGACCTACCTCCTCAAAAGGTTCAGCCCACTCCCACATTACAATCAACCTCCTGAATCTACCAGCTTCTGGACATTCTTCTCTAAAGTCTAGCTTATAGAATCTGCCTGATTTTCCTCTTCTCCTGCCTTCCCCAGTCTACAGACAGATCCCAACAGTGACAGCTTGTACCAGGAAGTCCATCCTGCATGGCATGCTACTCAGCTGTGCTCATATGAATTCATTACACTTGATACACAGCCAACCTCTGGCTCACCCCAATCCTCAACATTCTCTTCTGCTCCAGCATTTTAAGACACAAAACCAACAACAAAATGAATGAACCAGAGGTCCACATGTCCTGATCAAACATATAAACAATATGAGAGAGAAATGCAGTACCTACACCTCTGCCTTGTAAAAAAATATAATGTCAGTCCTATTGATACACATGTTACTGGAAATTACACAGATGAACCTTCTGACAAACAAAAAGTACAATGTCATATATGAACATCTTTTGATAGGTCAGCCAGTGTAGTCTCATAGATGTACTAAATTTTATAGACTTTTGCCATTTCTCTTGGAACATTATTTTCTTAACACAGCAGGGTATCTGCACATATGCACACTCTGTTTTTATAATCCATACAAAACCTGGGAAATCAGAAGCAAAACCAAATTCCAGCAAACAAGAGAGCAGATGGGTACTCAGCCCCATTCTAAACTATGGTGCTGTTGGCAAGGGTCAGCTGCTGTGCATTTTATCTTGAGGGTATAGCCACTACTGGGCAACCACTCTGTAGAAAAAAAAAAATCACACATTCAAGAATAAATAAGAAACATAAACTGGCTTCTAAAGATACAAATATATGAAACAAAGTTGGGTGGTTATGGAATTCGAGATGAACAGAGTGTTTGAGGGAGCTAGATATGATCAAAATGCCTTTTATAAAACTCTCAAGGAACTAATAAAAATGAAAAGAAAACTAGTGAAGTAATTGGAAAATGTTGAAAAGTGGAAAGTTACTTAAGATATTTTATTTTCTCAATACTCTACAGGAGGACAAATAAATATATATCTATAAAATACTTAGAATGTTGTCTTGGTTTGAATATAATTTGATAGCTTATTTGCATGTTTCCATTAACTAAAAGCTACACTTGTTCTATCTAAATGATAAATATGTTTTTACCAGAATATATTCCAGAAATTTGAATACCTCAAGTGATTCAAATATTAACAAAGAATTCATATTTCACAATACCCTTTGAATTGAACATATACTGTCACACTAACAAGGTCAAAATAAGTACATATGAACTTCAATATTTTCAGTGGATATAATTAGACAAATGCTTACTAGAGTATTGGGCACTCTAATAAGTGAAAGTACATTGAAATATGGTGTCAACCGTAAGGTTCACCATATTTTGAAATAACTTTAATTTACTTTGAGTTGAAAAATAAACCCAAGAAAAATAGCAATGTAAAAAGTATGCTAAGTTGAACTTCATGAGAGGGGTCTTTGAAAGATAGTGGTGTGCATTTACAACGTTTTCCAAATTACTTATACATCCAGGGTCAACATCTTTCTAGACCAGAAAAGGACCTTGGTGAGAATGAGAGACTGGAATCTGTAAGGGACTACAAATTATTAAATTTTGTGTTGGGCATGCAGTGAAAAATTGTAAAATTATGACAGACTTCAGGAAGAATATTCAGTGGTTTTGCTTTTGGGTTTTCTTCCCCCCCACATGGATTTCTTATTTTTGTTATGTATTTATTTATGTATTTACTTTTAAATTTCTACTGCTGCTTCCTCTCCCTTCTCTTCTCCTAGTCTCTTACACCCAATTTCCCTCTTTCCCATCTCTTTTTACTCACCTCTCCACTCCTGTATTTCTCTTTCAGAAAAGGGAAGTTCTCCCAGAGACATCAACTAGCCAGGGCAAATCAAGTTTCCGTAAGACCTGGCACCTTCTCTCCTATTAAAACTAGAGGAGGCAAACCTGTGGGAAGAAGGGAAATGCAGACAACAGGCAGAAGGAAATCCCCTGCTTTCACTGTGTGGATTTCCACTAGAAAACCAAGCTATAACATTGGAACAGAGGGCCTAGCTCAGCTCCAGGCAGGCTCCCTAGTTGGCAGTTCAGTCTCTGAGAGTCCTATGTGCCCAGGTTAGTTGATTCTCTGGCTTTTCTTGTGGTGTCATTGACCTTCTGGCTCTTACAGTTAAATCCTTTCTCCACCCCTTCTGCAGGATTAAACAATTGCTTCCTAATTTTTGGCTGTGGGTATCTGCATCTGCTCCCACCAGTTTCTGGAAAAAACCTCTCTGATGACAATTCCTCTAGGCACCAATTTATGTTCCAGTCTATAAGCATAGAAGACTATCATTAGGAACCATTTCCTTGACTTTTTTACATTGTTTTTGTTATTTGTGTTTGGTTCCATCCTAGTTCTCTTTCTTTTTTTTTTTTTTTTTTTTTTTTTGGTTTTTCGAGACAGGATTTCTCTGTGTAGCCCTGGCTGTCCTGGAACTCACTTTGTAGACCAGGCTGGCCTCAAACTCAGAAATCCTCCTGCCTCTGCCTCCCAAGTGCCTGGATTAAAGGCGTGCGCCACCACCGCCTTCTAGTTCTCTTTCATATGAACTAGAAACCTAGTGCAATGGAAACTCTCAGGAATCTACAAGGGTGATCCTAGCAAAGAATCCTAGAAATGAGTGATACAGAGCCTGAACCAGCTATCTCTTGTAAAAAAGAGGTACTGAGAAACCAATGTAGCCATAAAACCTTTGACCTACAATTTCTCCTGCCTACAAGATGTGCTTCTTCACTGATGTATATGAACTGTCAAAGTACAAGTGACAGAAAATCCTTCATGTTTTATTACTCTGCTTCATGGTTATATATATTTTGGGGGAAGGAATGGCGTTGTTGTTTGAGACAGGATCTCATACAGCCCCACACAACTCTAAAAATCACTATATAGTATAAAATACCTTAAACTACTAATGATTCTGTCTTTAGTTCCAAAGTCCTAGAATTATAGATGTAAAACTTATAATAAGGTTATCACAATGGTTGAATTTCTCAAGAAAACTTAGATCTATGTAAATGCTGACAGTTTGAAATTAAACAACCTAAGACAAAAGGAGATATTAAAATTAAAATAAAGAGTTCAAATTATTTCAGAATCAAATTTTGTATATATATATATATATATTTTGTATATATATATATATATATTTTGCTTTATTGAATGATCACAAATACAATGACATGCAAAGTCTGAGAAAAAGGTATACAATATACTTTTTAATAAAAAGCATCAAACACGGGTTCAACAACATCGTGGTCCAAATGTGAGCTGAACAATGATGGCAAAAGTGAACATGCCAAGATGCATGGAGAAAAGCCAGCATGGCCTCAAACACACACAAAGAACTATAGGCAAATGAGGAAAGCTGAAAGCAAGAGAAAAGGGCATCAGTTGCTGGTCCAGTATCAAGCATTCATTTCTGAAAACATTGGAATGGATTGTGTGGACTGGAAAGATAATATATATATTATACACATATATATATATTGTGGAAAGATAATATATATATATATATATATATATATTATACACATACACACATATGCAATAAGAAATATTGAGAAAAGAATCCATGAGTTGCAAGGAAAATGGGGAGGGACTTATGTGAGCGTATTGATGAAGGAATGGCAATGTAATGTGTTGAAATTAAAGTATAAACCCAAAACCAAACATAAATGAAAAAAGTTAGTAACATTTTTAATATATGAATTTTTTAACACAAGAATAAATACCTATGACAAAATTTGAAATAAATTTTGCCACTGAGAATAGTTTTATTATTAAGTTGAGCATTATTACTAAGATTTTAGAGAACTGGTCAGAAAACGTGCAAATATTTGGAATTCTCCAACTTCTGGTGAACACAATAAAAAAAAGTAAACAAAACAGAGTATTCTAGAAAAAACTGTCAATATACTTATAATACTATAATTTATTGGAATGGGATCTGTTTTCTCTTTTGAAAACCTAGAATGGATGTTGGTGGGTGATTTGGTGACTTCCATAGAAACAACCCTATTGTGAATAGACTAATTGCTCACAAAAAAAATGCATACATGTGAAAAGCATTGATTCTCTAACTCTCTCGTTTCATATAAAATCAAACTGATAGAGATGAAGGATATGAATCAAATATGTTTAAGAAGATTCTAACAGGAAAATAATGACTATTGAGACTACAAAAGACACAAAAACCTAGAAAAGAAATCAAGAACTCACACTCTCTTATGAATAATCACAACAGACATATAATTATAAATGGAAAATTTTATTAGTGTTAGGAGGCAGATGTGGTAGTGCATGCCTTTAATCCTAATACTTGAGAGGTAGAAACAGATGGAATCATCGTGAGTGATTAACTTAGATTACATGGGGAGTTCCAGGACAGCAAGAACTACATTCTAAAGAGATCCTGCTACAACCCCAAGTTATAGTGGATGAATATAGACAAACAAACAGAAATAAAGGTTCTTTATTTCAATTACGTATGAAAATAATGAAGTGCTTGATAAACTATTATTAAAAGTTTTCAAATGTGATAGAAAAAGAAATAAAATCTTTAAATTGTTAGTCGTCGTATCAATCATTTTATTGATTCTTGGTAAAAGGGTCAATTTCATGAAAAATATAAATATCAAAAACTTTACTTGACAAGTTACTCAAATTATGTTATTGTAAAAATATTTTGAAATAAATATTAACTGTGAGTCTAGATAAGCCAAAATTAGTAGTGAATACAATATGACAACTTTAAATTTTTGCATGTGATAAACATTTGGCAAATATTTTAAGAAACTTAGCATGATTTTTAAGACTATAATGAGCTAGTTTTTATAAAATATGTTTCTGTACATTAAAAAGATGAGGTCATTACGATCATAAGGATTATACTTTCATTGCTTAGAAAAATCTAACCCAACTAATTATTTGACCAGAATATTATAATACTCATCATAGCTAATGCATGATTTCCAAGAATGTAGTGGATAGTTCACATTTCCCTATATTAAAGGGAGACCCAAAAGACACCAATTATAATAAAGATTAGAAAACTAATTTACATATAAATATTTATCAGCACCATATGGCTCACAGGTGAAATACACATAACCTTGGAAGATTTTCTAACTCAAATATCTTAAAGAATTTCAGGTTTAAGAAAGAAAAATATAGCAACTATCTTTAAGTTGAACCTTACTAAAACTTCACAAGCATAATAAACGTCAAATTAATAATTAAATTGCGAGCCAGGCAATGGAAGCACATGCCTTTAATCCCAGCACTTGGGAGTCAGAGAGAGGCAGATTTCTGAGTTTGAGGCCAGCCTGGACTACAGAAAGAGTTCCAGGGCAGCCAGGGTTATATAGAAAAACCCTGTCTCAAAAACAAACAAAAAAATTATTTTGGTCTAATTACTGTAAAATTTAGTATGTATGTGTATATAAGTATGTGTATATGTATAATTATAATTGGTAATTTCCCCTATCAATACTAGGGTCTCTGCTTGGCTTCAAGATTTGTGGCCTCTTCAGGTTGCCTATCTCCAATATTGTGAGTCCCATCTCAGGTTAACCCCATTGATTCTTGATTCTCTTATTCCAAGATTCTCTCAGGTTCTGGAGAAGTCCACCCCTGTCAGTTGCAGATTTACATTCATTGTTATGATCATCTGGCCATCTCTTCCGTCCCTCCCCACACCTGATCCTGAACCTCACTCCCATTCCTCTCCCCAGCCTCTCTCCCACCCAGTTTCCTCTCTCCCTCTGACTTATGACTATTTTATTCCCACTTTTAGGTGAGATTCAAGGATCCTTGCTTGTGTCTTCCTTCTTGTTTAACTTCTTTGGGTGTGTGGAGTGTAGCATTGAGGTCCTATACTTTATGGCTAATATCCACTCAAAAGTGAGTGCATATCATAAATGATCTTTTGGGACTGAGCTACCTTACTGAGGATGATATTCTTGAGTTCATTTCATTTGCCTTCAAAATTCATGATGACTTTGTTTTCATAGCCAAATAGTATTCCATTGTGCAGATAAACCACAATTTCTTTATCCATTCTTCAGCTGAAAGACATTTAATTTGTTTCCAGCTTCTGGATGTTACAAATAAAGCTGCTATAATGCTATAATCACAGTTGAGCAATTATCTTTGTGGGATGGTAGAATGTCTTTTGTGTATATGTCCAGGGGTGGTGTAGCTGGGTCTTGAGGTAGATATATTCCCAGTTTCTGAGAAAGTGCCAACATGATTTCCAAAGTGGTTGTATAAGTTTGTAGTCCCACCAGCAATGGAAGTGTTTTCTTCTTGCTTCACATCCTCACTAGCATGTGATATCACTTGAGATATTTTATTTTAGTCATTTGACCATTGTAAAATGGAATATCAGAGTTGTTTTGATTTGAGTTTCCCTGATGCCTAAGGACTTTGAACATTTCTTTTAGTACTTCTTGATCATTTGAGATGTCTCTGTTTAGCTCTGTATCCAATTTTTAAAATTGTTTTTTTGATTGTTGGTGTCTAACTTCTTCAGTTCCTTATACATTTTGGAAATTAGCTCTCTGTCAGATGTAGGTTGGTGAAGACCCTTTCCAAGTTTGTAGGCTGTTGCTTTGTCCTATTGACAGTGTTGTCTTCATGTGGGTCCTGAACAACTGGAGTGAGGGGCTATCCAGAAACTTGTTGCCTATACATAGGGTATGTTCTTCTAGCTGGACTGCCTTGTCTGGCCTCCGTGAAAGAGTATGTGTCAAGCCCGGCAGAAACGTGATATGCCAGGGTAGGGGGATACCTATGTAGACTCCCACCTTGTCAGAGTAGAAGGGGAAGGGTGATGGGGGAAGGATTGTGTGAGAGAATGACCAGAAGGGTGGGCAGTAAGTTCAATATGAAGTGAATAATTCATTTTTAAAAAATGGTCAAAGTTAAATCTGTTCCTTAAAAGCATTTTATTAGGGTTAGGAAAGGGTATTTTATTATAATACAATTAGGAATTGTTATCACATGACTTGGTATAATTGGTAAGTATGTCTTAGTGACCCATGTTTTAAAGCCTTTGTTACCATTTTATGCTGTTACTTATCGGATGTTTAGCCTTTAGGAGGTAGGAACTTGGAGAAAGAAGAGAGTTCACCTGAGGAATGGTTGTGAAGGAAATGCTGGAAAGCCATCTTTCCCCATATCCCTTCCCTTTCTCTATCATCTCCACCTCTATCTCCACTTTCATCTCCACCTGTATCTATTTCTACCCCGCCTTGTACCATGAGTTGAAGAAACAAACAAACAAACAAACAAGCAAAAACATCAAAAAACAAACCCAAGCAACTAGTGACTGCAAATTAAAAGCCACTAAGTCAGTCATACTTTATTTTGTCTTTCTTATATAAGCATTTCTCACAGCAACTGCAAACATGTTACATCATTAAATCTACTTGGTCTTTACTGCCTCTCCCCTCCCTGGGAGCCTAAAATGGTGTCCATGAAGAGGGCCATGTTGATGTTTGTATTAGTCAGGGCTCTCTAAAGTCACAGAACGTATGGGCAGTCTCTATATAGTTAGGGAATTTGTTGATGACTTACAGTCTTTAGTCCAACTCTCCAGCAATGATCAGCAGCAGCTGTAGATGGCAGTCCAAGGATTGAGCAGTTGTTCAACCCAAGAAGTAAGTAGGCAAGAAAGAAAGAGTGAGTGAGTCTTATGTAGGTCTCCAGCATAGGGTGTGGCCCAGATTAAAGGCTTGTGCCACCTTGTATTTAATCCCAGGTGACCTTGAACTCAGAGATGTCCTTGTCAAATCTTCTGGAATTCATGGCTACTATGCTTCAAGATCTTCATGCCAAGATCCAGGTCAGAACCTTGTATCTCTGAGCCTCCAGATTAGGATCATTTCAGCCTTTATTTACTATTATGAGGAGTGAGTACATTCTGTCCATGATTCTATCTATTTATTCTATCTATCTATATATTATAACTTTCTGGCAAAAACAAAACAAACAAAAAGAAACAAACAAAAATAAAATAAAATAAAACCATCTCTTAATTTTTTTTCCTAAAATTATTTGAATCCAATAAGGAAATCTTTAAAGTCATTAATTTATTGAAACAGAATTAATTCATGAAAGTTAATTTTTATGTTGATCTGTAGGAAATTTACTCAATAAAGTGAGCTAATGCCAAGGAATCCTTAGGCTCTGTATTAGTGACAGAAAAGGTCTATAAGTAGCAAGAAACAATCATGGGATAAAGTCTCCAAGGACTCTGCATTCTTAGATCTTACCCATGCAAAAATAGTGAGTCACCCCCCCAGGAAAGTCACCTGCTGTCATTAGCCTCTCCTGGATGGCTTCTGACAGGGTTGCTAGAGAAGCTGTTATTGGGATACAGGTGGGGCTGTTGTTATGGCTGCACCTAGCTTGTTTCAAGTTTCTAGCTTTTACTAAAAAAGATGCTAAGAACATAGTTGAGTAAGTGCTCTTGTGATAGGACAAGTGTATTTTTAGTTCTATGTGTGTTATAGCTAAGTCTTGCAATAGATTGATTCCCAATTTCCTGAGAAATCACCAAGTAGATATCCAATGTGGCTTACAAGTCAGCCTGATATGTTTTTGTTTGTTTGTTTGTTTGCTTGTTTTATTTTTATTTTTTATTTTATTTTATTTTCTAAGTTTTTTTTATTTACATTCAAAATCATTTCCAATTTCCCGTTTCCTCCGTCCCCGAAAATCCCATAAGCCCCCTTCCCTCCTTCTTTTCCTTATTCAACCCCCGATCACTTCTCTGTTCTGGCATTCCCCTATATCCAGCCTTTCCAGGACCACGGGTCTCTCCTTCCATCTTCTTGAAAATCTATTGATATGCGAATTGTGTCTAGTGTATTCCGAGATTCTATGTTAAAATCCCCTTATCAGTGACTGCATTCTATGTGTGTTCTTTTGTGATTGAGTTACCTCACTAAGGATGATATTTTCACGTTCTGACAATTTGCCTAGGAATTTCGTGAATTCATTGTTTTTAATTGCAGAGTAGTATTCCATTGTGTAGATATACCACATCTTCTGAATCCATTCCTCCATTGGGGGACATCTGGGTTCTTTCCAGCTTCTGGCTATTATAAATAAGGCTGCTATGAACATAGTGGAGCATGTGTCCTTATTGCATGCAGGGAAAGCTTCTGGGTAAATGCCCAGGAGTGGTATAGCCGGATCCTCCGGGATTGTCATGCCCAGTTTTCTGAGGAACCGCCAGACTGCTTTCCAGAGTGGTTGTACCAGCTTGCAATTCCACCAGCAGTGAAGGACTGCTCCTCTTTGTCCACATCCTCGCCAACAATTGCTGTCTCCTGTGTTTTTGATCTTAGCCATTCTGACTGGTGTGAGATGGAGTCTCAGGGTTGTTTTGATTTGCATTTCCCTAATGACTAAGGATGATGAATATCTCTTTAGGTGCTTCTCAGCCATTAGATATTCTTCAGGTGAGAACTCTTTGTTTAGCTCTGTACCCCATTTTTTAATAGGGTTACTTGACTCTCTGAAGTTTAACTTCTTGAGTTCTTTTTATATCTTGGATATTAGCCCTCTGTCGGATGTAGGGTTGGTAAAGATCATTTCCCAGTTAGTTGGTTGCCGCTATGTCTTTTTGACAGCGTCTTTTGCCTTGCAAAAACTTTGTAATTTAATGAGGTCCCATTTGTCTATTCTTGATCTCAGAGAATAAGCTATTGGAGTTCTATTCAGGAAATTCTCCCCCCTGTGCCCATATGTTCAAGGTTCTTCCCTAGTTTCCTTTCTATTAGTTTCAGTGTGTCTGGTTTTATGTGTAGGTCCTTGATCCACTTGGAATTGAGCTTAGTGCAAGGAGATAAGGATGGGTCAATGTGCATTCTTCTGCATGTTGACCTCCAGTTGAGCCAGCACCATTTGTTGAAAAGGCTATCTTTTTTCCACTGGATGGTTTTAGCTCCTTTGTCAAAATCAAGTGACCATAGGAGTGTGGATTCATTTCTGGGTCTTCAATTCTGTTCCATTGATCTACATGCCTGTCACTGTACCAATACCATGCGGTTTTTAACACTATTGCTCTGTAGTACAGCTTGAGGTCCGGGATACTGATTCCCCCAGAGGTTCTTTTACTCTTGAGAATAGTTTTAACTATCCTGGGTTTTCTGTTATTCCAGATGAATTTTTGAATTGCTCTTTCTAACTCTATAAAGAATTGGGATGGGATTTAGATGGGGATTGCATTGAATCTGTATATTGCTTTTGGCAAGATGGTCATTTTTACTATATTAATCCTGCCAATCCATGAGCATTGCAGATTTTTCCATCTTCTGAGGTCTTCTTCAATTTCTTTCTTCAGAGACTTGAAGTTCTTGTCATACAGATCTTTCGCTCGTTTGGTTAGAGTCACACCAAGATACTTTATATGGTTTGTAGCTATCGTGAAGGGTATGATTTCTCTTACTTCTTTCTCAGCCTGCGTATCCTTTGAGTACAGGAAGGCTACTGACTTGCTTGAGTTGATTTTATATCCGGCCACTTTGCTGAAGTTATCAGCTATAGGAGTTCTCTGGTGGAGTTCTTTGTGTCGCTTAATTATACTATCATATCGTCTGCAAATAGTGATAGTTTGACTTCTTCTTTTCCAATTTGTATCCCTTTGACCTCATTTTGTTTTCTAATTGCTCTAGCTAGAACTTCAAGTACTATATTGAATAGATATAGAGAGAGAGGGAAGCCTTGTCTAGTCCCTGATTTTAGTGGGATTGCTTCAAGTTTCTCTCCATTCAGATTGATGTTGGCTACCGGTTTGCTGTAAATTGCTTTTACTATGTTTAGATATGGGCCTCGAATTCCTGATCTTTCCAAGACCTTTAGCATGAAAGGATGCTGAATTTGGTCAAATGCTTTCTCAGCATCTAATGAGATGACCATGTAGTTTTTTTTTTTTTTGAGATTGTTTATATAGTGGATTACATTGATGGATTTCCTTATATTGAACCATCCCTGCATCCTTGGGATGAAGCCTACTTGATAGTGGTGAATGATCGTTTTAAAGTGTTCTTGGATTCGGTTAGCAAGAGTTTTGTTGAGTATGTTTGCATCGATATTCATAAGAGAGATTGGCCTGAGATTCTCTTTCTTTGTCGGATCTTTGTGTACTTTGGCATTAACGTAATTGTGGCTTCATAGAATGAGTTGGGTGGTGTTCTTTCTGTTTCTACTTTGTGGAATAGTTAGAAGAGTATTGGTGTTAGGTCTTCTTTGAAGATCTGATAGAATTCTGCACTAAAACCATCTGGAATTGTGCTTTTTTTGGTTGGAAGACTTCCAATGATGACTTCTATTTCTTCAAGGGTTATAGGACTGTTTAGATGGTCTATTTGATCCTGATTTAATATTGGTATTTGGTATCTGTCAATGAAATTGTCCATTTCCTCGAGATTTTCTAGTTGTGTTGAATACAGGCTTTTGTAGTAGGATCTGATAATTTTTTAAATTTTCTCAGTTTCTGTTGTTATCTGTCCCTTTTCGTTTCTGATTTTATTAATTTGGAAACTGTCTCTGTGCCCTCTGGTTAGTCTGGCTAAGAGCTTATCTATCTTGTTGATTTTCTCAAAGAAACAACTCCTTGTTTTGTTGATTCTTTGTATGGTTTTATTTGTTTCTACTTGATTGATTTCAGCCCTGAGTTTGATGATTTCCTGCCTTCTTCTCCTCTTTGGTGCATTTGCTTCTTTTTGTTCCACGGCTTTCAGGTGTGCCATTAAGCTGTTAGTGTATGCTGTCTCCCGTTTCTTTTTGACAGCACTCAGGGCTGTGAATTTTCCTCTTAGCACGGCTTTCATTGTGTCCCATTAGGGTATGTTGTGCATTCATTTTCATTAATTTTCAAAAAGTCTTTGATTTCTTTCTTTATTTTCATTTTGACCAAGTTATCATTGAGTAGAGCATTGTTCAGCCTCCATTTGTATGTGGGTTTTCTGTTGTTTTTGTTGCAATTGAAGACCAACCTTATTCCATAGTGATCTGATAGGAGGCATGGGATTAGTTCTATCTTCTTGTATATCTTGAGGTGTGATTTGTCACCAATTATATGGTCGATTTTGGAGAAGGTACCATGAGGTGCTGAGAAGAAGGTGTACTCTTTAGCTCTAGGATGAAATGTTCTATATATATCTGTTAGTTCCATTTGGTCCAAGGCTTCAATTAGATTCACTGTGTCCATGTTTAGTTTCTGCTTTCCAGAACGATCCATTTCAGATAGTCACCCACTATTATTGTGTGAGATGCAATGTGTGCTTTGAGCTTTATAAAGTTTCTTTTATGAATGAGGGTGCCCTTGAATTTGGAGCATAGATATTCAGAAGTGAGAGTTCTTCTTGGTGGATTTTTCCCTTGATCAGTATGTAGTGTCCTTCTGTGTCTTTTTTGATGACCTTAGGTTGAAAATTAATTTTATCTGATATTAGGATGGCTACTCCGGCTCTTTTCTTGGGGCCATTTGCTTGTAAAATTGTTTTCCAACCTTTTACTCTGAGGTAGTGTTTGTCTTTGACACTGAGGTACGTTTCCTGCATTCAGCAAAATGCTGGGTCCTGTTTAAGTATCCAGTCTGTTAGTCTATGTTTTTTTTTATTGGGGAATTGAGACCATTGATATTAAGAAAGATTAAGAAATAGTGATTATTCCCACCTGCCATTCTTGATGTTATCTTTATGTTTGAGTGGTTATCTACTTTTGGGTTTGAAGCAAGAAGGTTACAATCTCAATTTTTTCCAGGGTGTTTTTTCTCTCCCTGTATTGGCGGTTTCCACCTATTATCCTATGCAGGACTGGGTTTGTGGAAAGATATTGTGAAAATTTGGTTTTATCATGGAATATCTTGGTCTCTCCATCTATGGTGATTGAGAGTTTTGCTGGGTATAGTAGTCTAGGCTGGCATTTGTGCTGTCTTAGTGTCTGCATGAGATCTGCCCAGGATCTTCTGGCTTTCATAGTCTCTGGTGAGAAGTCTGATGTGATTCAGATAGGTCTTCCTTTGTATGTTACTTGGCCCTTTTCTCTTACTGCTTTTAATATTCTTTCTTTGTTTAGTACATTTGGTGTTTTGATTATTATGTGACGTGAGGTATTTCAGTTCTGGTCAAGTCTGTTTGGAGTTCTGTAGGCTTCTTGTACGTTCATTGGCATCTCTCTCTTTAGGTTAGGGAAGTTTTCCTCTATAATATTTTTGAAGATGTTTACTGGCCCTTTAAGTTGCAAATCTTCACTCTCATCTATACCTATAATCCTTAGGTTTGGTCTTCTCATTGTGTCCTGGATTTCCTGGATGATTTGGGTTACCCGTTTTTTGCATTTTGCATTTTCTTTGACTGTTGAGTCTATGCTTTCTATGGTATCTTCAGCACCTGAGATTCTTTCTTCCATATCTTGTATTCTATTGTTGATGTTTGCATCTATGACTCCTGATTTCTTCCCAAGGTTTTCTATCTCCAAAGTTCTCTCCCTTTGTGATTTCTTATTTGTTTCTACTTCCTTTTTTTAGATCCTGGATGGATTTGCTGAGATCCTTCACTTGTTTGTTTGAATTTTCCTGTATTTCTTTAAGGTATTTTTGCATTTCCTCTTTCAGGATTTCTGCCTTTTGACCCAAGTTTTCCTGTATTTCTCTAAGCGATTTTTGTGTTTCCTCCTCATGGGATTCCATCTGTTGATAAATTGTCTCCTGCATTTCTTTAAGCAGTTCTCATGTTTCCTTTGTAAGGGCATCTATCCGTTGATTCATTTCTTTAAGCAATTTTTGTGTTGCCTCCCTATGGGCATCCGTCTGTTGACCCATATTCTTCTGCATTTCTTTATGCAATTTTTGTGATTCCTTTGAAAGTGCATCTTCCCGTTGATTCATTTCTTTAAGCGATTTTTGTGTTGTCTCCTTGTGGGCCTCCATCTCTTGATCCATGTTCTCCTGCATTTCTCTAAGCGATTTTTGTGTTTCCTTTGTAAGGGCTTCTAACCGTTGATTCATGGTCTCCTGTAATTCTTTATTAGATTTATTTGTGTCCTTCTTGTGATCCTCTAATAGCATCATGAGAAATGATTTTAAATCCAGATCTTGTCTATCTGGTGTGGTGGGGTATCCAGGACTTGCTGCTGTTGGAGAGTTGGGTTCGGATGGTGCCATATTACTTTGATTTCTGTTAGTAATGTTCCTACGTTTGCCTTTTGCCATCTGGTTACCTCTGGTGTTAGTTGTCCTGCTGTCACTGGCTGTTGGTTGGACCTCCTGTGAGCCTGCAAAGCTATTTCTGCCCCCCTTGGATTACCGGGATTCCCCTGGCACCTATTTCTGGGGCCTGCCCTGCTCCTGAGTGACTTTGGAGCCCTGTTGTGCCTTGCCCCAAGTGATGTTATATTGGGGAGTCCCTGCACATCCAAAGGTTCAGCGTAGTGGATTCCCGGAGCAGAGGTCGCCAAAGGAGGCTGGTAGGCTCCTGCCCTGTGCAAGGGTGTGTGGTTTCTCCCAGAGCGGGTGGGAAGGGGGCCTCCCTCTGCAGGGCAGAAGTCCCACAGCAGAGCTGGCGTGCTGGTTACTGCAGATCTGCCCAGCTCTTGGAGCAGATTACACACAAGCTGCCTGAGACCCAAGCGATATTATGCCTGTCTGTCTCTGAGCCTGGTGGTCCCAGCTGCCCTGGTGCTGGAGCTTCAGCCTGATATGTAAGCCACACAAAGAAAGAAAATTTCAGACCAGTTTGTTTTATGAACATTGATGGAAAAATACTCAAATATTTACAAACCACATCCAGGAACACATCAAAGATATAATTTACCATGTTCAAGTAATCATCATCCCAGGAATGCAGAAATGGTTCAATATACAAAAACTCAGCACTATAAATCACCTTAAAAAAGACAATGAAAAAAAAAATCACATGATCATCTCATTAGCTACTGAAAAAGTCACTGACAAAATTCAACACCCCTTCATGTTAAAAGACTGAGAAAAGTCACAGATAAAGGTGCATACCTAAACATAATAAAAGCAATATAGAGCAAGCCAATAGCCAACATTAAATTAAATGTAGAGAAACTTAGAGCAATTCCACTAAAATCAGGGACAAGACAAAACTGCCAACAGTTTCACTATCTATTCAATATAGTATTTTAATGTCAGGCTAGAGCAACAAGACAACAAAAAGAGATAAAAATTGGAAAAGAAGAAGTCAGTGCTATTCACAGATGATATAATAGTATACATAAGTGACCCAACAAATTCCACTAAAAAATTCCTGCAGCTGATAAACATCTTCAGCAGTGTCAAACATAAAATTCGCTCAAAACATACAAACAAATAAGCAAATGATAAACAGGCTGAGAAAAAAAGTTAGGGAGACAATACCATTCACATTAGCCACAGATAATACAATCTATCTTGGTGTAATTCTAAGCAAGTAAGTGAAAGACCTGGATGATAAAAACTTCAAGTCTCTGAAGAAAGAAATTTAGTAATATATCAGAAGATGGAAAGATATCCCATGCTCATGGATCAGTAGGATTAATATACTGAAAAAGGCTGTCTTACCAAAAGCAATCTACAGATTCAATATAATTCCCATAAAAATTCCAACACAATTTTTTTCAGAATTTGAAAGAACAGTTATAAAGATTATATAGAAAAGCAAAAAAAAGCAAATTCCAAGATAGCTAAAATAATCCTGAACAGTAGAAAGACTTCTGGAGGTATCACTATCCCTCACTTCAAATTGTACTACAGAGCAATAGTCATAAAAATGCATGGTTTTGGTATAGGAACAGACAGGTTGATCAATGAAATTGAATTGAAGACCCAGAAAGAAACCCACAGATCACACCTAAATACATTTGATTTTTGATAAAGAAGCCAAAAACACACAAGAGAAAATGAAGAATAACAACAAGTATTGCTGCTGTGATTGGATCTCTGAATGTACATGAATGTAAATAGATAACTATATTATTACTCTGCACAAAATTCACGTCCAAATGAATCAAACACCTAATAACAGAAACATTAAATCTAATACTACAGAAAGCCAGAAATAACCTTGAACTCATCAGTACAGAAGATAATTTTTTGAACAGAACATTAATGGCTCGGGCAGAAAGATTAATTGATAAATGTGATTTCATGAAACTGAAATGCTTCATAAATGAAAGAACACCTTGAATAAGAAAACATGACAGCCTACAGATTGGGAAAAGTTCTTCCCCTTCATCTGACAGAAGGCTAATATCCAAAACATATAAAAAATTCAAGTATTTAGATAACAACAGGCAAAATTAACCAATTAAAAAATGTTGCACAGAGCTAAATAGAGAATCCTCATCAGAGGAATCTTGAATGGCAGAAAAGCAGTTAAAGAAATGTTCACCATCCTTGATCATCATTGAAATTCTAAACAAAATGACTCTGACAAACCACCTTATACCCAGTAGAATGACTAAGATCAAAAACTCAAGAGACAGCAAATGCTGGTGAGAATGTGAAGCAAAAGGGACATTCCTCCATTGCTGGTGGGGTTGTAAACTTGCGCGACCTCACTGGAAACCAATTTGGCTGTTTCTCAGAACAATGGGAGTAGTACTAGCTCAAGACCCTGCTATACCACTCCTGGGAATATACCCTAAAAGTGATCCACCACAGGCCAAGGACTCTTGCTCAACTATGTTCATAGCAGCTTTACTCATAATAGCCAGAAATTCAAATAACTTAGATGTTCCTCAAGTGAAGAATGGATAAAGAAAATGTGCTTCATTTCCACAATGTAATGCTATTCAGCCATTAAAAATAAGGACATTGTGGATTTTGCAAGCCAATGGATGGAACTAGAAAATATCTTAAGGTAACCCAGACCCAAAAGTAATGCTTGATATGTACTCACTTATAAGTAGATATTAGCCATAAAGTACAGGATAACCACATTTTAATCAAGAGACCCAAAAGAACCAAAAAACAAGGAGGGTCCAAGGGAAGAAGGTTGAATATCCCACACACAAGGAAATTATATATAAGAGGTGGAATGGGGGAGGGAACTGGGTGCGAGGGGCAGATCAGATGTAGGGTGAGCAAGAGAACACAAATGAAAGTCAGGGCAGGAGGCATGTGCTAGAGACCTCAGATGGAAGGAGGCCTGTGGGGGCTTATGGAGGCAACTCTAGATGAGACTCTTAGTAGTGGCGGACATAGAACCTGAAGTGGCCACTTCCCATAGCCAGGAAGGACTCCCAGTGGAGAGATAAGGACAATTCAACCAAAAAACTTTCAACCCAGAAAGTGTCCTTCCTACAAGGTATGCAGGAGCAAAGATAGAGCAGAGATGGAGGGAATTGCCAACTAAGGACTGCCATGAATTGAGAGTCATCCCATGGGCAACAACCAATCCCTAGCTCTATTAATGATACTCTGTTATACTTACAAACAGGAGCCTAGAATAACAGTTCTCTGAGAGTCTCTACCCAGCAGCTGATCGAAACAGATGCAGAGACCCACCACAAAATATTGGATGGAAGTCATGGGGTCTTGTGCAAGAGAAGAAGAAAGGATTAAGGGACCCAGAGGGGACAGGCACTCCACAAGAAGACCCATGGAGTTAAGTAATCTGGACCCTTGGTCCTTCTGAGAGACTGAAAAATCAACCAAGGAGCAAGCATGGTTTGGAACTATGTCCTGGCACATATGTAGCAAATGTGCACCTTGGTCTTCATGAACAGTTATGAAATATTTTAAGACAGATTAAGATAAGAGAAAATTAATTAATGATGATGACAGGAACGTTGGTCTACATGGACAAACCATTTTTTCTTGTTAATTGTACAAACTAAAATTGAACTCCCTCTGTCCCAGACACTGGCAGCTTGAGATTTTTATTTTCTTGTTCAAAAACTATACAAGTTTTGCTATGATTGTTTTATGTTTTAAAGGTAAATGTGCTTATCTTACAAATAAGATTAGAGGATTGCATACTATTATACTCTGCCTTAAAGATTAAGCATAGCATGTCAATAACCCTGGGAAAAATCTATGGTCATAAGAACTCCAGGAACAAAAGTAGATTCACTTGAAAGCATGTGGTGGGAAAGGGAGGAATAATTATCTGCTTAATGAGATAATGTAATTGTCCTTCACTATAACCTCTCCATCCAAGGAGCTCTTCAGAGAACCTACGCTATGTATTACTGTTAAGCCTGTTTGCTTTTGGAGTTGTAGCTCATAAAACTCTAACTCTTCTCTTCCTTATTTTCCTTTCTGATAGTGAAAAAAGCTGACACATTTTCCAAGCTCTGGGCTTCTTCATTGTTGACTATATACCATTTTTTTTTCTGTTGTCATTGTTGTTTGCTTTTGTTGTTGTTGTTTTTGTTGTTTGATTTTTATTGGTTATTTTGTTTATTTCCATTTCAATTCTTATCAACATACCAGGTTTCATCTTGGAAAAACCAACATTTTCACCCCTGGCTCGACAAGAGTACTCACCCAGTCACCTGCCCACTTGTGCCCCACTGCCCTAGCATTCCTCTACACTGGGGCATCGAGCCTTCACTGGACCAAGGGCCTCTCCACCCACTGATGTCCAACAAAAGCCATCCTCTGCTACATATATAGCTGGAGCCATGGGTCCCTTGACATGTGGTTAGTTGTCTAGTTCATGGGAGTTCTGGGGGTCTGGTTGACTGATATTGTTCTTCATATGGGGTTGCAAACCCCAGCAATTCCTTCAGTCCATCCCCTAACTCCTCCATTGGTGTCCCCCTCCTCAGTCAGATGGTTGGCTGTAAGCATTCCTATTTGTATCCATAAGGCTCTGGCTAAGCCTTTCAGGAGACATCCATATTGGGCTCATGTCAATAAGCACTTCGTGGCATCAGCAATAGTATCTGGGTTTGGTGACTGCACATGGGTTGGGTTCTCTGATGGGGAAGTCTCTGGATTGCCCTTTCTTCAGTCTCTGCTCCACTTTTTGTTACTGTATTTCATTTAGACAGGAGCATCTCTGTGTTGAAATTTGTAGATAAGTGGTTGCATCATCCCCCCAAACAGGGGCCTTGTCTAACCTCAGGATATGGTCTCTACAGGTTTTCCCCCATTTGGTGGGTATTTCAGCTAATCACATCCCCTTTGCATGCTGGGAGTCTCTTGCTTTCCTGGCATCTGGAACTTTCTGTTGCCTAACCCCAGGTCCCCATCCCCCATTGCTACTCACCTCTTTTCAATTTTCTGACCCAACATACATCTCCTATCTCTTCCCACACCTGACCTTGTCTCCCTTTTTCTGTCCCCCACCTTTCTCCCTCCCAAATCATGCCAACCCTCTACCTCCTTCTCAGTAGGACTGAGGCATCCACATTTTGGTCTTCCTTCTTAATCTTCATATGGTTTGTAAGTTGAATCATGGGTATTTTGAGCATTTTTCCTAATATACCCTTATCAGTGAGCACATACCCTATATGTTCTTTTTTATTAATTTTATTTTTCATTTTTATTAGATATTTTCCTTATTTACATTCCAAGTGTTGTCCCTTTCCTTGTTTCCCCTCTGAAAATCCCCTATTACATCCCCCCAAAACGCTTCTATGAGGGTGTTCACCCACCCACACATCCACTCCTGCTTTCCAAGCCTGGCATTCCCCTACTATGGGGCATCTAGCCTTCAAAGGACCAAGGGCCTCTCCTCTCACAAATGTCTAACAAGGCCGTCCTCTGCTACATATGCAGCTGTAGATATGGGTCGCTCCATGTGTACTCTTTTGTTGATGTTTTAGTGCCTGGCAGATCTGGAGGTACTCGTTGGTTAATATTATTGTTCTACCTATGGAGCTGCTCCCAATCAACCATTGGACTGAGCACAGGGTCCCCAATGGAAGAGTTAGAGAAATGTCTGAAGGAGCTGAAGGGGTTCACAAAACCATGTGTGTTCTTTTGTTATTGGGTTATGTCACTCAGGATGATATTTTCTAATTCCATCAATATTTCTGTGAATTTCATGAAGTCATTGTTTTAATGGCTGAATAGTACTCCGTTGTGTAAATGTACCACATTTTCTGTATACATTCCTCCAATGAGGAACATCTTGGTAGTTTTCAGTTTCTGGCTATTATAAATAAGGCTTCTATGAACATACTGAAACATGTGTCTTTGCTATATGTTGGAGCAACTTTTGTGTATATGCCCAGGAGCAGTATAGCTGGGTTCTCATATTATATTATGTCTAATTTTCTGAGAAACTGCCAGACTGATTTTCTGAGTTGTTGTACTAGGTTACAATACCACAGCAATGGAGTTTTCCTCCTTCTCCACATCCTCATCAGCATCTACTGTCACATGAAATTTTGATCTTAGCTATTGGGACTGGTGTGAAGTAGAATCTCAGGATCATTTTGATTTGCATTTCTCTGATGACTAAGGATGCTGAAATTTTCTTTAGGTGTTTCTCTGCTATTCAAGATTTCTTAATTGAGAATTATCTGTTTAGCTCTGTACCCAATTTTAATAGTTTTATTTAATTATCTGCAGATTAATTTCTTGAGTTCTTTGTAGAGTTTGAATATTAGCACTCTTGCAGATGTAGGATTGGTTCCCAATTTGTTGGTTGCCATTTTGCCCTATTGACAAGATCCTTTGGCTTATAGAAGGCTTTCAATTTTTTGAGGTTTGTTGATGTTAGGGCATAAGCCATTAATGATCTGTTTACGAAATTTTCTCTTGTTTCCATGTGTTCGAGGCTCTTTCCTACTTTCTCTTCTAGTAGTTTCAGTGTATCTGTTTTTATGTGGAGATATTTGGTCCACTTGGAATTGAGTTTCGTACAAAGAGATTAGGATAGGCCAATTTGCATACTTCTACATGGCAACCTCCACTTTAGCCAACACTATTTGTTGAATATGTTGTCTTTTTCCCACTGGATGGTTGTAGCTTTTTGACAAAGATCAAGTAATCTTAGGTGTGTGGGTTCATTTCAATCCCAATCAAAATTCCAGGACAATTCTTCAAAGACATAGAAAGAACAATCCTCAAATTCATTTGGAAAGGCAAAAATCCCAGAATAGCAAAAACAATTCTTAACAATAAATGAACTGCAGGGAGAATTGCCATCTCTAACTTAAAGCTTTACTACAGAGCAATAATAATAGCAATAGTTTTTTGCTTTGGTATTGGTACAGAGACAGACACATTGATCAATGGAATACAATTGAAGACCTAGAACTAAAACCACTTAATTACGGACACTTGATCTTTGATAAGTAAACCAAAAATATATAATGAAAAAAGAAAGCATCTTCAATAAATGTTGTGGGTCTAACTGGCTGTCTGTACATAGGAAAATGAAAATAGACCCATATTTGTTACCTTGCACAAAGCTAAAGTCCAAGCAGATCAAGAATCTCAACATAAAACCAGATACACTGAATCTAATAGAAGAGAAAGCAAGAAAGATCCTTGAACTCATTGTCACAGGGGAAAATTTCTAGACAGAACTCTAATGCTCTAAGATTAAGAATTGATAAATAGGACCTTGTGAAATTGGAAAGTAAGGCAAAGGACATAGTCAATATGACAAATTGGCAACCTACAGATTAGGAAAAAAAATCTTCACTAACCTCACATTCAATAGAGGGCCAATATCTAAAATGCATAAAGAACTCAAGAAGCTAATCAAGATACCAAACAACCCAATCAAAAAAAAAAAAGGAGTATAGAACTAAACTGAGATTTCACAACTGAGGAATCTCAAAGGACTGAGAAGCACTTAAAGAAATGTTCAAAGTCCTTAGTGGTCAGAGAAGTTCAAATCAAAATAAACCTGAGATTCCACCTTACACCAGTTAAGAGTAGCTAAGATCAAAACCTCAGGTGACAACACATGTTGGTGAGGATGTGGAGAAAGAGGAACACTCCTCCATTGCTGTAAGTCTTCAAGGGAGTTGTGTGTTTCCTCTTTAAGGGCTTCTACCTGTTTACCTTATTTTTTCTGTATTTCTTTAAGGGAGTTACACATGTCCTTCTTAAAGTCTTCTATCATCATCATGAAATGTGATTTTAAATCAGAATCTTGCTTTTCCAGTGTTTTGGGGTATCCAGGACTTGCTTTGGTGGGAACATTGGGTACTGATGATGCCAGGTAACCTTGGTTTCTGTTGCTTATGTTTTGTCATTGCCTCTTGCCATCTAGTTTTCTCTAGTGATAGCTGGTTTTGCTGTCTCTGACTGGAGCTCGTCCCTCTTTTGAGCCTGTGAGCCTGTGAACCTGTAGTCTTAGCTGTGTCAGCATTCCTATAATCTTTGTTTTCTTAGCATTCCTGGGATACCTGCTCTCTCTGGGCTGGACTAGGGTGGGGACAGGACTGGGATTCAGGGCAGGACTGGATTCCGGATATCTGTGGCACACGATCAGACATAAGCACAGATTTCATGTACCCTTTGATACATATCTATTGCCAACTTCCATTGCTGAATGTGCCATCTTTTTATACACTGAATCAGATATGCGGTTTACTTACTCATCATTATCTCCTTCATTCCAACATTTGCCAAAACTTACAGAATTGTAAAAAAAAAAAATTGTTAAATTTTTTCCCTCTCAAATTCCAGTAAAATTTTCCTTCTGAGACATTTTCTAAATTGTCTTGTTAAAAATGTAAACACTTCCAAAGGTGAGCCTAATTTCCCCAGACATAATTTTGTTCATTATTTATTCAAGACTTCTTAAAAAGATATCATACATTTTCAAACATTCCATATGCACCTGTTAACAAATTCCTAATTCTGGGTCTATTTGGTTACTGTTATTAGTTCTGAAATAAGCATAAAAATGTAGGAATCTTTAAAGTATGATGTCTTACATTTCTTTTGGTACCTAGCTAGAAAACATTTCCAGTAACATCAGTAATGAAATGGGGATGCTAACTTTCCCATTTTTTCTTCAATATAGTTCATGATGTACTAATACAACAAAAAATAAAAGAAGAAAGAAAAAGTTATGCACATGGGCAAAAGAAGTCATGTTACCCATATATATATATATATGTTATAGGAAGCACAGATCATTCTGCTAGTAAACTATTCCAAGTGATAAACAGTTTCAGCCAAGTAGCAGGATCTGAAATTAATGCATTCATGTTTTTCATGGACATACATTATATAATGTGTTTGTGTGTCTATGTGTGTCTGTTTGTCTTCACTATTTAATTGCAGTGCTATGTATTTAGCATTGACACAAAGTGGAATGAAATAGATTGTTTCAGAGACAAATGCAGAAAATGGCAAGATATTTACTAAACTATAGAACACAACTTTTAGCATAATAAGTCACAAGTTCAATAACAATGAACACAAAATGGTGAAAACTTAATAGTGTAATGAATCCTAATGTGGTCAGTATTAATATTGACAAACTACTTTTTCTGTGTATCTTTCCCATTTATAATCAGAAAGAAATAGAAAACAAATGTTCAACAATAAACCCAGATAAAAATACCATCAACATCTAATTATTAGAGCAAGTAATAATTGTAATGTTACTTAATTGTTTGTGTTCAAATGTGTACTTTATTTCATAAATAGACTTTCCATATTTGTTTGTGGGTATACATTTGACATTTTTATTAATTGTATCAGACAGCAAAATAAAGCCTTTCTAATTGATCACATTGCATTAAAATACATTTAGCAGAAAAATAAATAGGTAATTATGTCAAATACAATTATATCTTATCTAAAAATATTATATTTTACTATTCTTAATAATTACCAAAACAAATTAAATTGAAGGAAAACATTAGCAGTGTATAAACCCTAACAATGTATTTTTCCTTAAGGACTTCACACTTAAGAGAGAAATGATAATTAAAAAGAAAAGTCAAAGATAAAGTAACAAAGCCATTCTAAGTACATACAAAACCAGAAGTTAAATGCCTTTACTTTTTTAAGAATGCAAATATCAAATTCCCAAGGCTCAAATCACATTCACATAGAGATCATATCTATAGAAACTTAATGAAATGAGAGTGAAATGAGCATCATTTCCATGTCCTTTTTGATCCTTGTAAATTCTGTATATGAAAAAATGTTCATACTTTTCTTGTGATATATATTTATTTTACTAAATTTGCTCATTTACAATCCCATTGATTTTCTTTAAAAATGGCACAATTTTTTCAAATCATTACTTAAAATTCTTTATTGTTTATTTATACCATAGTTGCTTTATATATTTATTTTCCATTTAAGGTTGTCTAAAATGATCCTGTAATCATATGACCATGAAAGTCAGTAAATTTATAAATGAGAATGAATGCATTTCCATAGTATTTGACTTTGATCCTTTTGAGTAGATTCCATGAGATGGTATGGTTGTATAAACCTGTAGTTTTGATTTCTTGTTGAGGGAACTCTATTTTAATCATCATAATGGAGGTATTAATTTTTTTTCTCCCATGAGGCCATATGACCTCTATTTCCTCTCAATTGTTAGCAACATTTATTCTTTATTGTTTATTATACCTATTTCACCTGTGATGAGATAGACTCTTAATTTTTCTGACAGACAAGTACATTAAATATTTTTTACCAGAATTTGTGGCCATTTCATTTTTATTTGAAAATATTTTTAAATTTTTGTTAGGACATATTTTATTAGACTATTGATTCTTTTTTTGAGTTACTTAAGTTTTATTACTATCAATTCCCTCAGATAAATAGTTTATTCAATTAACTGACTTTTCTTTCAAACTTTTATTAATTCTTTGTGAGATTAACTTCATGCATCCATTTTATTACATGTTTTTTCTTAGATTTGTTTACCTTTTCATTATAGGACCAGGTATTTGTTATGTTAACACAATTAAATTTTATAATTATCGCTGCTATTTCTTGAACTACGTGAGTCTTCATAAGATTACCTCTTATACATCTATCTGCAATGGCCATCAGAAATTCAAGTAGGGTGCATGTTTTCCCATCACATGTGTATTACTCTGCAGCGAAACTTTCCAGGTTTCACAGCGCTTGTTTTTCCCTCCTTTTTCTCACTTAAAATTCAATAATAGCATTTATTAATGCTATTTCAGAAGACTTCAGAAGATTGAGATGTACAATTTTAGGGTTCCTAAGGCACTGTAATCTAGACATCCATCAACAGTTCTAACAATGCTAACATTTAAATTTTCTGTAGTAATTCCAAAATAGCTTGTGAGCCCTTCTTTTGCAAGAGTCTGCAGAACATTGAGTCCCTGTTACAATCTGCATTAATGTAACATTTTGCTTTGGATTGATATCAGGAGAGAAACCATCTTGAATTCTTTCCTTTTGTTTTCAACTAGTAGTCTTAAGAATTTTGCTTAAAGAATTTTACAAAAACTAAGAGATATACCTATATTGTCTGAGTCTTCAACTTACAGATATACAGTTTTCTACAAGTTCACTTGTTAAAGAATCTGGACTTTCTTAAAAAATTCAACATTTTAAAAATTATGGTGACTTTAGCTGCTTGCATTGTCTCTGAAATTATATTAAGTTATATTTGACTACATTTGAATTTTCTTTATATTGTATGATCAAACTTTTCCTAAGAAAATGTTAAAAAGTATAAATTTATACAAGATATGGCACTAACGACACACTAAAAAAGCAATCATGTCAAGTATAGCTTAGCAAACCAAGTTGTACTTCAAGATACTTAAAGGAATCATAGATGAGATATTACCAGTAATGGTCTATGGTTCAAGGGCATAATACCTCAACTAAAGGCCATCCTCAGCCTCTGTTTTGACACTAAGTGGCAGCCCTGATATTACAACTCAAGCCTCAGATCCATCAGCAAAGTTATTTTCCCTAGTAATATTTCTTGCTTTTATAATTTTTTGTCCTTTTCTGAGAGTTATATATTTTTTAATTGGATATTTTCTTTATTTACATTTCAAATGTTATCCCCTTTCCTGGTTCCCACCACCTCCAGGAAACCCCCTATCCAATCCTTGATCCTCTGCTTCTCTGAGGATATTCTTTCACCGAACCCAATCCTACCACCCCACCCAAGATTTCCCTACATTGGGGCATCTATAAAGCCTTCATAGGACCAAGGACCTCAGCTAGAGACATATGTACTCCTTGGTTGATGGCTAAGTCCCTGGGAGCTCTGGGGGAGGGGGTCTGGTTGATTGATATTGTTGTTCTTCCTATGAGGTTGCAAACCCCTTTAACTCCTTCAGTCCTTTCTCCAACTCCTCCATTGGGGACCCTGCACTCAGTCCAATGGTTGGCTATAAGCATCTGCCCCTGTATTTGTAAGGATCTGGCAGGGCCTCTCAGGAGACCACCATATCAGGCTCCTTCCAGCAAGCATTTCTTGATATCCACAATAGTGTTGGTGACTGTATATGGGATAAATCCCCAGGTGGGACAGTCCCTGGATGGCTTTTCTTTCTGACTCTGTTCTACATTTTATCTCCATATTTGCTCCTGTGAGTATTTTGTTTCCCTTGTCAGAAGAACTGAAACACCCACACTTTGGTCTTCCTTCTTGAGCTTCATGAGGTCTGTGAATTATATCTTGGATATTCGGAACTTTTGGGTTAATATCAACTTCTCAGTGAGTTCACACCATGTGTGTTCTTTTGTGATTGGGTTACCTCACTCAGGATGTTATTTTCTAGTTCTATTCATATGCCTAATAATTTCATGAATTCATCATTTTTAATAGCCAAGTCATGTTCCATTATGTAAATGTATCACATTTTCTGTATCTATTCCTCTCTTGAAGGACATCTGGGTTGGTTCCAGTTTCTGGCTATTATAAATAAGGCTGTTATGAACACAGTTGAGCATGTTACCTTATTACATGTTGGAGCATCTTATGAGTATATGCATGGGAGTGGTATAGTATACTTAAGTGACCCCAAAAAATTCCACCGGAGAACTCCTAAAGCTGATAAACAACTTCAGCAAAGTGGCTAGATATAAAATTAACTCTTATCAGTAGTCTTCCTCTACTCAAGGGATAAACAGTCTGAGAAGAAAATTAGGGAAACAACACCCTTCAGAATAGTCACAAATAATATTACAAACCTTGGTGGGACTCTAACCAAGCAAGAGTAAAATCTGTATGACAATAACTTCAAGTCTCTAAAGAAAGAAATTGAAGATCTCAGAAGATAGAAAGACCTCCCATGCTCATGGATTGGCAGTATTAATATAGTAAAAATGGCCATCTTGTCGAAAGCAATCTACAGATTCAATGCAATCCCCATCAAAATTCCAAATCAGTTCCTCATAGAGCTAGAAAGAGCTATTTCCAAATTCATATGTAATAACAAAAAGACAAGGATAGTAAAAACTATTCTCATCAATAAAAGAACTTCTGGGGGAATCACCATCCCTGACATCAAGCTGTATTACAGAGCAATAGTGATTAAAAACTGTACTGTATTTATACAGAGACAGGAAGGAAGATCAATGGAATAGAATTGAAGACAGAAATGAACCCACACACCTATGGTCACTTGATATTTGACCCAGGAGTTAAAGCTTTGCAGTGGAAAAAAGACAGCATTTTCAACAACTGGTGCTGGTTCAACTGGCTGTCAGGGTGTAGAAAAATGCAAATCAACCACTTCTTATCTCCTTGTACAAGGCTCAAATCGAAATGGATCAAGGACTATCACATAACCAGATACACTGAAACATGTAGAGGAAAAAGTGGGGAAGAGCCTTGAACACATGGGCACAGGGGAAAATATCCTGAACAGAACAACAATGGCTTATGCCCTCAGATCAAGAATTGACAAATGGGACCTTATAAAATTGCAAAGCTTTTTTAGGGCAAAGGACACTGTGGATAGCAACCAACAGATTGGGAAAAGCTCCTTACCAATCCTGTATTCGATAGAGACCTAATATCCAATATATACAAAGAACTCAAGAATTTAGACTGTAGAGAATCAAATAACCGTATTAAAAATGGAGAACAGAACTAAACAAAAAACTTTCAACTGAGGAATATCAAATAGCTCATAAGCACCTAAAAAATGTTCAACATCCTTAGTCATCAGGGAAATACAAATCAAAACAACCCTGAGTTTCCACCTCACATTTCTTGCTTTTATAAACTCGGGATGGTATGGGGAATACCAGGACAGAGAAGCAGGAGGGGGTTGAATGGGGAACAGGGGGAGGGAAGAGGGCTTATTGGACTTTCAGGGAGGGGGCAACCGGGAAAGGGGAAATCATTTGGAATGTAAATAAAGAATTAAAAAAAAAAAAAACTCGGGGTGGAGTTTGTTGACCCAGAAACTTTTTAAACTTCTTTCTAAATTCTTTTAGTTCATGAGATCCTTGAGTTTTACTTGACTCCTTTCTCCTTTTTTTTTGTTGCATTCTATGTAAATATTTTTTTTTAATTTAATTTTATTTTATTTTTTTAATTTACATTCCAAATCACTTCCCCTTTCCCGTTTCCTCCCTCCCCGAAAGTCCCATAAGCCCCCTTCCCTCCCTCTTTTCTCCGTTCAACCCCCTCTCATTACTCTGTCCTGGCGTTCCCCTACATCCAGTCTTTCCAGGACCAGGGGTCTCTCCTTCCATCTTTTTAGAAATCTATTGATATGCTGATTGTGTCTAGGGTATTCTGAGATTCTGGGTCAATATCCCCTTATCAGTGACTTCATACCATGTGTGATCTTTTGTGATTGGGTTACCTCACTAAGGATGATATTTTCAAGTTCTGACCATTTGCCTAGGAATTTCGTGAATTCATTGTTTTTAATTGCAGAGTAGTATTCCATTGTGTAAATATACCACATCTTCTGAATCCATTCCTCCATTGAGGGACATCTGGGTTCTTTCCAGCTTCTGGCTATTATAAATAAGGCTGCTATGAATATAGTGGAGCATGTGTCCTTATTGCATGCAGGTAAAGTCTCTGGGTATATGCCCAGGAGTGGTATAGCCGGATCCTCCGGAAGTGTCATGCCCAGTTTTCTGAGGAGCCGCCAGACTGCTTTCCAGAGTGGTTGTACCAGCCTGCAATTCCACCAGCAGTGGAGGAGTGTTCCTCTTTCTCCACATCCTCGCCAACAACTGCTGTCTCCTGTGTTTTTGATCTTAGCCATCCTGACTGGTGTGAGATGGAATCTCAGGGTTGTTTTGATTTGCATTTCCCTAATGACTAAGGATGATGAACATCTCTTTAGGTGCTTCTCAGCCATTAGATATTCTTCAGGTGAGAACTCTTTGTGGAGCTCTGTACCCCATTTTTTAATAGGGTTACTTGCCTCTCTGGAGTTTAACTTCTTGAGTTCTTTGTATATCTTGGATATTAGCCCTCTGTCGGATTTTTCAGTTTGTAGGAAGTAGTTTCACAACTACACAATATACTCTTTTCTGGGTGAATATTTGTGGAAGAGCATGAAAATATTAACTGAACTATTGCCAGTATATCTGCCTTTTCTTTTTCCGTGTCTACATAAAATTCACCATGAAATTTCCTTTCCTAGGGAAAATAGTATTAGCATACACATGGAGATAGCATTCATTTTGGTACCATAGACAGTTTAATAGTATTATTTCTGTCGAATCATAAACGTGATTTCTTGCCACTGTCTGGTTTCTTCAACAATCTCTTTCAAGTTTGTTTTTAGAGTTTTGAGCAGAGATGGCTTTTAATTTATTCTTTATTCTGTACTTTATTTATTACTTAAGCTTATGTATTTTATATACTTTGAGACTAATAAAATAGTACATTTATTTTTCACAACATTTTTTCATTAAGTCTGTCCTTCAGTAGAGAAAGACTACTGTAGGTTGGTTTTATACCATTCTACTTTATTAACTGTTATTCCAATGTAGCTATCTATGATGTAGGTAGACATTTTTCTTTCTTTTTTTTTTTCAATTTTGGATCAAATAATTGGCATAAGTATATAACTTAAATTCTTTCTGTTTTCTTTGTACACATATATGTACTATGGAAGGGGAGGTGGAAAGAGTATAAAAGCGAGAGGGATTGGAATACACTGGAGAACATGGTCCCACAAATCAACTTATCATAAAAACAAAACAAACAAACAAACAAAATTTAAAAAATGTAAATTGGCTCTGCTAATGGTTAATCTTATTGACTAAAACTTGAAGAGTCAATGAGCAGTGATTTGAGGGCCAGTTTCCATGACATTAGCAGACTTTCTGCCCTGTCCTGGGCTGAGAGATCCATAAGCAACTCCATAAAGGATTGGCTTGAATGAACAAATAAAAATGGTCTACTTACGGTTTTTTTGTCTGTAATTATTTAATTGTATGACCCTTTCTTTTTTCTTTTTTTCATTAGATATATTCTTTATTTACATTTCAAATGTTGTCTCCTTTCATGGTTCTCCCCTGCCCCCAAAATTCCATAAGCCGTCTCCCCTTCCTCAATCAATCCTCCCCCGATTCTCTGTCTGGTATTCCTCTACACTACTGCATCAATTCTTTCCAGGACCAAGGGCCTCTCCTCCCTTTGGTTTCTAACAAGACCATTGTCTGCTGCCTATGTGTCTGAAGCCATGGGTAACTCCATGTGTACTCTTTGGTTGATGGTTTTGTCCCTGGGAGCTCTAGGACTATTAGGTGACTCATACTGTTGTTCCTCCTGTGGCACTGCAAACCCCTTCAGCTCCTTGGGTCCTATCTCTAGTTTCCCCATTGAGGACCCTGCGCTCAGTTCAATGGCTGGCTGAGGGTGTCCCCCTCTGTATTTGTCATTCACTAGGAGAGCCTCCCAGTTGATAGCTATATCTGGCTTGGATCAGCCAGCACTTGTGGGCATCTACAAGAGTGTCTGGGTCTTGTAACTGTATATAGGATGGATCCCTGTATCGGGTAGTCTCTGGATGGTCTTTCCCTCAGACTCAGCCTGCACTACACAAGTCCTGTTCAGGAAATGCCTTTTTGTACCTGTGAGTAGAAACATATTCTCTATCTTCTTTTCTGTCATATTCAAGGATCTGAACTTTTGTTAAGGTTTTTGTCCATATGAGGTTGAATTTCATGAAAGAGGAGAGATAATCATCTAGATATATTATAATAGGTGTAGATGTGTTGTTTGGGTAGACCATTATTGGAAGTGTCACCTTGTCTCCAGTGTTATAGTTGACTCTCTTTGATAAAACAATATGGATTACATGGTTTACTCAACCAAGTTTATTATGTAGGCAAGTCAAGATAGATACAGTAGAAACCTGGAAGCAAGTACTGAGACAGAGACCATTGAGGGTTATTTTCTTCCTGGCTTACTCTTCATCCCTCGGATTATTACTGAACCGCCTAGTATCACTGTGGACTGGACCATCTACCAAAAATAATTAATCAAGAAAATGTCCCCGCAGATTTACTCACTAGTCAGTCTGATGGATGAATGGTCTCAATTGATTTCCCTATTCCCAGATGTCTGTAATCTATAGAGTCGAAACAAACTAACCAATATCCAGGCATAAATTTGAACTATATCAAAAATAAGGTAGCTATAGGTGGGTCAGTTCTCACCTGAGTTGCCAATTCTGTTTTATTGATTAATTTGTTTGTTTTACTGGCATATACATACTTTTTTTAATTACTTTTGTTCTGTAGTCTAATTTGAAATGAGGTATAGTCACACTGCCAGCAATATTTTTTATTTTTTTTTGTCTATCTTTGGTCTTTAGTTGTTTTCATGTTAATCCTGAGATCATTTTTGTTTTCAATTAATGTAACAAATTATACTCAGAATTTGTAAATAAGTTGTATTTCCAATTATCCCTAGAGTATTGAGTGTAAAAACAGTCAGATCAAAACATTTCTCATGAGTACGCCGAGGCATGAGACACTAAGTGACTCTTTGTTTCCTAGCTATGGTGTTTCTCCCATACAACATGCACTTACATTTATGTACATCAGTTCTCTCTCCTCTCTGTGAGCCTAAGATCCAGTTCCAAACTGTAAGAGCCCTTTATCTTCCCATGATCTCTACTAACCATCAAATACACTAGTGTCTGAAAATGTGCTTTTGGTCATGACCAGTTTCCTGTGCCCTTGTATTCTTGAGGTTGTAGTTTAATTGTCCAGAAGTATCAGTGCAGTTCTATAGATCATGGACACATATAATGAGGTGGCTTCTTACAGAAAATTTGGCAGTGTGATCCCTTTCAACATCCATATGCCATAGAACCAGTGAGTACAATGGGAAATGTTGGTGTTCTCTTCTTCATTTACTCATGGGGTGGATCACAGAACTTCTGTTGTCAACTCCACTTTTGCAACAGAGTGCTTCTGTAGATGATATGCCTCTGATACTCATAGAAGTTTTCTATTTTCCTTTTGCTTAGTACCCAGTTGAAAAATGGTATACATTTCCATTCTTCTTGTTTTCTTTTTTGAGAAGGATGGTGGAGGACAGGTACCCAAGTTAAGAATGTGATGTGTGATAGGGATACATTGTTTTTGTACAAACCCAATGTTAAGTGCTTCTGACATTCTCATAGATAGTCTTGTATACTATTTATGATTGCTCTCTGTTTCAGTTCTAAGTTACATACATTTTCCTATAGCTGTTCATCTAATATTTGTTTCAAATTGGTGAAGAAACAGGATCTGGGGATTTCCTCAATGCTACTCTGTCTGTTATTACAATTCTTATTTTTTATATCCTGTTTTCTTTTGACTAAATAGTTATTCACATCGTGAATATTTTATCATTATTATTCTTTCTAATGTAATGAAACATATTAAATTTCAAATAGGCCCACACATACACACAGGCACACAGACACAACACAGAACCCATAAAGACAACATTAGAAACCATAATATATAAGCAAAAGGAAAAAAAAATATGCCCAAACTGAGCACTATGGGACTCCCCACATACTAAGTCCATTTTTATTTTGGCCATCTACTGCTGAGCCTGGGGTGTAACCTTAAAAGTTGTGTATATATCTAATAAAACTCCATTGCAGAAAACTATCTTCCCTTTCTAAACACTTGTCAATTGGAGATAGTCTCTTGGTTAGAGATGAAAACTTATGGCTTATATCCAATTTTATCCTGATGGCTGAGACCTCATCTGGGTTAAACCTATTACCCTGATTAGACTGTCACAATCACAATGAGTTCATTTGCACATTAGTCCTATTGAGCCTGGAACACATAGTTACCTTAATGTCATTCATCCTCTTACAATTTTCTACTCCCTGTTTCATACAGCTCCTCTATCCATGAGAGAAGGAGATTGACAAAGACAACCAGTTTTGTTCTGAGTATTCAGAAGTCTCTTGCTCTTGTTGAAATGTGTGTCTCTATATTATTTCCCATCTACTGCAGAAGACAGCATCTCTGATGCTAAGTGAGCAAGACTCTGATTCATGGGTATAGCTGAACATCATTAGGAGTCTTTTATTCCTATGTTCCTTCTGTAGAATCATAGCCTATCTAAAGTCAGAATTTTGACTTCCTTAGCATAAATTCCATCTCATAGGGTAGGCCATAAATTAATCAGACAGTTGCTTCTGTAAAATCATTACATTTATTTAAAACTATATCCCTGTTTAACATGTTCAAATAGATCATTATTTCATTATTTAATTCACAAGTTTCAGTCATTATTTACGATACAGCATCCCTCTTAAGTGGCAGGATATATGAATGGATATTGTATCTCTTTAATGTAGAAATAACAAAACTACTCTTCATTTTATATATATTCTTGATCTCCAAATATGTAAACCAATCATATACCACATTGATTTTTCATAAAGAACATGCAGTTTATCCAAAATCTTTGTACATTTTAATCTCTATTCTATTTGTTCTCCTGATTATATTTTGTTACAAGTGACTGAATGACAAATCTTCCCTGATAACTTTTCTATTTTATTGCTATACATCCAAATCTAATTGTACCACAACATCAGCTATTACCTTATCAAAATGTCACTGCCTTCCTAAAATAGTTAAGTATCTTTAGGAACAGCATATTGAGTTTGAAAAATATTTCATCGTCAAAAAAATGCATCATTCCTTGTTTACATGTTCATATTAATTCTAAAATCAATTTTCTTTGTGTTTTGAATCTCATGTATTTTATAATACAGAATGTAATATTCCAACAAAAATGCTACATTCATTTTACTTAGAAATGACAGTGAATTGCAATATACAATTGATTTAATGACAGACTTATTATGTTCAGTATCTCAATTATATTGATTCAAAAGATTTTTGCATTGTAACTGATTTATTTTGAAAGTCAAACAATACTTTCACTGAATACTTAAACTGTCAGACTTTGTAGTCTTTATAGAATACTATCATATTCACTTGTCTGAAATCAACTTTTCTGTTTGATATGTTCACTTCTGCTAATTACATTAGTGATGTAATGGTACTTCACTCAGTTCAAGTTAAAAAATAGTATATTTGATAATATATTGAAATATTTTACAATATACACTTTTCTGTATACAAAACCTATAAAACTCTATATAAAACTCTATATAAAACTGAAATATTAAAGTTAAAATTTACCATTATATTAAAAGTCTAAAAGACAGGGGCTGGAGAGATGTGATACTAGCTAAAAATGCTTGCTGCTCTTCCACAGGACCAGAGTTTACTTCCTAGCACTCATTTGCAACAACTACCAACTGTCTATAAAGCCAACTGCAGAGAATCTGACACCTACTTTTAGTTTCAACAGACATAATCACAGACATACACACACACACACACACACACACCACAGTGCAAGCACATATATACAAACACACTGGTACTATACACATTTTAAATTACAAATATAAAAGACCAACAACTTATGAACATTGTCATATTGTTCTTTATAATGAATGAGAGATCTTACTCTGCATACGTTTACTTGGGAAGAGAGTGTTTCTTTTATATCTAAGCATATAGCTATTAACCTAATGCAACTATCATATCTTACCATGTCAAAAGTTATGTAAGTGTCTGTATCTGTAAATAATTCAGTAGTGGGTTTTGAACTAGGAAACATCTTTGTTTGTGTTCTCTCCTTTTAGTCATGCCTTAAAAAATATCTCAGAATTGTTTACTCAGTTTCTTACTCTTATTCTAAGATCACTCACTCATCTTGATCTTCTCTTAGTTTGTGCTTTCCCCACATTCTCTCACTAATTTATATCAGTCTTTCCTATTTTAATTTACACTGCTTATCATGTGTGTCTGTGCTAAAATTTTTGTTAAGTTCTGTGGATGTATTACAATGTTTAGTAGTATCACCAGACTCCACACACAAAGTAAAAGGAGCAAATCCATGGCTCCTCAGAGAATCAGAAATATTTCTAGATATTCTTAACTGCTACATGAGCAAAAGTCACTTTGAAAACCACTGATCTATGATTCTACAACAATACTTCAATCTTGTAACTTTTCTTGGTTTCAATGTGTTCAGTGCCTGGAATGTTTTCTTGCTGTAGAACAGATTCACTGTGCACTTCCAAAAAAGCTATGTGGAGCTGGTGACAGGAAACATGGACATACAAGTTATGTAAAACTTGAGCCTATTAATTATATGGAACATTGAGAGATAAAATGTATCAATAATTTCCAGCAAACTGGTCCTACATGCTTCAAGATTTATGTGGTTGAGTTTTCTGTCTCACTATAACATTCTATTCCTATTACTCTATGCTTGTGAAGCTCAAATGACATTCACTTCAGCTTGTATTTCTTAGAATCACAGCTTACAGAGAATGCTTTGAAATAAATTGTTCTTCGAGTGAAAGGAGAAACTCAGTCCAAAGTATTCATACAGTTCTCCGGCATCTAGAGATATCAAACTCCAAAACAGTACTTCTAAAAAGGACTGGCAACAAAGGAATATAAAGAATGCTCTGGGCTGCCTAAGTTCGTGTATGGAACTTATAACTAATGAAATGTATTTACAAACTAAAATTTTACATCCTGCATGTGCCTTTGTGCAACAGATGTTTAAGGTATACTACTTACTTAAACCTCTTTCATTAAAATCTAGTAGATATGCACTTATGTAATATGAACTAATTTTTCATCAAAATAGATGAGGTATTTTCTCTAGGATTTACCTTGTGTCTTTCATTACTTAAATCAAGCATGAACTAGATGAACCCCCCCAAAAGAAACATAAAACAAACAAAAATCCCACTACTGTAATGAAGCAGTTGCCTTTTTTTTATTTTTGAGATTATAAATACTATATTTCTCTTTTTTCTTTCACTCATTTAAATCCTCTACAATGCCATAACCACCTTTTTTCTCTAATTGTTATTGCACACATAGATAAATATGCATATATGTTGCAGGAAATATTAAAAAATAAACCTGCCAATGCTCTGCACTCCTGCTCCTCTCAACCTGCCAACTCTCTGTCCCCACCAGGCCACAGGGCTCCCACAGGTTGCTCTCAATTCTGCAGTATTTCAGCCTGCCAACTCTACAGCATTCCCACTCCCAGTTCCTCTCACTACCTTGTCTGCCTCATGCACCCATGTTCATTCATTACAACATTCAATTAGGTGGTAGATTTAAAACTCTTAAAGTTTATAATTAACCAATCACATTTATATATCAATAAAATCACAGCTTACAAAATGCCAATACAATAAATTCAGAGCCAATTGATAATGAAAAAAGCTTTATCCCAATTATTCGAATCTTATGATAACATCATGTTGGCCTCCATTTTCCTCTCTCCTTCTCTCCTGAAACACTCTCATCTCTGCCAGATTTTGCTCAGCTTCCCTTTTCCTGTCCAATCACAGGGCTCCTCTGTACCAATGTAATTGGACAGGGAACATTCTGTTAAATATATATAACACATATGTATTTCTAAATATAACCTTTTTTTTATGCATATTTTCAAGTCTGAAATTTGGTTCTGGACAAACAACTGTTGTATTTTTTGTTTCTTTGTAAGCTCCCAGCTTTCCATGCTTTCCTATATTTCTTTAGTTAGGGTTGAGGTATTGTTGTGATTTCTTATTCCGTTTTAATATGTCCACTAGTATTGTCCTTGTTCAGCTAAAATACAATTTCACTAAACTAATAGATGACCAAGCATGTAGACAAAAATCAGTGACAAGGTCTACTGGGTTTTCCTATTGCATTTAAGCAATCTAGTGTATTCTATACAGATTCAGAAGATGTGGTATATTTACACAATGGAATACTACTCTGCAATTAAAAGCAATGAATTCACAAAATTCCTAGGCAAATGGTCAGAACTGGAAAATATCATCCTTAGGGAGGTAACCCAATCACAAAAGAACACACATGGTATGCAGTCACTGATAAGGGGATATTAACCCAGAATCTCGGAATACCCTAGACACAATTGGCATATAAATAGTTTTCCAAGAAGATGGAAGGAGAGACCCCTGGTCCTGGAAAGACTGGATGTAGGGGAATGCCAGGACAGAGAAGTGAGAGGGGGTTGAAAGGGGAAAAGAGGGAGGGAAGGGGGCTTATGGGACTTTCGGGGAGGGAGGAAACGGGAAAGGGGAAATGATTTTGAATGTAAATAAAAAACTTAAAAAATAAAATAAAATTAAAAAAATGTTTGATCAGTACTTTAAAACACATTATAAAATACAAAATGAATGTTGAAGTTGGGGTATAATGTATGAGAGAAGAATAAATAAAAAGATAAAGAGAAAGAAAGAAAAGAAAGAAAGAAAGAAAGAAAGAAAGAAAGAAAGAAAGAAAGAAAGAAAGAAAGAAAGGAAGAAAGAAATTTTTCTTTGGAAAACTGTCTATTCCTATTTCTTTTCAGTTGATAATTATCGGTTTTCCAGAAAAGTAATTTTTTTTCCTTTTGAGACCAACAATTATAGGATTCAGACTAGCACCCTGTGGTGCCATGTCTGCGGCAAGCCTATGATGACATCTTGAGACTATTGTGGGCACACATTGCACTCATATCTCATTTGCATCCATGAACAAAATGACCCATCCTAAAATAGCTCTGTGGAGATACACTGTCAAGTCTAATGGCATCTGTCTTATACATTGGACATTGCCATTCTTTTCCTTTAAAATCCATAAGCTTAGCCCTATGCACAACCATTGCAGAATATAATGGAGAAATTGGGTTATATGAATGAGAGATCTTCTATCATGTGCTTTTATACATTTCATTATTTTATCACTGTCATTCAAAACTTCTGACAGAAAACTCTTATTTCATTTCTTCCTCATATTTATTCTGTGGCCCATAACAAGTGAATAAATACCTCTGCTACTCTTTGGGATATTTCTCACATTTTTATTTTGATTATTAAGTGTTTTGAGTAGTTTTATAGTCAATGTAATTTACAGCATAAGAATGATAATATACAAGATATAAAAGTGTCAAAGTGGTTTATATTCACTTCTGAATTTGTCTCTGTCTCTCTGTGTCACTTTGTCTCTCTGTCTCTGTGTCTGTCTCTATCTCCGTCTCTCTCAGTCTCTCTATGTGTGGTGAGTACATCCATTTGTAGGTCGGTGTTACATGTGTATACACATGCAAGTGGAAACCTGGGGTTAATCTTACAGTCTTCCTCAAATGCCTGGAATACAAACAAACCCTTAGAACACACTCTTAATCCAAAACAATGAAGGAAAAGTTAGTTTATAGAAATAAGCACCCATGATGGAATGTGATGTCTATTTGAGTGGCAAAGTGACAAATAAAAGAAAGTTTTGACAGAATAGGATATTCTTAACTCTCATGGGAAGAGAGAAGAAAAAGAAACTACTTGAGGGGCAATTCAGGGGGTGGGAAGAGCAGGGGAAAGGAGTGGGAGAGGGAGATTTACCAGGACAGTGATAGAGAGACAGGCTTAAGAGAGGTAGCAAGCTAGTAGAGACAGGAGAACACAGAATGATCCAGGCAATTAGAAGGAGCCAGAAAACTGGAACATATTGTTAAAGTTAGAATGAGGCCAAGTAGAGACTTTAGTGAGAAGCTGAGACAAGCCAGGCTGAATCAGCTTGGAGAGGCATTTGAGCCAGAATACCTGAATTAAATCAGCCAGCCCGAGTTCAGAAAGAACTGGAAAGGGTGAGCTTATTCAGCAATACGTCTCAGAGGCTGAAACATTTTAGGCCTTGATTAGAACAGAGGCTAGAAGCTTCCAGGACTAGGCCTAAATTAGCACATGAAGGCAGTAAACCTCCAGTAACAACAGGTGAATACAAGTTACATGAATACATGATAAAAATAAATACACTAGTTCTCCTTGGATCAGCTCCGTTGAGTCACTGCCTACAGAGTCAGCTCTATTGTGTTGGTATTTGTAGCTACAGGGCTCGGTGGCCCAAGATGGCAGCACAGGCTGTGGACCTAGGTGGGATCACTGGCTACTCACTACCCTTCAGTTTTTAGTTCTGCCTTTCTTCATTGTGCCCACATTTCTCTTCCATTGTTCTACCACTTACTTGGTCCTTTATTGATGCCCAGGGTCTCTGAGTGTCTGGGTCAATCCGAGGAGTGATCTAAGGGTGCTATGCCCGATTGAGCATCTGGCCCTGAGCAGGGACCATCTCAGGCATGGTCTGCCCCTGCCCCAGGTCTGTGCAGCACTGGGCTGTGGGTCATATCAGGCTGGCTCACCATCCTGGGTCCCATGGCCCTGGAGTAGTAGTCATTTTGGGCTTGCTCTTCTCTGAGGCCCTCCAGCATTTCCCCACCGCTGGGGTTCTCTGTCAGTGTCTCACTATTACTTTGAGTATATAGATCATTCTTCATAGATCTCGCAGCCTGAGGGAGTTGTCTCCTCTCTGGTAACCTCCCTCTTCCTATAGTAGAAGTTCTTCCAGGCTAGCACAGAGCTGGGCAGCTGGACTGGTGGTATTTTTAGACTAGCTCCCTGCACAATGACCCCTGATACTGAACTGGTGGTAGACTCAAAGATGCCTTCCTCCTCTCCATCAGCACTTACAAGAAACAACTGGCGAGAGTGGACCCTACACCGCGACTGGGCTAGACCTGGCCCTGGTTGCAGGTGTGAGGCCTCAAACCAGACCTATTACTCATTGCAATGAGCATTTGCCAGCAGGAAAAATGCTGACAAAAGGGTGTGTTGTGGACCACACTGTTTGTGATACACTGCAGCTTTCACAATGAGATTTTTTTCCACTTTTTTGCAGGGTGTCACAATAGTGGAGGGCAGGTGTGAGAGGAAAAGATGAGTGGGATTGGGTACACGATGTAAAATTCACAAGGAACCAATAAAAAGTTTAAATAAATAAATAAACAAAACAAAGTGGGCTGAATTGATACGGAATTTATATAACAGAATACTAATCATTTCTAATATAGTTTCTGCCTCAAGCCTAAAACAATGTTCATTCCTAATTAACACCTACTTTTAGATTTCCACTGCAATAGAAGTAGACATTTAATAAAATCTATTTAACTGTGATTTTAATAAGACAAAATTTTGTATGCATATGATATTGTCAAAGATAATACAGTAATCCTTATTAAAAGAAAAAATAATATGTATTTATACCAAAAAATAAAATAAATATATCTGTATATAAAACACATGTGTGTGAGGAAACTAATAAAATAAATTGACAAAATAAAAGCCAACAAAAATATTGGGGCTTGGAAAATGCCTGAAATAATATAGTTTATGTTTTAGCCCTTACCTACCCAAGCTTCATCAAGCAAAAGAGAATGTGGTAATATGCTCCAACCTTGAAACATATTGTGAAAGATGAGTATTCCATTGTCCTTTATCAAGTGTATCACATTATAGTACCCTGAAATTAAGTGGAACAGAGAAAGAGTTATTCTTAATTGATGGTAGTTTAAAACCCCTTAATAATTTGTGGCAATATTTCCCAAAGTTTGTCCATTATCTAGTTATAATTTTCAGGATTAACACTGAGCTGCAAATATCATAAAATTACAAGCATGCAATTATACAATAAAAATAAAAAATTCGCAAGTTTGCTATTTGTCCTGATGTAAAAAAGTCCACCATGGCTGGTTCCAAATACAAACCCAAAACTACTGACCGTCCCCTGAAAAGGTCACATGTATGAGACCACACATGACAGCCAAATGTGGTGGCTCTCTGTTCCCCGACTATTTTGTAATTTTTGCTGTACAGAAAACTCTTAGACTAAAGCAGTCCCTCTTGTTTACTTGTACATCACGTTCTAGGTACCTTGCATGTAATCTTACCAGGCAGAGGCTGTTTTGGCTGCACTCCTTACTAAAGATGTTAGGTGTCACAACAACTACATAGAGCATAGATATTTGTCGAATTTCTTAAACCAATTAGATAATTATACATTCTAATGAAATATCTTAGTTTTCAACACAGAACATTTAATTAATTCTGTATGATATAAAACATTACCTTAAAATATGTACTGTGTTCAAATGTAACTTGAACTATAGGAAGAGAAGAATCATAAGGAAAGCAGTGTATACTCTAATAAATCAACTAAATGGAAATAGGCAATAATGAAAAATCTAAGAGAAAACTAATTAATAGCATATTGATCTTTTATCACAGTTATATGTAAAGCTACATTTACTTCAGCTTATATTTCCTTTTGGCAATTTAGCAGTTTTAACAAAATAGACCACATTTAGGTATAGTCTAACGACTTCTAAGTTGTTTCAAAGAAAATTTTAATTTAAATATAACTCACAATTTAAATATAATTTAATTAAATCCATATAAGAAATTCAGTGGACTGCTTAGAGAGTGAATAAAAAGGATAACATTGGGCCAATATCCAGTTAATTAATATATTACATTTTAACTTATTTTGATATGGTCTTGTGTGTTTCACTTTCTGAATTGATTAGCAAATGTACACAGCAAGAAGTCAATGCTAGGAAGCTATCAAGACTTTGAGAAACTGGGAATACATAGCATTCACCTTTAAATAAAATTAATTACTAAATCAGTAATTAAAGACTGAATATTAGCTTACATGTTACATTTCAAAACTTACCAAAAGAATAAACAAATAGATATTTTATCAGTATAAAATTATTTTAATATTGAGTTTAGAACTACATTCATAAAGGGGAAAAATGTGTTCTAGGGGCCAGATAACATGGAGTAATGCTGGGTGAACAAGCAAATAGGACAACAATTCTGGAGACCATACATGACAGTCAAATGTGGTGGCTCTCTGTCTTTGAACTGTTTTTTCCCGTATTATTTTCTTTTGCTGTTCAGAAGACTCGTAGTCTATTCTATGTAGTCCTGCTTGTTTGCTTATACTTTTGTACCTTGTGTTTTTGGTGAGATATCAAACATCACTTTGCCACAGAAGGTTACATGAAATAGGATAGCACTGAAGAGAAAATGCTGCATAGTTGTAGTTAAATTTAGAAGCAAAAACAATAAAGAAAAGTTTACAAAGAACAGTAGAAACTTGGTTTTGAAAACAAAGGACAGCTAAGGTGATGGTAATGGAGAGAAAACAAAATACTGCAAATATACTTTTCCAGAATAGGTGAGTTTTGAAATATACTTCATGAGAGCTAATGACAATGGTTCATATTCTAGAAATTTACTGATACAAATTACATGGATTTAAACCAGACAAAGAAAATGCAATCTTGTGAGACATACATACATACATACATACATACATACGTATATACATATATATATCTTGTTGCAACTGTGCATGAGGAAAGAAATTTTTGAAAAAAAAACTGAAAAAATACAAGAATGATGTTTTATTTTTTTCATCAGAATAAGTTATAGAAATTGAGAATATACACATGAGTCTTCATACAGAAATATGTACACACTATATTATTCTGCAAATGTGGTTGAGACACTCTTAAAATACTCCATCATACAGAAATAGGTTATTGTTAAAATAAAGACTTGCTTATTTATTTAGAAGCTATGGAGAGCAGATCAAAAAAAATTGTATACATGGTAGGCAAGAACTCTACTTCAAGGTCATATTCCTAGGGACAGCTATTGATTTTGAATATGAATTCCTTCGAGAGGAGCATTGACTCCTAGATTTTCTTAAAGGTGGACATGATACTAAGACTGTAATGACTGGAGCAAAGTAAAGAAATTTTACAGAGTGAATGGCTTTGTACAAAGACAGGTCTGTTAATTTGGGAGACATCTCTATGGGATTTTTTTTTTCATTATTTTTCTAAATGATATGTTCTGTGGATATTGAACTGCTTGCTCCATTGTTCTTCGATCATATAATCAGTCAATTATCGGTGTCATTTGAAGGCTAGAGGAAATTTTAGGTATCACTCACAATCTTTACTTCCATAGAATACTTGTAGAATTTTATAAAAATGGCCAATAGAAGATATCGGGATCTAGAAGACAGCAGACATGGCAAAGTGGGCAGCCTCAGAACAAACCGTGTGAACTGAAAACACAAATTTCATGAATGCAGAATAAATTATGCTATAGTTTGCTGAGAAAGTAAGCAAAACTTCTTTCTTCTTAAGTATCTCTAAAACAAGGGCTAAGTAATTGGACTTCTTCAAAGTGTATGATTACAGGTAATAAAAATGAAAACTGTGTGTATTTGTGACAGATCACATAAGCTAAGATCAGATATACTTTCTAGGTAACCAAAAAATAAAAATAAATAAAGAAAGAAAAAAATGTGCATTATAAGACTAGCCCACAATATAAAACTATAACTTGAACTTGACAAGAAAAATAATTAACTACAGTTGGGCAAATGACCAAAACATGTGAAGAAAGAATCGTTTAATACTTGAGGCAATTCAAAATGTTCATGAGAATAAAAAGTTCTAAACTTCAATGATTATCTTGCCACTGTTTATAAAAATCCGTTAACTAAAAATAACAGAATTGAAATTGTGGTTTAGGAACATATAATAACAAATCATCTGATATCTACATAGGAAATGATAAATGAGATGAGTGCATTTGTGAGCAACTACAACTAATAAGTTTTGCTTTATCATGAATAATTGCAATTTTTAGAAATACAGTTTTGCAAACATCTTTTTTTTTAATTTTATTTTCTAAGTTTTTTTTATTTACATTCCAAATCATTTCCCCTTTCCCGTTTCTTCCCTCCCCGAAAGTCCCATAAGCCCCCTTCCCTCCCTCTTTTCCCCATTCAACCCCCTCTCGTTTCTCTGTCCTGGCATTTCCTTACATCAATGATCTTTACCAACCCTACATCCGACAGAGGGCTAATATCCAATATATACAAAGAACTCAAGAAGTTAAACTCCAGAGAGGCAAGTAACCATATTAAAAAATGGGGTACAGAGCTAAACAAAGAGTTCTCACCTGAAGAATATCTAATGGCTGAGAAGCACCTAAAGAGATGTTCATCATCCTTAGTCATTAGGGAAATGCAGATCAAAACAACCCTGAGATTCCATCTCACACCAGTCAGAATGGCTAAGATCAAAAACACAGGAGACAGCAAACATCTTAAAGAAGCACACAATATGGGAGTTAAGAGAATGGGAAAAGAAAGAAATTCGTAGTTTAAAGATAAATCTTAATGATCATCAAGAATTTAGTCATAAGTCAAAATTCTGATAGGGAGAATAATATAAACATAGTACAATGCCAACTTTTGTTCTCAAAATGAACAACAGGAGGAACAAGTGCCTATATGGGTGAGAGCGACACATACTCATTTCCAGACTGCTCACTTAAAACTTGCAAAGCAATATGTCACCATTTGTTTATGACTTGATATAGAAGACATTTACATGGCAAGTTGACAACATTATGAATTAAACTGATTTAAAATTTAGGAAGTTCTGGAAGGAGAGGGAAAAGTAAAACAACATGTTCAAGTATGTCTAAGACTACAAGTCTTAAAATATATTCTGAATTACAGTAAAATGTTTAATCTGTTAGTTCATGTTTAATATAAAACCAATTTTTCTACAAATACATAGCAGGCCACTAAAATATATTCTTGTTTCTTTTTTTCTCTCTTTTTAGGATGTTTTATAAATTCAAGAAAATAATGCTTACATTTCATATAATAGTTGCTTAATTTTGTTGTTGTTTCAAAAAGAGTCTGATATTTATAATATTAGTTATTTGGACTATTACTTGTTCATGTTCAGAGATCCTGGAAGACTAGACACATTGGTCTTACTTTTCAGTTTAATTCTAATGTGGCTCAGGAGCCTGTTTCTGTGGTATGGTCTTCCTCTACTTACTGCATAGAAACCAAGCATTTCTTTTTCTAAGTTTCAAATCTGCACTTACATTTATAATGCTATAAATTTATGGAACATAATTTTTTCTATGATGCTTATAGCAGAACAGATACTCTTCCAGGAATGTGAATCTGACCTTTTTAAATGAAATCCCCAATCTCTGGGTCCCTGTAGCTGTAAGACTAGGAAGACAATTACTCAAAACCAAAATATGAGAACAACATATACAATTAATTCTTTATTTATTAGATGTATTCTTTTTATTTTTATTGCTTAGTCTGCATGGATGCATTTGTAGCACATGTGTGATTTCATTCTGTAAAGATAAGAAAAGAACATCCAATCCCCTGGAAATGGAGTTATGAATGGTTGTGAAGCACCAAGTGGATGCTTCACATCAATCCCAGGTTCTTGAGCAGAGTAACACATGCTCACAAACCTTGTGCCATCTTTCCACACCATGGCTAATACACTTGTTGATCTGAGAAACAAAGATTTCACATGGAGGGATCCATGTCTCTAGCTGCTTATGTAGCAGAGGATGGCCTTGTTGGACATCATAGGGAGGAGAGGCCCTTGGTCCTGAGAAGTTTCAATGCCCCAGTAAAGGAGAATGCAAGGACAGGGAAGTGGGAGTGGGTGGTTTGGTGAGCAGGGGGAGGGGGGATGGGATAGGTGGATTTTAGAATGGAAAGTAGGAAAGGGGACAACATGTAAATAAAGGAAATATCTAATACAAATAAGAAAAAAAATCATTTTAGTTTTTGAGATCATAATAAATTAAACCATTCCCTTTCTTTCCTTTCCTTTTCCAAACTCTCTCATATACCCTTCCTAGCTCTCCATCAAATTCATAGCCTGTTTTTTTCATTAATTATTCATGTACATGCATACATACATTTATACATTGTTAAAGGGATAAGTATAAGCTACTTCGTCTTTAAGTTGTTGATCTTATATATGTTTTTTGGACTGAGCATTTAGACTTGCATAACTAGTTGGTGTGCTCTTTCACCAGGATCTTTATTTCTTACTGTCGAAGCAATCTTAGTTACTTATACTTTGTGCTGTAGAGTGTGGTGTTTGTGCATGTTCCCTTTTTATCCTTGGTTAGCTTATGTTTAGAGAAACTTTATGGGTATAAATTTTGGCCTTTCTAGGAGACAAATCTGAAAAAGCAAAAGACTATTCTGACAACCTAAAAACTCTATTTAGGTTGTTTAGAACCATCCTTTGTAACTGTATGAAGAATGAGGAAAAATTATTTTGAGTGCTTTTTGTGACTCATCTTATCATGGAACGTGCCTTGTCTTTAGGAAGAGCAACTTTAAAACTACACAGGCTTACAATTTTCTCTGGTGCTGTTTGAAATGACAAAATTATACTGAATACCTGACCTGTGTTCATGCTAAGAATGTTACTTACTTTATGGCCTAGAATAATAAATATATTTAACATTTAACTTCTTCTTAAGGCTACTAGGGAGAGTGTTCAAATATGGATGTACTTCTTGAAGTGAGAATATATTTAATGTCTGCAATCAATGAGATAAGAGATGGTATGAGATCAGGGAGAAACAATATAGGAAACTTGAATAGTCTGGGATATTGCAGTGAATTAATACATTGAACTAGAAATCTTCTGCCCCATGGTGTTTCACTGCAAGATTAAGACATTTCTTTTTATTGCCCAAAACCATGCTGAGGTAAACAAAGTTCAGTCCTCTTCAGAACCTCACAGAACGCTAATCTTTATAAGTTTCAGTAGACAATAAACATTGCTACAATTTGATTATACTATCCTAAAAAGGGATTTCCTCAAAAAGTTAAAAATTACCATATCCTCTAGCAAGTCTATTTCACAGTATTTTCTTCAAATTATGACAAACGGGAACTTGGTGTCTTGTTTCCATGTTAATAGCATTATTATTCACAATGATCAAATAGAAAACAGAATCTAAACGGTCATAATCACTGTTAGTATGGACAAAATGACAGAACGAGATGGGGGAGGGAGGGAGAAGGAGGGAAATGACAGAGAGGCATAAAAAGGGAGGAGAGAGAAGGAGAAAGGGAGGGATAGAGAGATTCAGTCTTCAAAACATCTTACTTTTATAATTGGAAAGAAATTCTAATACTCAAGTCAATACAGATGAACCGTAAGGATACCATTTGAATTAAAATAAATCATTCATAAAAGCAAACATGCTGCACTGTTAAATATATGTGAAGGTATATTGTAATTTGATTTGACAGAGGTGCAGTGTTTGAAAAGAGCTAGAGGGACTGTAGAACTATTGTTAAAGGATGCAGAGTTTCAGAAATGTAAGGTCAATTGCATTCTGGCGACGAATCTCTGAGTATATTGTACAATGAGTGAACTTAGTAACAATAAACTAGACACTCAAAATGTTTCAAATAAAAAGTATTAGATTATGTACATTTAAAAAGTGAGAAAGGCAAATGCAAATAAGCAAAAAGTTGCATAAGTTACCTCTCCTAGCTACTAACTGTAAATAGAGATTAGATGATCATGGAAACAATGAGACAGTAAATCTCTCTTTTCTGCTGTGAGTCTCCAGAAGGGTAATATTCTCCAAAAGAAAAGTTGATTTCAATATAAAAGGTATTTATAGAATGGGCAACAACTTCATCAGAAGATAGCTTATTTTGTTATAAAATCCATTCAGTTGAATTGGAATACAGTCCCAAAATAATAAATTTAATAGTGTAAAATAATGATTAAAATGTATACAGCTGTTTGAAAATGTTTGAAAAATGTTCAGAAAATGCATACATGATGTTGTGTATGTGTCAGGAAGCGCATTCTCTTTTCTAATGGAACAGCACAACTCTATAGAACCCACCATTATTATATCTATATAAAATTTTCCATGATAGACTTCAAAAAACCAAAAGAATGTATTTGTGGTGTAGAACTTCCTAGATTCAATTCAAGGTTGCAATTGACTCTACTTCCTTTTGAAAAGAGACTTAAGCTATTCTGTGCCTCAGTTTTCATATCTTTCTGGCATGACTTCACTTTGAAGCATGTCTTCAAAGTGTTTAAAGTTTGTCTCTGGTAGTAATGGATAAGTAATATGGACAATTTTTTGTTTTATTTTATGCTTTCCTATAGTTCCTATTCATTTTAAGTGGACATAAACAAATGCATTTTATTTAAAAGCCAAAAAAAAAAACACTATTAGAGTGAGTCTTTCTAAATTATGGGAGACAGAATTCAATAATACTGAACATTTTGTTGTATGCAAACATGAAGATGGTAGAAAGCAAGAACTAATGCTTTAATGAGTGATAGCTACAGATGTGTGGACAAAGAAGGTCATGTTCATAGACACTGATATTAGTGGTTAGCATTCTACCTCTGACAAATACATGTTGCATTCCCTTTCAATTGATTATTATTATGATTTTTGATATGCTATTATGTAATTTATAAGGTACATTCTGCTAAACTGATCAATTTTATTTATCTAATTTAGAAGATTTTTATTAACCTATATTTAGATATTGAAATGTCATATCTGACAAACTTAAAATCAAGGAAAATAACATACCTTTGTGTTTGCCGTCTGAAAGTACAATTAGTTAAGTAAGATTCAGTTAAAATAAGATTTCCTGGGTTGAATGTGTTACCAAAAACCAGTTACATATGTTTGTGCGATTACATAGAAAACCATGATAGTTACACATAAGCTAATCCTGTGGTGCTCAGCAGTTCCTACTTCAGTGTGGTTGAAAATAAAGTTATACTCTGAAATGAGAATTACAGGAGCAAAATTAACTGGATGGTACTGTTCGTGTGTAATTTCAATGTTTACCAGTGATACAACTGGAAAACTAAGTACAGAACTTTATTTCTCTTCTAACAGTAACTCCACAGTGATAAACCCTTCAACACATTTCTTTACTTTGCCCTTTGGTGAGAACTCATTTTTAGAGTGTGGTCCAACTTCACCTTTCCTGGTGAATGCTAATGCTGTCATGAAACCAAGGAACTTTGATCCTCTGAGGACTACTGCTCTCTCCAGGTTTCATTAGAGCTGAGAAATTCTCAGGAGGCACAATAGATCCTAGGTCATGCTTTGAAGTTCATTTATGAACAAAGTGAAACCTGGCACTCCCTCTGAACTCTTCAATATAGTATTAGATTTTGATGTCTGGCAGATACTTGATGATGAATCTTACTGAATTAGTAATCTATAATATATTTTATTTTTAGATGGCATAGTTCTTTTTAAAGCTATGCAGTTTCAAGACTGACTATAAATTCAAATATATTTTCTCATATTTTCAAATTCAGTTTATATTTATGTTCATCGTTTTAGCAAAATGTAGACATATGGTAAGTCATTTAATTATCATGACAGAGAGAAATAAATATTAAAATTAATTAATAGTAATATTAAAATATACTTCCAAGCTTTCAAAAAAAATGAATATCTAAGATTTAAAACCAGGTTATTTGAATGAAGTGATCATTAGCTTTCTGCTCTAAATCATAGCATTCCTATTTACATGGATTTGATGATAAATCTGAAAGTAATTCAGAAATCCGATTAAACACAATTAATTAAACATGATACTTAAAGTTTTAATCTTGATGTACTCAATAAGATATGAGTAGAAGCCTAATTGCCTTTGCATGATTTATAATTTGTCGCCTTGGAACTCTCTTAGTAAGTGTTTGTCCTTAAGGGTAATTTAACTACAAATGCTCTTCAGACTTTGGATAAAGTTCCCTCTTGATGCTCTGGAAATAGTGACACTGGTGAATACATGTTTAAATTCATCCAATTCAAGTATGTCAACAAATACTCACTAGTGTGCAGAGCAAGTCACATGTCTTGTATATTGTTAACATGTCGAAAAATCTCCCATTAAGGAGATTGAATCCAAGGCATCTGAAAAGCAGAAGGGCAGAAGAGTCCATGATTTGGTTTCTGCTTCTTATTTACTAGGGGAAACCCTAATTACTCTCTGTCTGAAATAGGATATGAAAGACAGGATTCTCACAAATAAATATCTCTACTCAGTTTTGCCGTCAGTTCACTTGTCAATGGAAGGTTAATGGCTCCCTGAATATATAGTTTTCACTGGCCTGAAAAAAGTAGTAATATTTGAGAACTACAGAGATGAAGTTGGAAATATTTCTTTTAAAAATGTTAGGTTTTGTGGAGGCCCAGTGGGGTGGGGGTGGGGTTGAGACATCCTCTTGAAAATGGAGAGGAAGAATCGAATGAGAAACTGTTGGAGGGCAGATGTGGAGAGGAATAATGACTGTACTGTAAAAAAGTTAAAGATAATAAAAAATATTGTCAAGATTTATTGTATGAAAAATTAATACAAAATATTTAAAAAATAAAAACTTGTTATGTTTACTATAGTGGTACTTTTATGGAAGACGTCAATGTATCATGTAGTTGATATTTTATTTGGGTGAACTGTTATTTGTATTAAAAGCTGTGATGAAGAACAGTTAAATAATAAATCATTCTATTCAAGTGTTTTCTTTCAATTGAATGGTAGATCTTTTTGGAAATAAATAGAACAAAATGATACTGGCTCAACTAATGTTATCCATGAATTTTTAATATATAGTATAAAATAAAATAAATGGACAGCAAATAAAAAGTGCAAAATTACAATAATGTATTGTACTAAACAGCGCAGAAGTGGAGTATTTATGTTTAGGTGAATGTGTTCACCTGGCACAAGAATGATCTCCACTACATAGGACTATCTTGGTGATCAAGTAATAGTTTTCTAATCATTTTTATTATAATTATGTTCTTCATGAACTAATTTATCTATTTAGCTTACATCCCCATCACAGCTTCTACTCCCTCTCTTCCACTCATCTACCCTTCTTTTTCTTTTGAGAGCAGGGAAGGTCTCCATGGACATCAATCTACCTTGTCATTATCAAGTTGCAGTACACAGGAGCCTAGCATACTTTCCTACTTTTACTCTTGTGTTTGCTGTTTTTTTTTCTCTTTTTTTATTAGATATTTTCTTTATTTACATTTCAAATGCTATCCCCTTTCCTCATTTCCCTACTGAAAACCATCTGATCCATCCCCACTCCCCCTGCTCACTAACCCACCCACTCCTGCTTCCCTGACATGGCATTCCCCTACCCTTTGGCAATGAACCTTCAAGGGATCAAGAGTCTCTCCTATCATTGATGTCCGACCAGGCCATCCTCTGCTACATATGAAACTGAAGCCATGGATCCCTCCATGTGTACTCTTTGGTTGGTGATTAAGTTCCTGGGAGATCTGGGGATACTGGTTAGTTCATATTGCTGTTCCTTCTATTTGTGTTTGCTGATAACTAAAACAGTATTAAAAGGGATGGATGTTCTTATCAGCATACCTATACAGAAGTATCAATTCTGCCTTTTAGCACAACTCATGTATAGACTCTCCCCCTTAAAGCATATGACAGACCAACAAACCAAAGCCAAAACCAAAACAATAGCAGCAACAGAAAACCAATAGCAAAAGAAAGAAGGAGGAAACAAGAAAGAACCCAATAAAGACGGGGCTAGACAATGACAGGTAGGCAGCAAGGAAGACTTAGGCTCTAGAAAGGTGAACTCGAAGAAGTGGTATCTTAATTGTCCTTTAAGGTTGGGTTACCTCACTAGGGATGATATTTTCCAGTTCTGACCATTTGTCTAAGAATTTTGTGAATTCATTGTTTTTAATTGCAGAGTAGTATTCCACTGTGTAAATATACCACATCTTCTGAATCCATTCCTCCGTTGAGGGACATCTGGGTTCTTTCCAACTTCTGCCTATTATAAATAAGGCTGCTATGAACATAGTGGGGCATGTGTCCTTATTGCATGCATGTAAAGCCTCTGGGTATATGCCCAGGAGTGGTATAACAGGATCCTCTGGGAGTGTCATGCCCAGTTTTCTGAGGAACCGCCAGACTGCTTTCCAGAGTGGTTGTACCAGATTGCAATGCCACCAGCAGTGGAGGAGTGTTCCTCTTTCTCCACATCCTGGCAAACTGCTGTCTCCTGTGTTTTTGATCTTAGCCATTATGACTGGTGTGAGATGGAATCTCAGGGTTGTTTTGATTTGCATTTCCCCAATGACTAAGGATGATGAACATCTCTTTAGGTGTTTCTCAGCCATTAGATATTCTTCAGGTGAGAACTCTTTGTTTAGCTCTGTACCCCCTTTTTATAGGGTTATTTGGCTCTCTGGAGTCTAACTTCTTGAGTTCTTTGTATATATGGGATATCAGCCCTCTGTCAGATGTAGGGTTGGTAAAGATCTTTTCCCAGTTTGTTGGTTGCCGCTTAGGCTCTAGAAAGGTGGACTCAAAGAAGTGGTATCTTAATTGTCCTTTAAGGTTTGAATTTGTTTCTTTTCCAGACAGGTCTCCGAAAAATACATCTTGGATGAGAATTTCAGAATGAAAGCTAATTTAATATAAATAGGCATAAGCCCACAAACCAGAAGATAATGCATTTTGACAAATTGTAAGGTGATGATCATTTCCTGAAAGACTTGATAAGTTAAACTTTACCTTCTAATGTAATATACTAAGAAAAGAGAGAAACTTAAAGAAGTTTGGTGTTCATATTTGGTCTTCGTGAAATTATTAGGATTCGTATTGGGTTGGATCAGCATCATAAAGAATAAAAAATCCAAGGTTAACTACTTCTCTGTCTCTTTCTTCAGCATGCCAAGAAGCATCTGTAGACTGTCAGAAATAAATCGTCATCAGATGTGCTTTATGACACATACCCTTTATTTGTAACAGTAAATCAGATTTCAAAAGAAAGAACCATTCTAAACAGAAATAAATATGAGAAACATGATGAGGTACCACTTTTTAATATTTTCTCTTTTGTTAAATACGGAAGCATTTGCTTACATTTCATTTATTACTGTCCTTTAGTTTGGTAAAGTTAAGAACTGTGGAAATAACAAGTATCAAGTCCAAGTAAATCACTGAATTGAATATTTTATATCACTGATTTGTGACTTTATATGAAAATGTATGCTTCAAGTAAAGTGTCCATAGGAATGATTAACAAATATCTGGGCATTTTCAGACAGTTTTATCTTGTTTTTAGTACCAATTTGCAAAAAGTATCAACTGCCTATAACTCAAGTTTCAAAGGAACTCATACAATCTGACCTTGGCAGACACTGGACATATGGGTAAATAGACACACAGAGGGAAAAATCCATCTATCTATCTATCTATCTATCTATCTATCTATCTATCTATCTATCTATCTATCTATCTATCTATCTATCTATCTATCTATCTAATCTATTTATCTTTCTATCTATCGATATATTCACAAAAATACAATCTTAAGAAAAAGCTTGCAAGCATTGTTTTCATATACTACGTAGTACAATCTAGCATTTTTACAATAATAAAAATCTTTCATAAGTTCTTACACACATAACACAGATAAGTGGGGAAATTGGTGAGATGATTAAATACATTATTTGGTTATACTTTGGTAAAAATTTTACTATAATATGTGTGTGTGTGTGTGTGTGTGTGTGTAATATGTATATATGTAATTTATGTTTTAAAACATATCACAATAAAGCTCCTAGAGAAAGTTACCATAGCTGCTCATGTAAACAGGAGTGACAAAAGTAACATATTTGTTGTCAGGTTTAATCGCTTTACATTTTGATTCCTGCTGCGGACAAAACAATTAAAGAGCAAAGAACAAGATAATAAAAGGAAGAGCAAATTTATATAAAACAACAATAAACTGTTTTTGTTCAGAAACTCCATAAGTTTTAGGTGCACGATTCAATATTTCTCAATGGCAGTCTCTGAGTTGCAGTGACCATTATGAGTTACAGGGCTCAATATGGTGTGAGGAACATGATTAAGCCCTTCTTACTGTACCCAGTGAGATTTCCTCATGTGTCCTTCACAATAGAGCTCAAATGAGGAAACTGAGATGAAAAGTTTCTAACATGGAATAAAAGCAAGACAAAAGAAAACAGACAAAGGGAATTTACAAAAGGACTTTTATGAATATGTTATCAGGTAGTATAGGTATAAACTTGCTTGAACTTTATTGCTCTCCCCAATCTGTAGAAGAAAAAAGATTTACATGTAAACTAAATAAACACCTTGAAAGAAACAAGAAAAGATAGCAGGAGAATGAAAAGACCAGATATGAGAAAATGTATAGAGTGAAATAAAGTTTCATGGATGTTTCTAATAACAAAACCGATCCTGCCAAAAGATAATTTGATAAACTTAAAAATTCAGGCCAAAGTTTATTTCCCAAAACTCCTTAGAAATATATTAGAAATGAGTTTTTTATGAGAAAACTCAGATATATAATATAGAGGAAAAAGTGTCAGCGTTCATATTAAAGGAATCCCAGCCTAGAACAGAAAGTTTAATGCAGTGAGAAATTCTTTTTTGGTGCTAGCTGAAGACAAACATGGATGACTTAAGAATAAAGACCTTCAATTTGTAAGCACTGTGTAGAATATGCAATATTTTATAAATAAATTGATATGTAGGGTAACAATGAAGAATATACATGATTGCAGTAAACAATAGAAAATATGTTTTTGAGATCATCATGAACATTAAAAAATTGAATCCATAGCTGGGATCTATGTTGAAACATAAATAAATTAAAAAATAGGTTAAAATTTCTAGAAGGCAGAGAATCTTGCTTACTTTATCTATTATATATTAATTTTCCTATCAGTCTATCTATCTATTCAATGCTTTAACAAGGTCATATTCATATGAAAAACAACAAAGTGGACATATTACAGAATGAGTAGACTTTACCTACTTTTACCTACAAAATACTTAAAAATTAAAGAACCTTTGAATCAAATGAATTGAAAAATATGACTCATGTATAGGACAGACAGTGTTTGTCTGTATTTTTATGTCCTGTAGGAAAAATTGTAGGTGTGCCAAGGAATCCTGAATCTAGGAACACTAATCATCATGTGATATTATAACAAACTTTTGTTCAGATAAAATTCATCTTCTAATCAAGGGATCAGCTACTCCACTTCTTTATTTTGTCTTACCACATGTTTCTTTTATATTGAACATTTGCACAGAGAAATGGAAGAGAAAAATCATCTAATAAATATATATTTTGGTACCATAGGAGAATTACAGAAAATATATTTTGCACATGTGAGATGGTACACAGAATACCAAATGGCTTTAAAATCACCTAATGATTTTCATATTTCTATGCAGACTATAGCATAGGCTTAAAATTATAATAAGCAACTTATAATAAACAAAAATATAATTTATTATATTGTAAATACTGGGTTATTAAATTTTGATTATTTTTGATGATACTACTATCTTTATGATAAACTTTTAAATGTTAGGTAATTTTATCAAATTCTAAAAACAGAATAAGTAAAGTTACTGTCCTATTTTGGTTTCACTGCTGAAAACACTATGGAAGAAAGAGGGTTTTGTTTGTTTGCTTTCTTTGTTTTGTTGGCTCACAAAACATACTTGATTATCTGGCAAAGGCAAGGAAGAACTTGAAGAGACTCTACTCTGTTTCACTCAACTTGTTTTTTTTTTGTTTGTTTGTTTTGTTTTTTCTATACCTCCTAGGAACTGTACAGAGATGGTGCTGACTGCAGTGGGTTTGCCCCTCACACACACACACACACACACACACACACACACACACACACACACACACACACGCACACACACTTCATTTTCTGCTGATGCTATTACTAAGAGACATACCAGCTTCCAGCTGCAAAGATCATACTGTCCTTCTCTATTGCTTCCATCTGTTTTTCTTCAATGAAATTCACACACTTTAATACACTGAGGAAACAACGGAGACATTGATTTTTCCTTTCAAGGTGTATAACCTACTTTGAAGACTTAAGGACCCAACCAATGTATTTCTAAAACACTGCCTTTCTGTTTTGAGGAGCATCCCTTCAGAAGTAAACTTGTTCTCCATTGAACTTGTCTTCTTCCTTCATATTCCAATGTCCAGACTGAACCCTTGATCTGGCTTTCTTTTAAAATGGAAACTGTTTCATGTTGCCCTCAAAGTAAATGAGTATGCTCCTTATATGGGCTTCTTTTCATTTCAAAATGATAACATTACAGATACATTTAAATAATAAAAGGTACTGAACCCTACCTATATAAAATACACTCTGTTGGTTGAATAAAAGGTAGTACCGAGTAAAATGTCCTATGATAGTAACAAATTACTTAAAAAAAATACTCTAGACAACTAATCATGATATATGTCAAGTCAAAGTGTAATAAAGTCAAAAATCATACTTGATTAAGATGTAATATAGTTTCCTAAATGAAAATATGGCTGGTGATGCCCTCATATTTCTCTTCTGAGTGATGAAATTATGATAGCATATCATAAATAATCTTTAAATTTCTCCTCATTAGAACTTGGAATCTTTCATTTAGATTTACAATGGTCTTCACAGACTTGCTGTTTTATGCCTGAACATCATAAAATATTCACGGGTCAGCATTTTTCATGTTGAACTGAAATTCTGGAATTGTCTAAAATAATCATATAATGATCTTTTTGTCTGACTTTTTAACATCACTTCTTCCATGTCTATAACATCTCCCTCCCTGATGGGGTGTGATGTGAGAATTGTAAACTGAAGCAAACTGGTTTTTTTTTGTTTGTTTTGTTTTGTTTGTTTTATGTCCAGGTTGTTTACAGTCATGGTGGTTCATTGCACCAATACAAACCGAATGAAATGTTATATATTAGCTTATTTGTCACCGATTAACTTTTTATAGATCAATTTGAGTGCATCTGGATTAAGGTTGTAGCTTATCAATTTCGAATAATGCCCCAGTTGATAATGTCATGAAGTATCTCTTAAGTATAATGATGTTCTTTCCTTTGCCATACACACTCAAAAGTATAATGACTAGATTCATGTGGTTATACCATTATCAAATTATCATTACATATTTTTGTTATAATCCATTATTAAGTATATAAATAATGTTTTTGGGTGACAAAAGCTAAGAAAAATCTCTATATACCATATATTCTATGAAAATAAAATGTAATATACTTCCATTTATAAAGGAGAATTTCCTTTCAAGAATATTGGATAATATATACTAATACCTACTGTTTCAATTGCATCTTTCCACCAAAAGCTACTGTGTGCATCAGAAAAAAAAATTGACTTCAGTACTAATTACAAGGGAGTGTAAGTATGCAGAGTCTCTTTAATTTGATACTTACTGTTGTAAAATATGAAAGAAGCAAATCTGGGAAGTAATGATGAAAAGAAAAGTCAAACTAAAGAAGGATAAAAATTCCTTGTCATGATGCTATAGAACCTGTTCGGGTGTGTGAACATGCACTTGTCACCTGGCCAAGATTTGCATAGGAAGCCAACATACTAATATTTGCAGGATGAAGAGCATGCAGGGCTTTTAATCCCAGGGAAACCCTGATCATGCTCAGAACCATAAGACTCTTGATTAAGAGTTAGAAACAAATGATAACAGCCAGAGGAAATATTTTAATATCTCTGGGAAATCTTCTTATAAAATACTATGACTTATAAATACTATGACTTTCAAAAAAAAAGAATTCTTGGTGAGATATTTACAAAGCATCTGTCAACCCAATTTTTGGTCATGAAAAACTGAATCCTTGGGTCTTATGGTAGGACAACCAAAGCCAGTCCTTCTTTCTCTCACCAGTGACTCAGGCCAGTACTATGTATGGATTTCTCCAGCAGAAACAGCAACAGATGCTCCAGTGCAGAGTCTCAATAGAATTGGATTCATGATTATACATTCTCATATTGTTACTGTGTTTATTTTATTGTATTGTCTTGTTTAAAAGATACCACTCAAATTGTCAGTGCCTCCATGTTCTGTATGAATGAAGACTGGATTCATTGACTTTTATGCCCTCAGAGTCTAGGATAAGAGCAATTAAATTATTAGTATATGTGAAGAATAGCCCAGATGAAAACAGTAAGCCTAGTACTTCTTAAACTTTTCTATTTCACTTTTCTTTGAGTCTATGAAATGATACATTCATCTACTGAGAAATTGCTTGGGAGTATTTTGTCATAAATTTATGTAATTGCAAAATTTTGTCCATTATCTTTTTAAATGTAAATAAAATGATAATCATAAAAAAAAGAAGTCATTTAGTTTGTGAGACAGCTTGAAGGTCACTGAGTCTCAGGAATTCTTAACAGAAAAATATATATTTTCCTTACCGTCTAAACAAAGATCATATAATAGTTTATCTTTTCTTCTGTAAAATATTCTACTCATTCTATATGACCACATAATAAAGAGCAGAAAAAAATTAATCAGAGTGCCAAAGAGGGATAAATATGAACATGAACTATAGGTATGCATCAGGAATACAAAAGACTAAAATGGGAAGGGCAATGATTATATATATATATATATATATATATATATATATATATATATTATATATATATTATATATATATATATAAAAACATATATAATCATCAGAGTGAAATGAAGAGAATATATTAAATGTAAATGCATCAGGAATAAAAATTTATATTATTGAATTCATTTATGAAAGGCATGGTGAATAAAAAACAAAACTCCAGGATGTGGAATGTAACACTTGTGACATCATTGTCTAAATGGTCTCTGGCAGTGTCATGCTCCCAAAGATAGTCATGATCAATGCACATATAGGCAACACCCAATGAGCTTAGTAGGATCTGGAAAAGTAACGATCAAAAGAAATCACCATATGTAATGCAGACTAGCTTACGTGTCCATGAGAAGAACAGAAGAAGCAAAATGAAGGGCAATGGACATTATAATAATTCACTGTATACATATATGTAATGCCAACCAAATAATTGAAATACCCAAAGTAGCAATGAAGTACTGCCCACATTTCACTCAATGTTCTGTTCACTTGTGTTCTGTTTCCTTAAAATTAATAAGGGAAAAACATTTACCTATTCAGCTCTAATGAAACATAAACTTGAATAATCTGTTAATTCAGAAGAGCAAGAATATAAATTTAACAACCTTAATAAGTGATACAAATGTTCATAATTAGAGCACTTTACAAAAGTAACGAGTCAAACACATTTAGAGGGAAAAATTATTATTTATATTTTGAATAAAATATTTGATATACACACCAACAATTTCAATATCAAACTACTGGAATACAAAATTTAAAAAACAAGTCACATGAACCACATCTTATTGCCTGGCCTAGTCAATCTTTGTGATAATGAAGTAGTATTGAGGGTCTGCCAAATAGTAGGTTTATTGTATTTAAAAAATGTTTAGGATATCAAGGGTCGAGCCCACCTAAACAGTTTTCATGTTCTATCCTAGTGAATTTTTCCATTATAAAAAGGCCCACTTGTTCTTCAGTTTTGATATCTTAAGTACCACTTCTCTATATATTGGTAATCCTTTTGGGGCCTTAGTAATCATATTAAAACAAAAAAGGTAATTGCATTAAAACAAAAAACACTCAAATATTAAAGTGTAGAATTTTGAATAGAAGAATGATACAAGGTATCATGAAGCAAACAAGACCCAGTTGTGGACATTATCCTCTCTACGTATGGAGACACTTGAAAATATTTGAATTACCAAACCTATAATGTCCATTCTTCCTCTACCTTCTTTGGTCATGCAAATATCAATATAATTAATAAACCCCACTTAATTTAAAAGTGGTCCTCACTCCTGTATTCCGCATCCTAAACATTCTTCTACTTCTCCAGAAGTCCTATTATTACCCATTATTCTAGAAAACAGCAAATGAAATATTACTTTAAATGGTGGTAACCTTCCTGCGCAATCACTGAGTCATATTTTCATAAATTAAATACAAAGTATAATTTTAGCACACATGGCACGGATCTTAAACATGATAAAACGTATTTTATCATTCAAAAATGACAGAGTTTGGTTGAAGGTTATGTAAATGTCAAGACTATGGATGGCTGTTTGCCTCACCTCTTCTCTGTTGGTTTTACTAAAATCAGTAACAATCAGATTCACATGACCTCTTGCACTCAGGCCTGACATGTTTGACAAGTTCAAATGTGATAGAAATCATGACCTAAGACTTGCAGGCAGGACTGAGGACGACATTGAAAATGATTGCCAGTCTATTTTGTCTTTCCAAGATAATTTTGATAAAAAAGGCAAAAATAACAATAAATCCTAAGATTCATGCCAGAAAAACTCAGTTTACAAGTAGATAAGAGTTTTGACTAAACTAACTGGAAATGAGGCAAATTAGAAGGTGAGTCAGAACACTCTAAAATTGAAGCATTAAAGTGGATTTTTGATTTATTATATTAATAATAATAATTGTACAAAGCTTGGTTAATAACAGTACAGAAGATAACTACTTTTTAAAAGAACCTGTTAATTTTATAATTTCTAAAATGTAAACATGAAACTTTGCTTGATTTTTATTTACATTCATGATGTACTACTTGCATCATAGCCCCAATAAATGTACACATTGTTATAATGTTTTTTTTCTTTTCTATATTCTTTATTTACATTTCAAATGATTTCCCCTTTCCCAGTTCTCCTCTCCCCGAAAGTCCCATAAGTCCTCTTCCCTCCCCCTGTTCCCCAGTCAACCCCCTCCTGCTTCTCTGTCCTGGTATTCCCCCTACACTGCTACATCTAGTCTTTCCAGGACCAGGGGCCTCGCCTTCCTTCTTCTTGGGAATCAATTGATATGTGAATTGTGTCTTGGGTATTCGAGCTTCTAGGTTAATATCCACTTATCAGTGACTGCATACCATGTGTAATCTTTTGTGTTGGGTTACCTCACTAAGTGTATTTTCTAGTTCTGGCCATTTGCCTAAAATATTCATGAGTTCATTGTTTTTAATTGCTGAGTAGTATTCCACTGTGTAAATATACCACATTTTCCATATCCATTCCTCCATTGAGGGACATCTGGGTTCTTTCCAGCCTCTGACTATTATAAATAAGGCTGCTATGAACATAGTGGAGCATGTGTCCTTATTGCATGCCTGGGAAGCCTCTGGGTATTTGCCCAGGAGTGGTATAGCAGGGTCCTCTGGGAGTGTAGCGCCCAGTTTTCTGAGGAACCACCAGACTGCTTTCCAGTGTGGTTGTACCAGCTTGCAATCCCACCAGCAGTGGAGGAGTGTTGCTCTTTCTTCACATCCTCGCCAAAACCTGCTGTCTCCTGTGTTTTTGATTTTAGCCATTCTGACTGGTGTGAGGTGAAATCTCAGGGTTGTTTATTTCCCTAATGAATAAGGATGTTGAACATTTCTTTAGGAGCTTCTCAGCCATTTGTTACTCTTCAGGTGAAAATTCTTTGTTTAGCTCTGTACCCCATTTTTAATAGGTCTATTTGGCTCTCTAGAGTTTAACATCTTGAGTTCTTTGTATATATTGAATATTAGCTCTCTGTCGGATGTAGGATTGGCAAAGATCTTTTCCCAATTTGCTGGCTGTCATTTTGTCCTTTTGACAATGTCCTTTGTTGTACAGAAACTGTAATTTTATGAGGTCCCATTTGTCAATTCTTGATCTTAGAGCATAAGCTATTGGTGTTCTGTTCAGGAAATTTTCCCCTATAATGGTTAAAAACCTCAAATGTTTAGAGCTAGGAAATTATGAAGATAGAAGTTTGAAAAATTTGCAGAGCAATGTCTAATGACTTTCAAGGTGAGACAATATATTACTGAACTAGATTCTCGCCATAGATATCTCATACTTCTGTGGCAGTTTTGTAGAAATTCCAAGTATGAATTTAGATCTACAGCATACATCGTAGTTTTACCTGTAAAGCAAGGAAAACCTCACCCTTTAAAATTTAAAATCGAAACGAATATTGCTTACTAATTGAGTCAGTCAAACATTCTAATGTGTTCTCCCTTCTGAATAAATTCTGAACGTCTGAACTCCTATTCTTAGCTCTTGATCTGTCTCAAGGCAAAGAATTTTTGACATTTATTCATCTGTATTTAAGTTTTCTTCTCCTTTATTGATGTCACAGTTTTATAAGTTTTTCTTTCATTTTTTTCTATTATCAATCACAACTCTTTTATTGGAATTCTGTTTTTATCTAGTTTGAACCAAGGTTTAAGAGAAAAATTTTCATTATTTTTTGTCCATATAGAAACTATTAGGATATTAGAAGCATTGGTTTCTTAACTCCTTTGGAATCTAGCAGGGCACCATCTAGTATCCTGTATATTAAGTCACAAGAAAGAAGCTTTTAGGTTAGATTTAACTCACTTAAACAATATGTACTTATCTTCAGTTTCTGAAAGGAAATTGAAATCAAGAACAATGAAAATGAACTGTAATGTTTGGGAAGCCATTTGTATTCCCTTCATCAGCATCTCATCTGTGGCTTCCTTATACCCAACACCTGAAATTTGTTAGATAGTATATTAGGACTGGGTGGAATATTGAGAGCAAAGGTGGGAAAATGACATTAAAAACATATTTACACTTACATATATATATATGTGTGTGTGTGTGTGTGTGTGTGTGTGTATGCGTATATGTGTGAAAACAGATGTACCTACATTTTATTTATTATACACACAAATACACACATATATAACTATGTACATATGTATATGTATATGATGTATATGTATATGTATATATAGCTATTAGAGAAAAATAGTACAGTGGCATAAAGATAAAGGCTGCACATGGGAGTTGTGTGAGTAAGGAAAAGGAAAGTGTTGTAATTAGTTTCAAGGTTAAAAAAAATGCCTACAGAGATGGCTTATTGGTAAAGATATCTGCCATTTCCTAGAAATTTAATACTCGGCACCACCATGTTGGCAAAAAACTCGTTGTCACTACAATTTCTGGGTGGTTAAAAATCAACTTCCGCTGGTGTCTGCAGCCACCAGGCATGCACAGATTTAAATTTAAGCGAAATCAATACAAATGAAAACTTAACAATATGAATAGATAAATAAATAAACAAATAAAATTTTGAAAGAGGTAGAAGTAAATAAAGCACACATTTTCAACTGCAAAAAGGTTTCTGACTTCACATATTTCAAAGTCACTTTTGAAGGATACCAGACTTTATAAACTTCTCTCCAGTAAATCACATCTACATAGTTATAAGATAAAGTATGTAGATACAGTTATATTACCAAACTCAAACATACATTCAGAACTCTGTACACTTTCATTATAAAATCTTTATGAAAGACTATTTTCTCAACCTAATCTGTCACTCACTAATTTTACTTTGATTTTTTTCTTCTCTACTTCAAATATGTTCTTATTTTAGCACATCATTTTCATAATGTTTTACTATCATTAGCATATATTGCCAAAAGGTAAATTTTTCATATTTCATTTTGTACTCAAATAAATCTCAGCTGAAAAAATATCATAAAATATAATCTTTACCAATAATTTCACCCTACTTGACAGGAGCTAAGAAAAAGATGCAAACCTTTATATTTAAAACTCGAGTTCAGCATTAGATGTTTAAAATATCATAATGAAAAACAGAGGAAAAAATGGGGAAGCCCATAAATTAAAACTTTTTCACTGTGTTGACATCTTGTTTTTAATAGAATAGTTCATAATAGGCTACTATGAAATAAGAAATGAGTTTTAGTTTTGTGGAAACTTGGCTACAGATTTCTTTTTCTTACTAGAACCACAATTCACTATGACCTTGATTCATAACAAAGAATAAAGTCATTTAAAATTAAGAAAAACAATGTATAAAGATTTAGCATCAAAATCCAATGTATTGAGTCTGAGAAAGCTAGAGAACATTTCACAAAAGATATTCTTAGAGTGGATTTTCAGAATTACATTCTTTTCTGCAGGCAGTTCAAATTTTTTTTTTTTTTACTAATCTGTGCTAGAATGTATTCCCAAATGCATAATCCATAGCACCAAAACACAAATCATAGAAAATGTATCTGTAAAAGTTAATAGTGAACATATAAAAATAAATTAATGGCAAAATACAGTAATAAAATTTAAAATATTTTTAGATAATAAAATTAAGCATTTCCAAAGCAAAGATTTAGAGATAATCTAGTTAATAAAACAATTTTATTTATAACATAATGCCTTAGATTAGGTTCATTTGCAACTAAGGAATATTTGTTTGTTTTTTATTAGTATAATCTATGACACATAATATCATATGTGAGACATTGAATAAATAATATTTACAGCAGGGGCAGAATGAGTCAGGCACAGGGATCAGGAAGATCTTGCATCCTGACAGACTGGTCATCAGAGTGCTTCTTTATACAGAACTCAGTAGGCAAGGATAGAATCATGTTGTTCCAAAACATAGATCATATCATTTTCCCTAGACATGTGTTTTGACTTTCTCTTGGTTATACGTTTAGTCATCATTGATAAACTGTGACAGAACAGAGTTATCGTTTATGATCATTTTCCCTCAGCTACCCTATAACACAATATGTAAGAATCTTACGGTTGTAAGGGAACTAGACAGAAAGAAAATCTCCAAGCCACCCTGAACCTATTGCCAATGTCCCAAACAGTGTATTATTAAATCTTAATGAACATAGTGTAAATAGTAAGAAGAGGCTTTTAGTCGGATATGCTCCCAAATTCCCACCAAATCTTTTTTACTTTTAAAGTTTATTTTGTTTGATTATCTTGTTCCTGAGTAAGGACAGGGCAGATGTACAAGGTTATCTTAGAGTCAGCGCTTCATAAGGAGATCTCCTGAATCTTTATTTGAGTCACAACCTCCAAGGCATAAGGAAGACCTTCAGGTAGGGCAGATAAGGGTAACTCCCTAAGACCATGAGGGTCAATATTCTCAGGACTTTCCTGGGGTTGCTTAGAAGCATGCTGGAAGGAGTAAATGATTCATAGGAAAACTGCCATCAATCCAATATAACAGATTGTAGAAGTATTAAAAGTTGTCCCCCAAGCATGCAACATGTGGAGATCCTGACAAAATGTGGAAAACTGCACTGTAGCTATTGTAGTAGTTGAATCCACTTTCCTGGATCTTTTGTCAAGCAGCTGTTCTGACTTTATGAACCTCACTGGACACATTTATACATGATAAGCATCTATATATTTTCATTTATACTATTTATTGATTTAAGATGCATTTTACAGTATTAGGTTTAATAAAGCAAATTTATACTTCTATTTTCAAAGAAGTTGAAACTAGTATTTGTATCTCCAAACTAACTCAAAGACTAAAGTAAATTTAGATTGATCCAATCTAAGTTTTATTCTCATTTGAGAATATCTTTTTGTCAGACCTCATGATACAAAACATTTATCAATTTAAAATTTTATGAAATATGTAGAAAGGTTTAGAGATGAATAATTACTTTTTTCTTTATTCATACTCTGAAAATTTTTAGACTTAGTTGAATTCATGTTCTAACTAGGTATATGACAAATTATTGTTGAAGCTTTCATGGGAATATTAAAACTTTCAGCAAATAACAATACTTAATTTTGTTATACATAAAATATGTTACTCATGTTACAATCCAAAAGCTACAACATAATTTCTCTTAAGTTTATACCATCAGTCAGTAATTTTAGTTTGAGAAAGCTTAATTTATGAACATTGCCTGAACCATCTAATTTTGTTTCAGAAAGTTGTACTGTATTTCTAGCATCTTCAAACATTTCATTCACGACTATATTAATCATTTCCAATGAATTGTCCAGCATTTTTTAATGTTATAATTTTGTCTATTACAAAATGTGTTATTAAATAACAATGTTCAGTGTCTTAGTCAGTTGGCTATTGCTGTGAAGAGACACCATGACTATGGCCAGTCTTGTAAAGGAAAGCATTTAATTTGGGGCTTCTTTATGGTTTCAGAGTTTTAGTCCTTTGTTGGTATGGTAGGAAACTTGGCAGTATGCAAATAGATATCATAGTATGGGAAATGTTCAAAGTTTCTAGATCCTGATCCTCAGGTAGTAGAAAGAAAGAGATACTGGGCCTGAACTGAGCTTTTAAAAGCCCAAAGACCACCCTCAATGAAATACTTCCTCTACCAAGGCCATGCCTAGTCCAACAAGGCATTCTTCCTAATCCCTCTCATGTGACCTCAGGACTCCTGAATAAATATTCAAGTCTATGAGCTGATGAGTGCCATTCCTTTCAAACTACAATAAGAAATTATATATACATATATATATACAGTTTCTATTGCATTTCATTTAATTTTTTAATTTTTGCTACATTTGCCCCTCACCTTTGTGCTATTGTAATATAGTATTATCCTAAAAAAATAAAAATAATAATATATATTTGATTTAAGAGTACCTCTGTGATATGCTTTGATGATATAGTTCTGCAATGTTAGACAATAGTATATAGACTGTTGAAAGAGCTTTTGTTTCTAAAATAATAATTTATTAATTCATATTAAAACAGAAATATTGGAATAAAAATCTATGTAGCCTGTGAGATTTCATTTGCAGAGTTAATGTATAATTTATTTTATGTATTGCAGTCATTTATGTTTTTGGAATGTCCAGCATAATGTAAAAATTAAAAATCTCCTTTTATACCACTAATATCTAGAGGTTTCAGTATTTGACAAATGGTCTGGTCTCCATCTGCACCCTGGAGTTAACCCTGTGGCACAACTATCTAGACACAAATTCTGCCCAGAGAGAGCTGGTCTCCCAGGAGTACTATCACTCCTAAGTTCACAGGTGAGACAAATGAGGATAGGATAACCATTACATAGACAAGAATTTTATCTATTCTGTGGGAAGATTTCCAGAAGCATGAGTAGAGCAATGGTTCAATACACAAGTTATTTGGATGCTCTAATATTTGATGATGCTTGCCGTTACTAAAGCTTAAAGATATGCTAAATTTAAATTAATCTAATATAATTTGCATGCTCAATTTAGAATATCTCCTTGCTATACATCTTGGGATATCATATTAATTCATTTGAAAATTGTATAATAATTAAGAATATGTAAAAGTTCAGAGAGGAAAATATAAAAATTACTTTTCATGGGGTTTTAATGACCATTTAATTAAGTAAATAGAAAGGGCATCCGATTGATAGTATTTAAGTAATTTATATCCATTAACGCCTTGATTGATTGATATCATGCACACATCAAAAAAAAAAGTGTACAACCCAAACTTTTGTTTTAAGGCTTTTTAAAGCAATATTCATTTTGGACTTTTTGAAACACATTGTGTACCTCAAAATAGAAAAAAAAATATGTATTTCAGATGGTAGAAAAGCAGTCAAAGAATTAACTAATTCCATAATTTAAATTTACTCTCAAGGTAGTCTCAAAACAGATATTAGGTCAACATAAGCTGCTGAAATTTTGCCAGCAGCAAATTACTTTGTGTTGTGTATCTGACTTCCTAAGATCAAAACTCACAAGGTCGGCCTCATTTGTATTGGTTGAATAATGAATAAAAGTATTATCATAAATATTTGAGGGATTGTTTCACATAAGTTGTTTTAAATGATTTGTTCTATGGTGATGATGACAAGTTCCTATTTATTGTTTTCAGTACTGGGAAGGAAAATGACAAAACTGACCATGAAAATGACCTGATGTTTTTAAAGATTAAAATATAAGCAACATGTCATTGAATGATATAAAAAGTTCCAACAACATGAAAAAAAGTTGATATAGTAGAAGAATTAGAGAAATGATAAAGCAAGATGATTGAGTAAGAGGAGTTAATTGTGGCAGCCAGGTTTCTCTTATTATAATGAATATCTTAAACCATTGCTTTATGAAAACACAGGGATTATTTGGATCAAAGTTCCAGAGATTGTAGTCCTTGAGAGGTTGGTATGTGCTCTGTGTCTGTGATAAATTTTGGTATCAAAGAGCAATCATGAGATACAGAAAAACTAATCCCTCATTATTTTGATCATAAATGTACAGAACTGTAGTAAGCTATAGCATGGATTAACTATTCCTTAACCCCCTGCAGTGAATTAGCAAGAAATGCCCCACTCACAGATGCAAATATTTGACTATGTGTTCCTCATTGGTGATAATTTTGGATGTCCTGAAACCAGGTAGAGGAACAGTAGTGATGGAGAAAGCATCTAACCTTTGTCCTAAACAAATTCTTTCTTTGCTAAATTGTTTTTGGACAAGGCTTTTTATTACAGCAACAAAAGTGAAGTAATGTTTACACTCCCAGATGATATTATCTGAGAACGTCCAATAGTCCTATCTCTTAAGGGTTCAAGACCCTCACAATACAATTAAGATTGATTTTCACATAGGTTTGCAAAGAGACATTTAGTATGAAACTATAGTGGGATGTAAATTTATGCAAAATCATGATTAATGTCTTTATAAACACAGAATTTGGAAAATATATGGCAAGTATTTTGAGTGTAGCTTCTTGTGGTGGGCATATGAATACACTGGAGATCACAGATGTTGCTTCTGTGCCATTTCATTTCTAACTGAGGTAGAAAACTATACAGTCAGCATAAATCACAGATGTAAAACAAATTGATGTAATTTAAACAATGAACTAAAAACCTTACATAATAGTAACATAGAGAATGAAATAGTGAAGATGAAGAGTGCAACTAGAGGGGTAGTCTAGGAAGTTTAGTAACATATCAACAAACAGAAACCTAAGTTAGTCACACACTTATCATGTACTTATGTTACATTGTGTTTTATAACAACCATCCATATATATTTCTATGGGTTCAGTCATTAAGTAGTCTTAAATTAGGTATGATTTTTTTAAAAAAGAAATCAAAATGTAAAGAGAAAGGAAAATTTTGTTAAAAAATTCCTAGGGACAGAAGTCAGAATATAAGGTTCCATAATGTCCTAAAACTTACAAGATTTTTTTTTAAGATCAGAAGTCATTTATTTATTTTTTATTTTCTATATTTTTTTATTTACATTCCCAATGATTTCCCCTTTCCCGGTTCTTCCCTCCCCGAAAGTCCCATAAGCCCTCTTCCCTCCCCCTGTTCCCCATTCACCCTCCTCTCGCTTCTCTGACCTGAATTTCCCCTACATCCAGTCTTTCCAGAACCAGGGGTCTCCCCTTCCTTCTTTGAAATCAATTGATATGTAAATTGTATCTTGGGTATTCTGAGCTTCTGGGTTAATATCCCCTTATCAGTGACTGCATATCATGTGTGTTCTTTTGTGATTGGGTTACCTTACTAAGGATGATATTTTCCAGTTCTGACCATTTGCCTAAGAATTTCATAAATTCATTGTTTTTAATTGCAGAGTAGTATTCCATTGTGTAAATATACCACATCTTCTGTATCCATTCCTCTGTTGAGGGACATCTGGGTTCTTTCCAGCTTCTGGCTATTATAAATAAGGCTGCTATGCATAGTGGAGCACGTGTCCTTATTGCATGCAGGGGAAGCCTCTGGGTATATGCCCAGGAGTGGTATAACAGGGTCCTCTGGGAGTGTCATGCCCAGTTTTCTGAGGAACCGCCAGACTGCTTTCCAGGGTGGTTGTACCAGCTTGCAATCCCTCCAGCAGTGGAGGAGTGTTCCTCTTTCTCCACATCCTCGCCAACACCTGCTGTCTCCTGTGTTTTTGATCTTAGCCATTATGACTGGTGTGAGGTAGAATCTCAGAGTTGTTTTGGTTTGCATTTCCCTAATGACTAAGGATGTTGAACACTTCTTTAGGTGCTTCTCAGCCATTCGATATTTTTCAGGTGAAAACTCTTTGTTTAGCTCTGTACCCCATTTTTTAATAGGGTTATTTGGCTCTCTGGAGTCTAACTTCTTGAATTCTTTGGATATATTGGATATTAGCCCTCTGTCTGATGTAGGGTTGGTAAAGATCTTTTCCCAATTTGTTGGCTGCTGCTTTGTCCTTTTAACAGTGTCCTTTGCCTTACAGAAACTTTGCAATTTTATGAGGTCCCATTTATCAATCCTTGATCTTAGAGCATAAGCTATTGGTGTTCTGTTCAGGAAAATTTCCCCTGTGCCCTTGTGTTCAAGGCTCTTCCCAAGTTTCTTTTCTATTAGTTTCAATGTGTCTGGTTTTATGTGGAGGTCCTTGATCCACTTGGAGTTGAGCTTAGTACAGATTTTTAAAATCATTCTCAATTATACATAAGCACTGGTGGTTAGTGAAAAGAAGGCTGAACATTGGACATGCTACTTGCATGTTCTGTAGGAAATTTTCAGGGTATAGATACTGTAAGTTGTCACCAGGATTGGGTCAACTGTTTATCTGAGGCTTCAGTTTTTCAGTGACTTGCACTCTCCTAAGTGTTCCCTATCACTCTGATCCCTATAATTTCAATGAATGTGGGTGCTTTCAATTTTCACTCTACATTAGTATTTTCTCTGGCATGAATAAACATTCGTTCACAGTCACCCCAGGAAAAGTCACACAGCACATGCCAAATCTTCATGGCCAAATTAATTAAAGTAAACAGCTAATTAAATAAGCTTTGTTTCTTCATGTACACAGGCTTTCTGTACCTAAAAACAGGGACCAAGTTTTAACCAGTGAACATGAGGAAGACAGGGTTTTAATGTCAGCGCTATGATTTTGGCCAGTCAAAATAGAGTTATAGGAGCAGAGTATAAGTTAGCCATAATGACCCCCTGAAATAGTGATATCCATATAGGGTAGTTGGAACAAGGTCATCCCTGTGATTATTGTCTCCCAAATTATCTCTAGGAACCTGAAGCACTCACCTTGCAGATGGGAGGAAGCTGAAAGAAGAGATGGATTTTCATCTCTCTGCTCATTGGACTAGGCCTTGCTATCTCACTGACTGTGACAGGAACCAATGGGGGAGCCCATGTTCAAACACAACATTTGGCCAGCAACTTTCAAGACAAGCTTGACCAGGCAATGGCTTCCACTACAGCCTGTCTTGAGTCTCTTCAGTGCCAGATAACCTCCTTTGCAGGAGTTGCTTTCCTAAATCTGAGAAACCTGGACTTACTGACTGCTGAACAGGGAGGGACTTGCTTTTCGCTGGGGGAGGAATGTTGCTTCTATATCAATAAATCTGGGCTGGTAGAACAAGATATACAAATGCTCAAAGAGCTCGGGGGAAGCTCCAGGCATGCTATACTCCCAAAACCCCTTCCCCTTGGTATTCTAACCCCTCGGTAGCCTGGATTATTTCCCTTCTTGGCCCCATACTAGCCATTGGAGCCTTGCTTCTCTTGACATCCTGTATCATTCAGTATCTAAAGCAATAGATGAGTAACATTACAATAATCACTACCAATCAGGTCTTGATTCAATATCAAACTGTTCCCAACATAGGAGACAGTTATTCTGATGACACTACTCCCTTATAAAAAGAAAAGGGGGAGTTGTGGGGTGGAGGGCTGTGAAAGGTATCCTGGTTCCTGGTTGAGCTAAGGCTAGAAACCCCAGTGACAGGGACAGATGACATTTGGACCTGCTCCTAGACACCAGTCTCCTGTCACTTAGCTACACCATCCCCTACAGTCCCCTACAGAGAGGTCTGTGGCCATCAGTCATGTAGGAGCAGCACCCCAAGCCCTCCCACATGCAGATAAGATATCACCTTTTTGATCAAGTCAATAGGAAGTCACTGCTGTCCGACCCTGACCCACCACAAAACTGAATGTAAGAATCCTATCTAAAAGGAATGAAGGTCTGTCATCTGAGAGCTGTAACATTGTCACTAGGGGAAGATCTGCTCTACCTAAAACGCCACCAAAAACTCCCCTGCATCCATCATTGCCACGTCATCCTCCTGCAGGCTCAGCCTGGCCCAGCTCAGCTCAGAGGAACCAGAGCAGAATCTTGGAGCAACTGAAGTGCCAGCAGCAGAGAAGGGAGGTGGAGGCAGCTGTAGGAGCAGAGCAGAGGAGACATTTCCCCCTCCTTGCTCAAGTTCTCTCCCCTTCCCCTAGACCCTCACATCTGTCCGGGTCAGAGATCTCCGTGGAAAGTCTCCAGTACACAGGCCCACAAACAGGTAGTCATAGCAAGGGAGTCAAAACTTCATTGAAACAAACTTTGAGTTGCAAGATGATTATAATAACTTTTTGAAACAAAGGGACGGTGATTATTTCCTGGAAGAAGCAGTACTGAACAATTTGTAGCTAAGGTTACAAATGGGGAATATCCAAACCTTTGAGAAACAGTGGTTTAATCATAAACAGGACTGAGCCTAGTTTGCTCTTTACTGTAAGATGGCTTTTAGTTCTAAAGACGAGGCAGGCTGCTTTATCACCTGTCCAAGGTTCTGAGATGTTATAAATTTAAGAATCTCACATGACAAATTAAATGACCAAATTGATCATTATACTGATATGCATATATTCAGAATTTAAATTATGAGGAGTTGCTATTGTATAAGGAACTGATACAATAGCAAGACTGTGAAGAAGTAAAAAGAACAACAAAAGAATCTGCGAGCCAACCGAACGAAAACAAAGAAGACAAAATATTTCTAATATTATCTACATGACTAGTATTAATATAGAAAGGAAGCTCCAGTTTCCAAAATTCCCACAATTAGACAAAGGCCAGTATTCCTCAGGAACTTATGAAGCCTCTTCACCTCTACCGTAGGAGCCATTTCCTTATCATTAGCAGAAGGAACAAATAGCTGCATGTGTTGCTTATTAACATACCAAAGCACATCCTGCCTCCAGGTTCCCTCCATATCATCCCAAGTACCTGTTAAAGATTCCACAGTCCAGAGTCCCAGTTCTTCTCAGTTCATCTGACCTTCCCCTTCTCTAAACTTCCCTAACTCCCAAGCTTCTGTTCCCCAGCTATTCTTTTAAAAATATATATAACTCTTGTATATACCAGATATGCTCTCTATTGATCGTTTTTTTTTTGGGGGGGCGTCTCTCTATTTTGCCAACACTCATTTTATCTTCATTAATCCTCAAGTTTCTCTCTCTCTCTCTCTCTCTCTCTCTCTCTCTCTCTCTCTCTCTCTCTCTCTCTCTCTCTACTACTGCACCTCTCATGGCCAAGTCCATTCTGTGGACCATATTTAGACTTTAGGATTACTCCTTTCTTTGTCTATGGTGGTTTCTTTTAGATGTCTCTAAGTGTTCTCCCTTTGATATCTACAATTCAAACATTCTCCTTAACCATACTACATAACAATCATGTAGTCAGTTTATACAAAAGTTATGTTACAAGTGTTTGATGCAATTCAAATACTTCTACATATATGCGCATATATATGTTAATGGATAAGCTTGTATATGTCTATCTTTCTGTATGTATAACTATAGAAGTTAATATATTTCTGAACTGCATTGCCTTAATATCAATATACTAAATTCTCTGTGTACTACAATATGCAATTTTTTATTTTCCATAGTTAAGCAGTGAAAATTTTACAAAAGCACTAGAAAAATAATGTTCCATTGTCCCATACTTCTTATTGGATCCTGAATAGAAGCTAATTTTCTTGGTTTTCTAGAAATTACAGATGACTGTTCTTCTGGAATATATGATAATTATGCAATTGGTATTCTAAAGTTATGCAACCATAGGTAAATTAAAATCATAAATTAGAACAAGCCCATAGAACTTAATTTAGATTCCATTCATAGTCTCCCTATATTAATGATTGTACTTTTTAAATATTATCTTTAGTAAAAGTTGGTTTCTTCTGTACATTTTTCAATTTATGCATATCATGCAGTTCCAATATCAAAACAATTCTTAGATACAAGTTTTGGGAAAATAAACAAAAGTAAGCAAATGACAGCACTGCTTACAGTTCGTCCTTCATGTTTTGAATTTCTTTGGATTATTTCTGCCCTTGTGCATTTTTCATAGTCTTTGGAGAGTTGATCTGAGAAATCCAGCCAAAAGTTTGAATTTTAGGCTGTGGGGAAACTAATCCCTAAAGAGTTTACATCACTTTATAGCATGAGAATTACAAGATACAGCCATTTAATCGAAAAAGGAAATTTGCATTATATGAAACAAAAATATTGCTGCCAATACTGGAAGGCAAGGCTAGAATTATTTAGAAATAAATGCTGACAATGGAGAATTATATTACATGTATTACGATATAATGTATATTATAATTACATTATGTATATTATGATATATTATAACTATAATATATTATATATATGGAGTGAATATCAGTTCTGTGTCTAATAATATCTTCAGCATATTATTATAGTATTTAATCAATGTGCACTATTTGAGTATTTTACTTTATAAGCTTATTTAAATATATAATTAGCATTCAAATTAGATCCTCATAATAATTTAGAAACTCAATAAATAAATAAAAATAAAATTAAGTAATATAAATAACTTTTCTATTAAAGAAAGTTTGTGCTGGGCAATGGCTCCACATGCTTTTAATTCTAGCACTTGGGAGGCAGAAAGACACAGATCTTTGCATTCTAGACCAGCCTAATCTACAGAGGACAGTCAGTACCTCACAGAGATATCTTATTTGACAAAAAAGAAAAGAAAAGAAAGAAAGAAAGAAAGAAAGAAAGAAAGAAAGAAAGAAAGAAAGAAAGAAAGAAAGAAAGAAAGAAACAATAATATAATCACAAGTAATAATTGAGTAGTATTAAGAGGTTCCTAAAATGACCTAAGGAAAAAACAGAATGGCATATTTTACATTTACAAAATAAAATATATTTTCATGTTTTGTACATAAATAATCAATAATATTTATAACCTTGTAAATATTTATGTATTTAGCAAGAGAGTTCTATAATACATTTGATTACTTTATGATAAGTAGACAATTAAATAAAGATGTCCAACACTGAATATTAATTGTGTAATATCTATTTAAACTGTTCTAAGAATAGTGTATGAAACGTTCTCTCTGTGTCTGTGCAAGGTTGTGTTTCTGCATGCATTAAAGTTAAGTAACTTGATGCTTCAATAAAAAGGGCCATGTTCATGAGCCAAAGACAAACAGTACATTGACAACATGTCTTTGCTATTGAATGTCCTATTTACCTTGGCTGCAGCACCCCATTAAAAGCCATATAAATTATTATCCAGTTTTACTCCAGTGGTTCAAAATATATTACTTACACATCTCTTAAGGATTAACTTATCTCAGCATATACCCATAAGTCATGCAGAAAAATCAAATTATCCTCAAATGCCCATAGACCTATATTCTTCATTAATAATGACACACATTTCATGTACAGACATTTAATAGTGTAGCACAGTTAATATGCTTCAAAGATGACCCTATAACACTCAGGATTATTAACTACAAGGAGCCTGAGCAGCAATTCAAGGATGGTAGTTACTTGGCAGTACAGTAGATCATTTTAACACGGGATATACCTGATAAATTTCTGCTACTCTACACATCAATTTTTTCCTCTACCTTTTCCCTTTAGAAACAATAAAAGAAAAATTTGAAGAGGAATTTACTTTAGTTATTCCAAATCAATAGTGCTAAAATCTGACCTGCTACATAGAAATTTTTCAGTTTTCTAAATCTATTCTTAAAATACATATTCTCAACTTAAAAACCAAGAGTTACTTTTGAATTTTTATAATCTTGTAATATTTTTGTCAGAGCTATCAATATGAACTTGAAAATCAAACTGAAACAAATAGAAATATAATTAGCATGATCTAGTCACTTAAGCTTACATTAGGTATAATAAATATGAATTAAAAATACAAATATATCCATATATACTAGAACTTTCAGAGAAAAAAATGTGGTATGGAAACTCTTCTCTAAGTAACTAGTTATAAAGAGTAATAATATTGTCATTGAAAAATTTGTGGATTTATCTATGATACAATTTTTGTGCTGCTGGGGATTAGCTGTGTACTGTAGACATTTTAAAAAGTACTACACAACTGAAAGATCAATCCATTCATTTAAACAAGAATTTTAAGTATTCTATACAAGGTCCCCAGTGGAGGAGCTAGAGAAAGGACCCTAGGAGTTGAAGGAACTTGCAGTCCCATAGGAGAAACAACAATGTTAACCAACCAGTACCCCCAGAGATCCCAGGGACTAAGTCACTAACCAAAGAGTACACATGGAGGGACCCATGGCTCCAGCTGCATATGTAGCAGAGAATGGCCTTGTTGGACATCAAAGGGAGAAGAGGCCCTTGGTCCTGAGAAAGCTTGATGTCCCAGAATAGGGGAATGCCAGGACAAGGAAGCGTGAGTGGATGGGTTGGTGAGCAGGGGAAGGGGGAATGGGATAGGGTGTTTTTGGAGGAGATAACATTTGAAATGTAAAGAAAGAAAATATCTAAAAAAAGTTTTAAAAATGAACATTGATTCATTTAGTTTTATGCCTGTTAGTATATAAATGTGTGTGTGTGTGTGTGTGTGTGTGTGTGTGTCTGTGTGTGTGTGTGTGTGTGTGTGTTGTATGAGTGTCTGCTATATGGATGTGCACCTTGTGTGGGCCTGCTTGGTGGACATGGAGATCTGAAAGACTGTCAAAAACTCCGAGCTTTGGTTACAATCTGTAATGACAGCCATGTAGATGCTAGGTACTGAAGCTGGATTAACAGCTCATGCTTATTTCCAGCACCTTGCTATTCACTATTAACAGATCTCTCTACAGATGTTAAGATTTCTGTTGTTAGCCAAACACATAGCTCTAAAAATAATGGAATATTTTTCAAAATAATGTTCAATCTTAAGAGTTAATCATATAACACTTGAAATGTTAATTGAGAGTCATACATGTATCATAGAATATATAGAATATTAAGAAAAATCCAATGGCAATGAACTAAATGGAGGCACTAATAATAAACGAAATTTTCTTCTTAATTTCCAAGAATCTTAGACACTCCAAAGGAATTTTAATCCTGAGACTTGATCAATTTTTAAATCAAGAAGCAAATTATTTTATTAGTAGATGTTCTGCTAATACCTAATTTAGAAATCATATTATTTTCTTCTATTTAAGAAGTCACACATAGGTTATTATAACATTTTGGTGTAGACTTATTGTTAGATAAATACAAATAGATGAATTTCAGCATGGATTTATTATATTGAATCCCAGTATTTGGTCTACTAATGTGTGATAACTATAGTAAACACATATATTTATTCAGAACAAAATTAGTGGATAAATGAAGGAGTCACAAATGTGTAATAAAGGTAATGAAAGGAAAGACTTGTTTTAAAGAGTTAATAAAAAGTTAGTCATTAATGTATTCATTATATCTACTACCAACATACGAATATCATATGGTGCATTTTACAAGGGAGGACTGTAGTAATACAATTACAGATAATGCAGAAATTATAGACAACTAGACACATTTTATCTGAAAGCCTTTTTTCCTTCTATGTAAATATTACATTTTATTTTTAAATTATTTTGTTTATTCATCAAAACATACAAAAATCATGCAATAAAGATAAGTTTTAACCAAAAAACTAAAAAGCATATATGTCATATGTGTATTTAGAAAATATATCATGTAAATTTAAGTTGAATTTCAAATTGTTTTCTTTTGCATTCACAGAATAATGGCTGACAAAATTTGGCTAGATGTATAAGTATGTTAAGTTCATGTGAGTGGCTGAACAAGATGTCATAGGGGATAGAGAAGAAAATAATCTTGCACTTTAGGAAATGCTGCATATGTAAATACATATTCACATATAAGTAACCCAAATTGAGCATTTGCCCACCTTTTACTTCATTATTTTCTGTGAACCGTGCTCATACTAAAGGTTTTAATGTTTTATTTTAAAATTATTTTATCAGGAGTTTCTTTTAATGCCATTGAAATTTTTTTATTTTTCTTCAATTCATGCATTTTTTTTACAATGAATTTAATTTAAAGTTATAAAGGCTTTTGATTCTTTCCAGTTCTGGTATCCGTGCATTCCCTTAAACTTATATCTAATTTTGGGAAGTGAGGATCCTGTTTATGTATTATCTATTTGTACACTGGTTCATACCTGCTGTATGAAATTTTCTGGAAAGATGAAAAAAATATGCTTGCCACAAAAAGAGAATATGACTGAAAGACAAAAGAAATAGTTTCAACCTAGTCCAGCATGATTATCCAATGAGTTTAATTAGGATTCCTTGCAGAAGCCATGCACAATTAATAAGAGTTTCACCATTGAGAAGGAATTTCTCCCATGCATTTGTTCATTTCCTACACATTTTTAGGGTTTTATGAGCTATCTCTCTACCCATAAGGGGATTCGAGTAAGCCCAATAATGGGCAGGGCTCCAAGACTAATTACAGCTACTGAATGTTCAAACTGGCACATTCTACATTTCTACCTATTCATTGAGCTGGGAAAATTTCCAGAAGAATTCATCATTTGATGATTTACATTCAATTTATAGAGATATTTAAACACTAAATATCTATGTACCTATAAAAATTAATTTAAGGAAATATTCCTAAATTTACACTTTAATATTTTTGACTTAGGTCATTTTTATTCTTAATGATTTTCTGAAGAAAATGAAATTATTCACACTATTTTACAAAATAAAATCTCACTTATTCAATACTTTGAAAAATAGTAGTCATGTAATCTATTAAATATGTAAATATATGTTACTGATGTTCACATGTTCTCTGCATAGATAAATGAAAATGTGTTAATTGATAGGCACACTGATATTTCCTTAAGTGTGACTTGTTATTGGTAGGTCTTCTTGAAATACAAAATTTTACTTACAAATTTAACAAACTATTACTATTTCAATCAACTTATATAATGACAACTAGCCTAAGAAGTGGGCGGAGTAAAAGACAAAGAAGTCAGTCATCCATGATATTATAGAACATGTGGGGTTTAATATTTAATGAATGAAGAATGAAACTAATTAATTCAGTTACAGTCCAGTGAGCTGATCATCACCCTATAAAAGTACTGCCATCTATGGAAAGTTAATAGATGAGACACAAGAGCCTCAGAGGAATAGTTTGTGTTGCTTTAAGTTGTAGTAAAAATAAATGATTAAATTGTCAGACATCTTCTATTTTCTTCTTAGAATAAACAAACAAAAACAAAAATCTACACTTATCTGCCAAAATACTAGAGAGTACCACCTCACTATAAAGTAATAGTTTATTACCAGATAGCTTTGAATATAAACTTTTGATTTAGTAGCCATATGATCTCATTAAGAATAATTATATAGAGAATTGTTTCTCCGGGTCATTATGGAAGATTATTAAAATTGCTAAGACACAATTTATTTAAAAGATTTCAAGATTTTATGCTGTAAAATTTTCTCACTGGGGTTAGAGTAATTTTATGGAGAAAATATCTCTCAGTATAATAAAGCTGAAGGAAACATAACATTTTGCCACAAATTTTATCTTCAGATTGATTTTTTTGTACTCTACAAGAACCCAGCAAATAGTAAACAAACAGTTGGATAGATTCCTCATAACAAAGGAGTATCATTTACAAGATAGCTACAGTGATAAGTGAGATGTCATTATGGCCTGTGATTGAGGAGAGAAGGCTTTGTAGGCTCCTTACATACACTATTTTGGGGGATATGGCAACAATTTTGAACATCATTCAATTGCAGTTTTTCCTAAAAATTATAGGCCAAAATTGTTCAATATTTGTAGCACTATTTTTATTTGCAATATTTTCTTTTGTAAAATTCAAAATGATTTCTCACTCTGGAAACAATTTTAACTTTTCCATCACAGATGTTCTTTCTTCTTCTAGTGCTTGGCCATACTCAGTATAGGCCACAGAGCAGATGAAAGACCAGAAAATTGTGTGCAGAGAAATGTTTTCTTTAACGTACAAGGTCAAACCAGTCCCTTAAACTGAGAGCCCTCTCCTTTTTCACACATAATTCATTTTTTCTTTCTTGAAAATCCATATATAAAAACATGCATTTCTCATAAGATAAACTTGCTTCTCTCACGATGCCCTTAAGAATTTTGAATTTGTCCCTTTTTGTCTATTTTATCCTGCATTTTGCCAACTTTTGGAAAACTGTGACCTGACTCTTCTGAGACAGTGGAGATTCCTGTACAGACTATTAAAAAGCATATATAAATTTTTGGTAGTTTATCAATTTAGTCAATTTTTTTTTCAGAAATGCATTTGTGATTCTTGAAAATAAAACCATTTTAGTTTAAAAAGGACTTTGAGCAAATTTTTCAGCTTACATCAAACTTTTTTTTTATTTACATTCTAGTTGTTACCCCTCCCTTCCACCTCCCACAATTCCTCACCCCATTCCTCCTCCCCTTTGCATCAGAGAGGGTATTCCCCACTACCAGGCCTCCCCCTTCCCTGGGGCCTCAAATAGCTCAAGGATTAAGATCCCACTGAGGTCAGATTAGGTGGTCCTCTGCTTTATGTGTGCCAAGAGCCTCTGACCAGCTGGTGGCTCAATCTCTGGGAGCTCCCCATCCACCTCCTATCCCCCAAGGATTTTATTTCCATTCATTCTGGGCCTCTCTCCTGTTGCCCACCCCCAACCCCCATCTCCCCATCTGATCCTGTTTCCCCTTTCTCCTCATTCTCCCCTCTTGGACCCAGGTCCCTCCTACTCTCTGTCTCCTGTGGTTACTTTATTCCCCCTTCTAAGTGAGATTGAAGCATCCTTATTTGGGCCTTTCTGCTTGTTATACGGTTTTTGTTTTGTTTTGGGTTGGTTTTTCCAGACAGGGTTTCTCTGTATAGCCCTGACTGTCCTGGAACTCATTCTGTAGGCCTCAAAATCAGAAATCCGCCTGCCTCTGCCTCCCAAGTACTGGGATTAAAGGCATGCGCCACTACTGCCCAGCTCTTGTTACACTTCTTAAATGGTCTGGGGGTTATATACCAGGTATTTTGTACTTTTGGGTTATTATCCAGTTATCAGTGAGCACATACTATGTATGCCATTTTGAGTCTGAGTTACCTCACTCAGGATGCTATTTTCTAGTTCCACACATTTGCCTGAAAAACTCATAATGTCCTCCTTTTTAATAGCTGAACAGTATTCCATTGTGTAAATGAACTACATTTGCTATCTATTCTTAGGTTGAAGGACACCTGGGTTGTTTTCTACTTTTGACTACTACAAATATGACTGCTAGGAACTTAGTGGTATGGTGTTTTTGTGGTAGGGTGGAGCATATTTTGGATATATGCCCAGGAATGGCATAGCTAGAATACACAAGTAGAACTATTTCCAATAATCTGAGAAACTGACAGATTGATTTCCAGAGTGGTTGTTCAAGTTTGCAGTTTCACCAGCAATGGAGGAGTGTTGGATTTGCTCTTTGATGAGTATGAAGTGCCATTTTCCATCTCTTCTGATTAATTTTCTTTGAAGCTCTGTTTTCTTAGATATTAGAATTCCTATGCCAGATTGCCTCTTGGTTAATATTGCTTGAAAGAAAATTTTCTAAACCTTTACTTTGAGGTAATGTTGATCTTTGCTGTTGAGTTGTGTGTCTTTTACGCTGCAAATATGTGACTCTTGTTTCACACCCATTAGCTTAGTCTGTCTCTTTTATTTGGGGAATTTATTCCATTGATACTGTAAGATATTAATAACCAATTATTTCTAATTCTACTATTTTAGTGGTGGCAATGGTAGTGGTAGTGCGTGTGTATATGTGTGTGTGTGTGTGTGTGTGTGTGTGTGTGTGTTTGTGTGTGTTTACCTCCATTTGGTTTTTGCTGATGTGAAACTATTTATTTATTTTGTTGGATGTAGTTAACCTCCTTGAATTGTAGTTTTCCATGTAGTATCTTTTGTAGAACTTGATTTGTGGATAGGTATTGTTTTACTTTGACTTCCTCATGGACTTCTTGTTTTCTCTGTCTATAGTGATTGAAACACTTGCCTGATGTAGTACTCCGTGATGGCATTTGAGGTCTCTTAAACTCTGCTAGGTATCTTTCTTTCCAGGCCCTTCTGGCTTTTAGAGTCCCCACTGAGAAGTTGGTGTAATTCTGCTGGGTCTATGTGTGTATGTTACTTGGCCATTTTCTCTGGTGGTTTTTAATAACCTTTCTTTGCTCTGTATATTTAATGTTTTGATCCTTATGTGGTGAGGAGATATTCATTTCTGATGTAATCTATTTGGTGTTCTGTAAGCTTCTTAAATCTTTATCATCATCTTCTTTAGGTTAGGAAATTTTTTTGATTTTTGTTGAAAATATTTTCAACAAATATTTCGAGCTAAGAATTATCTCCTTCTTCTGTTTCTACTATTGTTAGGTTTGGTCTTCTCATAGCATGCCACATGTAATTAGTAATATACAACTAATATATGAATGTATTTACATTTATATATAATTAGATATAATTAATATTATATATTCCTAAAAAATATAAATACAGCCTTCTCAGTCTGTATAATTTTACTTCAATGTATGTTTTAAAGCTGACCATTTGGTAGTAGATACCAGTTGTTATGCTCAAAATTTAGCACTTATTAGAATTCTTTTAGGGTCTTAGAAATTAAAATGATTGATCCTTCTTACTACTATGTAAGTATTATGCGTTAGTCTTCTTTAGTAATAAATCAGGGATGCAAATATGAAGATGATTGTATTAATTTAGTGTTCACACATCAAGGAATTTTCCTGTAGACTTACTTCAAATTCTCTAATAATGGACATATACTGCCTATTTTCAAGAAAAAGAATTATGTTTTTGAATCACGGACAGTGAAAGGAAAGGGAGCATTAACATTAATTAGAAACTTTGTATTATAAGCACAGTTCTATTCTTTGTAGCAGGCTGCCTTCTAATATTTTTCATATCTGAAAAGAGTTTTTGAAAGTTGAGATGATACGTGTAGTGTTTAGAAGGGAGCAGATTTGTAATGAAAGACCATTTATTCAATAGAGAAGACTCCTTTCCTTAAAATATATCACCATCTCGTTGTTGTATTGACTGAAACACAATGTCAAATTAGTACTGTTCAAAATTACAGCAGGTCTATATTATACAAGGTAATAAAAGTTTTCACAAATACATTTGTGGAATATTCAATGAAGTCTCAGTATTTCTATTAATTTTTTATAAAGCATCTTGAACATATGTGCTTAGTTTCCTAAAGTTAATGAATGCTGGAAAATAATGAAATTATTAAATACAAATGGAAAAAAAACATAGACAAAATCTGAAAATACTATTTGAGTAATGATATCACAGAAATTCATCCATGAAAGAAAAATTTCAGTATTGACTGTTTCTTCCCAACACTCACTGATTTTTCTTCTACTCCTCCTCCCTTTGGGTATATAAAATATAAATTAAAAACCTGTATGATTTGCTATATATTGCAAAATAAACAATGACCAGAGAAGTGATCAAGGCAGTTTGCTTAATACATGTATTTCTAATGGTTCTCTAAAACAACAAAACTGAAATAATGAACATATTTTTGGAATTTATTACAATGATTTATAGCATGTTGTACATTTGATTGTCTCAGAATTCCCAATCTGGTGCTGGAGTCCCAAGGGATTCCACATAAATAAAAATAGACCCATGTCTATAGAAAAAAAAATTGACTTTAAGCCATTTAATTAAATACTAAAAATAACTAAAGAAGAAAGTTTCAGAAATATAAACATATTCAACTATTGGAAAAGTCAAAAAATATCTAAATTATAAATTAATGTAATTAAATAAAGAAAAAGTCAAGTGTAATAGTAATAGAGCCCAGTTTCCTCAAAGAAAATCATGAATAGAAAAACTGTATAATGGGATCTGCCAAAGTATAGCAAATTTGAATTCCAATGTTGCAGAACTTAGTTTATGCCAGGTAATGGGTAATTTCACAGCCCTTCTCCTATTCAGACTCTTACACCATTTCTACTTCTCCTCCACATAGTTTTCTGAGTATTAGAGATGTCAGTGTTTAGAGTTCTTGGTTAGTGCTGAACATTCCACACAGCCTGTCCTCTCAGCACGTTGAGCAGCCTTGACTCAGCATTCATTTCTATTGAGTAAAATGATACATTTCTCTGATGAAGGTTAACATTATATTCTACTATAGATATATAAAATTATATATTTATATGTTTGTTTGAAATTATGACCAAAATAATAATTAGTATCTTGCCACTGGAACCTATGATTTCCCCAGGCATACATTTTGACTGGACTTAGAGTCTTAGACACAGATTTCCTATTTGGTCTGAACTCAAATCTAATCATAGAGCTGGTAGTTAATTCTCATAAGGGTTGTGTCACTATTCCACAAATAGGTTTATCTTGCTCTATAAATTGGAATTGTAGTCAGAATATTTCATGGCAGATAATTTATGCCTTATCTACCACAGTAGTCTACATAGCATTCTGAAAACTAGCAAATGAGAATGTCCCAAAGTTAGTTCAACTTGATTTATCTGTATCTTGTAATCAATATTTATGATATTTTCAGCAAACAGATATAATCAATTAATTCTGATTGAGAAAGCAAGAAACGTGATGCAATCACCAATCTGTAGCTGCTGTGGTTACCTAAACTGGGCTTGCATAAGACTGATCCTGTCAATTTTCAGTCATGGATGGAGGAGGTGTCCATAGAACCATACCCATCACTGTTGAACTATCGAGTCATGAAGTTTTGTATTTTAATTTATGTGTATTGGGTCAGTGTCTTGTATATATGCATGCCTATGCACCAAAATTATGCTGTGTCCATGGAAGCTGAATAAGGGCATCAACTATGAAATGGAATTACAGAAAGTTCTAAACTACCATTTGGATAGTGGAATTGAACCAAGATCCTCTGCAAGAACATCCCATAATTTTTAACTACTGAGCAGTATTTTCAGCCATAGAAGAGTATAGTTGTTTTCAGTTACATGACCCTTTGTAAGACTACCGGGCTACAATAGATATTGCAAAACCATAGTCACACAAGTGACTCTAGTTAAACTCAGTGAAGCACATCAATCAGACAGCAACATGAGAACCAGAATTTTTTAAGGAGAAGGGGATTTGATGAAAGTGGGCTGGAGATAGGAGTGGTTATCACAGTAATCAGAATGAGTTATCTACCTGCATTAAATTGTCAGTTGTACGGTTATTGGGGTCCTGTCTGCCCTGGCACAGGTATGGCCGCTCCAGAGCCAGGAAGCAGGTTGTTGACCATGCTTATCCCACTCGATTGCCAGGCAGGTTTTGGGCCATAGGGAAGCCCCTGAACAATGTTCTGGGGGCAACAGGTTGGGGAGAGTTCAGTCTGTCGCATGGGACAGCCAGAGCTGGCTTTGGAGTCCCTGGGCCTGCTCTCTGGAGGCCAGGACTGTCTGATCTTAGGCTCTTGGACATCCAGGCACTGCTGAAAACCTCGGAAGAGCTGAGAACGGAGTGGAGGCCTGTAGGCTGGATCTGGTCCAGAGCGGGGTGGAAAATGGGAGAGTTCCTGTTGGTCCATCAGGGAGAGTCCTTGGCTTGATGTGGCAGTCTTGGGCTGCAAACACAGAGGGGCATTCTACAGGAGATTCGACTGCAGCTCTACGGGCAAAGGCCTTCTCCGTGGCTCCCCACAGCAGATCCCAATGAAAAGAGGCAGTCCATAGTTTTTAAGCATTTACTGTCATGGCAGAAAGAAGAGTGAAAGATGATTCATACCCCACTTCTCAGGGTGGGCCTGAGATTAAATACTTTTTGTAGGGAGGAATGTCTGAGAAGGAAAGCTTGTTGGCTAAGCCCTCCAGACCTCTATGTACCTCATTAAACTGGAGATCTGTCTTGAGCCTACCTGACAACAGGTCATGTCCTCTACATTTGGAAGGATTTGAGGAGTTGCCCTTACATGACTGATGGCCACAAATCTATGGAGATCTGCAGTTAGTGACAGGGTCCTGGGGCCTGGGAACAGGCTAAGCACCTAGGGTCCCTTAGGATCTCTGAGATCTCAAGTCTTAGTTCAATCAGGGAGCAAGCTACCTTTCACAGTCCCACAGTCAATGAACGAATTCAAGTAATAAAACAATGAAAACAGGTGTGTCACACATGCAGAGTAAGTGATTATTTCTTGAAGGACCTGTTATAGATTATAGCATCATATACATAATAATCAAGAGAGCTAACAACAATAAAATGGTTTAATAATACGAATTAACAGGAAGTGACAGAATGATGTAACTTAGAAAAAATGTTTGTCAATTAGGTTTAAAAATAAAATACTAATATTCAAAGTTTCAAAGAAAATTTAAAAGTATTCTTAGATTAATGAAATAAACACAAAACATAGACAATCTAGTAAGGTGTAGATAGGAGTTGTAAGCTTCAAAGTCCAGCAGAATGAATGGAACTGTACAAACTTTGGAGGTGAAAGGCAAGGTGACCCTCTAGAATGTGCCAGAAACCTGGGAGGTGAGAGAATCTCAAGAATCAAAGGGATATGTCCTACAGTGGGGAGAGGGAACTTGTAGAGTCCACCTCCAGTAGAAAGACAGGGCATCAGGTGGAGGGATGAGGTTGCCTTCCTACAGTCAGAAACTTACCCAGAATTATTCCTGTCTAAAAGAACAGCAAGAACAAAAATAGAGAAGAGACTGAGGGAAAGGATTCCAGTGACTGGCCCAAATTGGGATCCAGCTGAAGTGTAGGTACCAAAGCCTGATGCTATGGTGTGCTTACAAACAGGAGCCTAGCATGGCTGTCCTCTGAGAGGCCCAACAAGCATCTGACTGAGACAAAAGCAGTTAATTGTATCTAGTCAAAGGAATGAACATGGAGACCCATGTGGTTGAATTAGGGAAATGCTGGAAGAAGCTGAAGAGGACGGCTACTCCATAGGAAGACCAGCAGTCTCAACAAATCTGGATCCCTGAGATCTCTCCGACACTCAGCCACCAATCAGGCAGCATACAATGCATACAATAGATGGTTGGAGCCCACCTACAACACACACACACACACACACAGAGAGAGAGAGAGAGAGAGAGAGAGAGAGAGAGAGAGAGAGAGAGAGAGAGAGAGAGAGAGCAGAGAACTGCCTGGTCTGGCCTCAATGAGAGAAGATGCACCTAACCCTTAAGAGACTTGAGTTTCCAGGGAGTGAGGAGGTCTGGTGGGAAGAATGGGGGTGTGTGGTGTGTGAACATCCTCTTGGAGACAGGGAAGGAGGCATAGGATGAGAAACTGTCAGCGGGCAGAACGAAGGGAGAATGACAACTGGACTATAAAAAATGATTAAACATAAAAAGGAAGAAAAGAGGAATGAAAGTCATGAACACCAATTGTGCTAGTTAGTCATATAGCACCTTCTACTAGAAATAATTATTTGAAAACTGAAAACAAATGAGAGATTGAGAAAAAGTAAAGAAAATTGCTGGTGAAAATATATAGAGAAAGATACTATGTGTACTGCTGTTTGAAATGAGAATCATCATGGATTCTTAATTTTTTTTTAACTTAGAACTGCTATGATTTTTATTTAGATATATATGAAGTAGGAAAATCCTCGTTTGGAATTGTTCTAACATTTTGTTGAGAATTACTGCTGTCTTTAAAATTGATTCGTGGAATGGGGAAATGGTTCAGTCAATAGGGGTTGTGGCTACCACGTCTGGTATCCTAGATTTGATCCCTGGTGCCCACAGAATACAGGAAGAAAATTGATTCAAGCAAGTTGTTTTCTGACCTCCTCATGCATACGATTTCAAGTGTACACACACACACAGACACAAATAGTGTGTAATTAAAAATTGAATACTTTAGCGATTAAGTCGCACATATTTTATATTGATTAACATTTATGAGTTCTTGTTTACTGAGGTGAGAGGTTTCTGTATACCAGGGGCTTGTCTGAACTCAGGGTCCTTGCCTGTGACTGGAGTGCTGCATAATACCACATATACTATGTGTTCTCTTCTGTTAATTTTTGGTTTTAAAATTTTTACCTTTCATATCAGCTACTGAGAACTTTGCGAGACCATGCAATACCTTTGCTATGGTCACTAATTGCTGGTAAAAATTACTTTCAAACATTTTTTACTTGGGGAATCTAAAGCTACACAAACATTTTCAAAATTTATTACTCTGCTTTGTGGTTATTTGCTTTTCTCCAAATTTTCACCCCTGTAGCTTGCTGAATAACATTTAATCAATTTACCTCTCCAAATCATCTTTAGAAACTACTTAGGTGTACTTATACATTTACTTTAGTGAGCAAATATAATATATCCAAAATATGAATACTTATTATTTAGATGCATGGAATTAAATTTGTAGAGTTTTTTTCTTTCCTAGGTGCTTGTTTAGAATTGTGATTTTAATGTAAGGGTTCTTATTCCCCAAGACCTTCCACAAGAAAATTAAATATATGTATATAGATAAGATAATATGCAGATTGATGGATTTAGATATAACAAATCATCCTTATTTTGAGAGCAATTAATGCATGAATATAATTCACCATTAATCTAATTATCATGAATTTAATAATCAAGACATAATTAAAGTGATCATGAATGTTAACTGACTTCTTTACCATATAATAAGAGACAATTTTAGGTTTCTTTTCCATTTGGTGACTAATACTAGAGATTCATTTATTTTCAATTTATACAGCTTTTCCCATTTGGCTTTGGCATTTTAGTCTCTAATTAGGAATTAATGTACGGTATGTGGGGAATTAATAAGTGTTTTCATGATGCTAATGAATACACATTTGCTAGGGAATTAGTTCATATTATACTAGCTGCAGAATGGATACATACAATCTGCATAATACACAGAGTCCTAAAACTAGGCACAGGGTTTGTTACGATAGTTTCCTTTAAAAACACCAAAAAATGTATTGCTTTAAATTAATATAATACTTTATTTTATAAAATCATGGCTATCTTCTAATGTTTCAGAAACTAAGAAAAATTTATGACTTAATTTAAAAGTTATGAGCATAAAAAATTTTTAAATAAGTATGCTTGATAGCAGAATGACCAGGAATATTTAATTATATTTTTGCTGAATTTATTTAGCTTTGTTTTTCACATAAATTCTCTGTTAATTTATTAGATTTTGAATGAATGTGTTGAGGACACTATACAATTGTTTAAGTCTGGTACACATCCCAGTCCTGATTCACTGTTCTTGAAACAAATAATTTCAGGTTTCAAATATATCAATTGTATTATTTTGAAAGAAGATGTACTTCCATGATTATATAGATCATTCATATAAAAGTTTATATATATATATATGTATATATATATATATACAAAACCACACATTCTACATTAGTTTGTATTTATGTAAATAAATAGTTAACAATATCATTTGTAGGTCTACACACACATATATATGTTGTGGCATATCTGTTAAGTAGGTAGTACAAAAAACTATAAATTTTTTTTAATAAATAAACATTAGATCATATTTAATGTTTCTAAATGCTTTAGAAACTCATGAAAGTTAGAAGAATTCTCTGACAACTATGCCTCCAAAGAAAATAAGTAGCAGAAAGTATCAAAGGGACTCTAAAATTTAATATTGAGTTAGAGTGATAAAGACTTTTAGAAATCAATAAAAACATAATGATAATAATAATAATAATAATAATAATAATAATAATAAAATGGATCACTGAAACAGAGTTGATTATTTGAGAAAATGAATGATTAAGACAAACACTTATCCAAGATAACGAAAAGGTTGCGAGAGCATATCCAATATAACATTATTAGAAATGAAAGTGGATTAATATCCCTTTATCAGTGACCACATACCATGTGTGTTCTTTTGTGATTGGTTTACCTCACTAAGGATGATATTTTCAATTTGCATATCAATAGATTTCCAAGAAGATGGAAGGAGAGACCCCTGGTCCTGGAAAGACTGGATGTAGGGGAATACCAGGACAGAGAAGCAAGAGGGGGTTGAATGGAGAACAGGGAGAGGGAAGGGGGCTTATGGGACTTTCGGGTAGAGAGGAAATGGGAAAGGGGAAATGATTTGGAATGTAAATAAAAAAACTTAGAAAATGAAATTAAAAAAAAAAAGAAAAGAAAGTGGAGACTTAAGAACAGTCACTTCATCATATTAGAAAATCTAAAAGAAATGAAAAATTTTCTGAATAACTACTACCTACAAAAGTTTAATCAAGATTAAATAAGCAGATTTATTATTGGATATTTTATTTATTTACATTTCAATTGTTATCCCCTTTCTTGGTTTCTCTTCAGGAAACCCCCTATTCCATCCTCCCTCTCTCTGCTTCTATGAGGGTGCTCCTAACCCACCTACCGACTCTGGCCTTCCTGTCCTGGCATTGCCTTACATTGGGGCACTGATCTTTCCCAGAACCAAGGGCATCTCCTCCCATTGATGTCCAACAAGGCCATCCTCTGCTATATATGCAGCTGGAGCCATGGGTCTCTCCATGTGTATTCTTTTGTTGGTGGTTTAGTCCTTGGGAGCTCTGGGAGAGGGAGGGTGTTATTGATTGATATTGTTGTTCTTCCTCCGGGTTGCAAATCCCGTCAGGTACTTCAGTCCTTTCTCTAACTCCTCCACTGTGGACCCCATGCTCAGTTCAATGGTTGGCTGCGAGCATCTGCCTCTGTATTTGTCAGGCTGTAGTAGAGCTTCTCAGGAAACAGTTATATCAGGCTCCTATCAGCAAGCACTTCTTGTGTCTGTGTTTGGTGTCTGTGTATGAGATAGATTCTCCAGGTGTGGTATACTCTGGGTGGCCTTTCCTTCAGTCTCTGCTCCACACTTTATCTCCATATTTTCTCCTTTGATTATTTTGTTCCCCCTTCTAAAAAGGACCAAAGCATCTACACTTTGGTCTTTCTTCTTCTTGAGCTTCATATGGTATGGGAATTGTTTCTTGGATATTCCGAACTTTTGAGCTAGTACCCACTTATCCCTGAGTACATACTATGCATATTCTTTTGTGACTGGATTACATCAGTCAGGATGATATTTTCTAAATCCATCCATTTGCTTAAGAATTTCATGAAATCATTGTTTTTAATTGTTGAGTAGTACTCTATTACAAATATACCATGCTTACCACATATTCTATATCCATTCCTTGATTGAATGACATCTGGGTTATTTCCAGCTTCTGGCTATTTTAAATAAGGCTTCTATGAACATAAAGGAGCATGTGTCCTTGTTATATGTTGGAGCATCTTTTTGGTATATGCCCAGGAGTGTTGTTACAGCTCGGTCCTCAGGGATTGAAGAGATGGCTCAGCAGTTAAGAGCACTGACTACTCTACTAGAGGTTCTGAGTTCAATTCCCATGAACCACATGGTGGCTCACAACCACCTGTAAAGGTAATCAATACCCTCTTTTGGTATGTCTGAAGACTGATACAGTGTACTTCCCCATATACAATAAAAAATTAAGGAGTTTTCACAAATCTATAATCAAAAGTGAAACAGAAGCAACCATTAAAAACCTCCTATCCATGTAAATCTTCAATTTTATCAGAAAATGTTTTTACTTCTACTTTCAATCAATTTAGGAATATTTTTATGCCTACCATCTTATCTGTATAATTCTTCATGAAATAGTCAGTTTTAACATGTTTTTCTATATATTTCTTGAGTTTTTTTTTAAAAGATGATTTATATGATTTATTTATTTATTATGTATAAGTACACTGTAGCTGTCTTCAGACACACAAGAAGAGGGCATCAGATCTCATGGATGGTTGTGAGCCACCACGTGGTTGCTGGGATTTGAACTCAGGACCTTCAGAAGAGCAGTCAGCACTCTTAACCGCTGAGCCATCTCTCCAGCCCTTATTTCTTGAGTTTTATCAGAAATATTTTCCTTATAGATTTTCAATTTTATCAGGAGATGTTTATAATTCCACTTTCAATCAACATAGGAATATTTTTATGTCTACCATCTTATCTGTATAATTTTTCCATGAAATACTCAATCTTAACATGTTTTTCTATATATTTCTTCAACTTTATCAGAGATATTTTCCATGTATATTTACACAATGGAATACTACTCAGCAATTAAAAACAATGAATTCATGAAATTCTTAGGCAAATGGGGAGCAGGGGGAGGGAAGAGAGCTTATAGGACTTTCGGGGATGGGGGGAACCGAGAAAGGGGAACTCATTTGGAATGTAAAAAAGAATATAGAAAATGAAAATAATAATAAAAAATAAAATAAAAAACCCTTCTATCCATAAAAACCCATGGATTTAACACATAATCCATATGTTACAGATGGTTTTAACATAAAATGCCTCCAGACTTTCTAGGATGACTTAATGCCACTATTTCTCAAAGATTATTCCACAAAATAGAAGGAACATTGCAAATTCATTTTACATAGCTGCAGTTACCCTGATTAAGAAAAGACATAGTGATCCAATGAAGAAAGGTATTTACAGACCATTTTCTTCTTGTGAACATAAATGCAAAAATTCACAATAAAATACTTGCAAAGCAAGTCCAAGAATATATCCAAAAAATGCACCATGATCAAGTAGGCTTCATTCCAGAGATTCATGGAAGATAAAATATATGCAACTCAATAAATGCAATTCACAGTACATACACACTTTAAAAAACTTGTTGTAAACTCATCAGATGCATAGAAAACCTTTGACAAAAGTCTAACACCCCTTTAGGAAAACATTTCTGGAAAGAATTTAGGAAACAAGGGATATACCTAAATATAATAAATGTACTTCACAGCAACCCCATAACCAACATGTTCAAACTCTAGTGGAGAGAAACTCAGAGTAATTCCATTAAATTCAGAAACATAATGAGGTTTTCAACTCTTTACAAACTACTCAATATAGTATTTAAGGTCTTAGATAATCAATAAGACAAATGAAAGAGATTAAAGGCATAAGGATTGAAAGGAAGACATCAAAGTATCTTTGGAGATGATATGATATTATACATAAATGACCTGAAAAATAATCCTTATAGCTGATAAATACATTCAGTAAAACAGCTGAATAAAACATGAAATCTTAAAAGAATCAGTTGTCTTCCAATGTAAAAATGACAATGGAACTGAGAAAGAAATCAAAGAAAAGACTTACCACAATACCATCAAATACTACAATATATCTCAAGGTATCTCTTACAAAGCAAGTAAAACACTTGTTTTGTAAAATCTTCAAGTCTTTGAAGAAAGAAATTGAAGAAGATAGCTGAAGGTCTCTCATACTCGTTGACAGATAGGATTACTATAGTAAAAACTGGCATCGTACTAAAGGCTATCTAGAGATTTAATGTAATCCCAATCAAAATTGTAATGTAATTCATCACAGGTCTTCAAATCACATTTTCAAATTTTGTATGGAAAATTCAGGGTAGGTACTACAATACTAAATATTAAAAAAATTTTGGAGGTGTCATGAGATCCGTTCTCAGATTGTTCTACAGAGCTATAATAAACACACACACACACACACACACACACACACACACACACACACACACTTAACTACTCTTGCCATCTCTTAGTTTTATTTTTTCAAACCTGCATTCATTCTATCTCTTACTTGTGTTCAGCACACCTTCCAAATTCTCACCAGCATTAGCAAAGCCCAAAGATGACCAGCAAAGAATGGTTAGGCATACCCATAACACACAGAGTCATCCACTGACTGCTGGGTTATATTTATAATTTTCTAAACATCAGGTGCTCTCTCAACAATCTAATCTAAGAAAAGTCACATGACATTTTTCCAGCCTGCTTCCAGAAAAATATCACATGTCTGTTCTCAGTAAAACATTCTCCAAGGTTTGCTTCTACACATTCATCCTCTTATAAGATAGTTTCCAGAAAAACATAACATGACACAACTAAGTTTCGAAAGAAACCAGAAATTTCCACGTTGCTAAGGCTGCCTGGCTATTTTCATAGAGAACTCAAAACATATAAATTAAAATATTACAAATGACACTAACATGTGGTCAGCAGTAAACCAGCACAAGGGATATCACAGTGCAGATATTATTTCCTAAGATAATGTGGAACAGATAACACAGCATTGAGACCTTCAGAGAAGTTAAAATAAACCAGGTAGAGGAAGACATCTCCTAACATTTTATTCTTGGACATAATTACTGATTCCATTTTATATTAAAATGGGGAGAATTTGGTGGACACCTTCTACAATTGTCCCACCTCATCTTCCCTGACTATTTTTAAGTCGGAGAGGAAGACACGAAGCTATCCTCAAAAATTACTTCATCTACTATTATAAATTCTTTTGGGACATCAGGCATGTGCACACACTCCTTCAAGGATAATAATTTGCAAGGACTGTTGTTCTCGCTAGGGGAGAAATTAGAAAATTATCCTTCCTGCTGAAAGAATTCAAAGAGAAATGTAGAAGCAAAGAGTTGAGTTGGATAAAAATCAATCAAAGGAAATGATGGCATCTGACTATGAATCCATATCAGAGAAATGAAAGCAAAAATAATTGTTTCATATAAACCTAACATTAACCTGACACCAAACTGAGAGAGACACATACATGATTGCAGAGATTTTCAAAGAATATTTGAAACATAAATATCTGTTACTTCAGAATGTATTACTGAGGAAAAAAACAGGGGTAAGAAGTTTCATCAGTGCCTTAATAGTAGGTAAGTGTTCCCTTTCTGGAAATGAGGGTAAAAAAGTTGTAGATATTCATGTGTTTAGTCAAAGATAATTGACATAGAATGGCAGTCGGTATCAGAAACATTTGTGCTTTCCCTTCACTGTCCGATAAGGATAGAAGTGACCAACAGGAGTGCAAACATTGGCTTCAAACTGGCAAAGAACTCCTAGGATAAAAAAAATAAAAGAACAGTGTCAGTCTTGGCAGTTCTCACTTGATATTGTGCCAGAGTGGATTACCGGAGGTCATACTATAAAATGAGATATCAGGTTCACTGTATTTCTGTTTTTGTTTGCAATGGAAAAGGAGGAAAAACATTAGGATACATGAATAATAACCTAAAAGAAATCCTAAAACTGAGAACATACAAAGCAATTAATGATAAACCTGAAAGACTATTTTATCAATGTTAAAACCATCAAAGTCAATGTCAGCTTATACTAAGACTGGCTACTTGAAGGTGAAGTTATTGCTAAAGAGAGAATTTATTTATTTTGGTTTTACTAAGCAGTAGGTATAGCTGGCTAGGGATGTATGTGCAAATATTTAATATGGATTTATGTAAAAATAATTTAATGCATCAACTTATTTTCTTTCTATTGTTCAGAATAGCCCTATACAATGATTTATAAATTAATAATATAGGCCTGTATTTTTTGAATAAAATTTGAAATGGTACCATATTTTAAAATCATACTTTTCTTCTAGAATTCAATATGTCAGACACAATTTAAGCTGCCTCTTCCTTTGAACAAGCTATTTGGTATGAAGAGATTTTTGTTTCCTGCTGTCTTTTTGCAGCACGTGGGAAGTTGTATTAATTTAAGACCAGATCCCTTTGTTCTGTCCATTTCATGCTCCACATCTAAAATCTTAACCTGTGGATTACAACAAATTTTCCCTCCCTGAGAATGTGTTTTCTTGTAATACAGAAAGGAAATGAAGAAAGGAATTTGAAATGTCCAGCTGTTTAAAAGCCACAAAGAAGCAATTTGCTTTAGCACAGAATGTATGTGTTGTCCTTGAGTGAAGATTAGGGCAATTAATTTTGGTTGTTACCTTACCTGAAAAATCAATCAGGCAGTGATGATATCATAATGTCCATCAACAGTTTTAAAGAAAACACCGTAAACAGGACTTAATTACCTCACTCACTACACAGGGGTTCACTCTAGGAACCTAAACTATAAGGCAGATTAACTTTCCTCTTTTTATTTTGCTTTCCCTGTAGAGATTGCTATAGCAACAAAACTGAAAAGCATGTGAGGCCAACATCTGCAGATTTTAAGGCAAATAGCTACTGCTCTGCACTTTCATGTTTTAGTACCAAAGAATCAATAATCTTCTCAAATGTTGAAGGATCAGCTCCAGAAAACGTGCAATATTTAATAAACTTTATTGTTTTAAAATATAAGATCTATGAAAACTCAGTTGCATTTATGGACTTTACATGAGAGGTTGCTAGGCAAAGAATTTCTTCTACAGAAAGTATCCAAAGACTGCAACCTGCTCTACAGGGCTAATTGAATGCAACGGTAGGATAATTTGTGCAAGGTATTTTTCCCTCAACAAAAAGCCAACTCCAGAAAAAAATAAAGCTATCCTAGTTACATATATCATTATATAATAGATTTTACTTCTTATTTTATTTATACAATAAAAAATTAAGAACATGTAATATGCTTGATATATATGTTATATTGACTATGCTTAAAATAGACATCAGTATGTCAAAAATATATTATTAATGATTGTGGAGATACAAATAGTTTGGTTACATTTTATCTAATATTTTATCAACTTTTAACTTTGTTTAAAATTCCATTTTCTTCCTCTCCTCCTCCTCCTCACTTCCTCCTCCTCCTCCTCTTCTTCTTTGACAGGATTTCTCTCTGTGGCCCTGGCTATCCTGGATCTTGCTGACCTTGAACTCAGAGATCACCTGCCTCTGCTTTCCATGAACTTGGGTTAAAGTTGTGTGCCATCACTCCTCAGCTGAGAAGAATTCAATTTTGCAACAGTTATTGCATCTGAGCTGGTGGGTAGAGGTTTTTTTGTTTTTCGTTTTTTTTTTAAGACAAGTCTTTTATAGCGTTAACAGCTTACATCCTTTTGGAAACACTAATTGAACACTAGCTAAGTGAAAGCAGCATTTATAGAAAAGAATATACAAGTAAATAAGAATACAGAAGAGTTTTTCATGTGGTGTTACATGACCCAGCATATTTTGAAATGTTTGCACTGAACTTGTTACGTATACCTGTGTCTATCCTTGATGATCTAACATCACTATAATCTTCTTTTCCCCTACAGACCATATAATTTTTCCTTCTCTCTGTCCCTCCCTCCCTCTTTCTCTCTTTCTCTCCCTCCCTTCCTTTCCTGTTTCTTTCCTTCCCTCTGATCAATTTTTTATTCCCATCCTTCTTTCCTTCCCCCCCCACTGTCTTCTGCATTTTCTTCTTGCCTTTCTTTCCTCTTTTCTCTTTGTTATTTTTTATTTCCTTTTGCTTCTGATTTTATGGTCCTGTAATACAATGTAAGTAAGAAACAGACCACTATTACCACCCCAAGCATCTCTCTTGAGATCTGTTCTGAGTCTCACACTTTTTCTACTGCCTTTTATGAAGAAACACTTCCAGCATCACAAGTATATTATTTGAATAAAATTTACATCAGTTCGGATCTAAGGAACCCCCTATTAAACTATGAAAATAAGAATTATTCCACACCACTTGTTTTCAAAATTTGTGAGGTTTGTTCTAAAACAAAATGATAGGTTTAGGTAAGTTTACCTATCCAGATACATTTGATCTTAGTGAATCATAGATTTATAATCTTCATCATCATCATCAGCAGCAGCAGCACCACCACCACCACCAACAACAACAATAACAACACAACACCAACTAAGACCAGAGCGAATAACTGCTTCATATTACATCCTCTCAGTTATGAGGTGGTAATAATGATACTTATTGAGCAAAAAGCATAATCTATCAAATAAATCTCTTATATTGATAAAGCGCAGGTGAAAATCTAAAATGGCTTGCAACCTCTTATAACAATCCAGAAAACTAAAACTTTTGATAATTATTGTTCTAGTAATATGGGTCCTTAAATACTCTACTTGACTAGTGTGATAGAAATATAAAATCATCATTAATATATTACATTTCTCAAGGTAGATATAGTAGTCTTTATTGTATGCTTTGCATCTTTTAAAATCTTAGAAAATGTGTGTGTGTGTTAATATCTAATGACCTTAAATAATGATGTCAGATGAATAGTTAGCATATATCCATACGTAAAACTTATAAGGAAAATATAAGTGGAATCCTGTATTGGAGCTTGGGAACTTTTACATGATGTTTAATAAAAATTAAACCAACACTTCACAATATAATGAACTTTTTACCACTTCACCAAACATGTAGTGAATTTTCCATTAGTCCCAAGTATGATTTTTTGGCCTTTTACTAATATTTGCGACAAGCAATGAAATGAATGCACACAGCCAATTCTCCACAATCAAAGCCAGTTCCTGGGAGTCATTTTGTAGTCCACTGTTGTCCCATTCTCAGTTCCTGGTGACTCCTTATCTGACTGATCTCCTCTATTCATTAGAGTTTTATCTTCTTTAGAAAGTCAGAAAAAGGGACTCATCAACAAGGGATCATTAGAGACAGGATCCTTCAGTTTAGCCTTTAAGATTCACAAATATTTTTTATAAAAATCAATGAAATATGATTTGGCCAAATGTGTGGGTACATCTAAAATCCAGCATCTTACTTTAATATTCTGTAATGTTTGATTAATGAACACACTACTCTCTTTTTTTTTAATTCTTCACACCATGAAGATATTTTGATTGTTCCAGCTATTAAAAAATTAAAATAGCCTTCCCTAATTCAACAGCAGGGGTCAGCTGCTTCTTTCCATTGGTTGGATGCAACTATCTGCATCTGATCCTTCAAGCTGCTCGTTGGGTCTTCCGGAGTGCTATCATGCTAGGTCCCTTTTTGTGAGTGCTCCATAGCCTCTGTAATAGTGTTAGGCCTTGGGACCTCCTCTTGTGCTGGATTCCACTTTCAGAATGTCTCTGGACCTTCTTAGAAGCAGCTGATCTCTTCTGTTGCATTAGAAAGGCTGAATGAAGCTGAAGGCGACCCTGTAGGAGGACCAGCTATCTCAATTAATCTGGATCCCATCTCGGGATCTTTCAAACACTGGATCACCAAACAGGCAGCATACACCAGCTCATATGAGGCCCCTAGCACAAATACAATAGAGGACTGTCAGGTTTGTGTTCATTCATAGATGATACACCGAACCCTTAAGAGACTGGAGGCACCAGGGAGTTTAGGTTGGGTGGGAGTTAGGGACATCCACATTGAGACAGGGGAAGGGAGGAGATATGGAATGTGGAACAGTTGGAGGGTGGAGAGGGGTTGGCGGGTAGGAAATAAAATATGGAGTGTATAAAAATAATTTATAAAAAATTTAAAATAGCACCTCTGTGGTCACTTATGCACCTGTTTTTGTATAAACACCACAGTTTACTTATCTTGGGTGTATTATGACAGCTGAGATTATTAACCCTTGAGCTAGTGAAGAAATCCCCTTCAGAATAGTAACCATGAGGCTGCGTCACTCAGTGACAGTATACGTTTGTACTCTAAAGAGTAACATGCAGTATTTCCATTGTTATGAACGCACAGTATTGCACTCGGTATTACCAAAATACAAAAATAATTCTAATTTCTGTATATTGAAACCTATGTGAATTTCCTTCCTGATAAAGAAATTCATATAGTAGCATTCTCCATATTCCATATCCTTTTTAACTTTGTTTCTTTCATACCTCTCTTTCTCTAGTGTTTTGTTTGTTTCTTTGTGACAGTCCCAAAATACACCACAGGCTGCCCAAGAACTCATTACCAAGCTGGCTTTTAATTCACAGACATGCTTAGCTTCAAGTTCAATTTATTTCCCAGAAACGTAATAACTTATTATCTATGGGAGACTTGTCTACTTATTCCTAAGATGTTTTTGTCAAAAATATTATTTAAATACCAGCAAGGACAGTTTCATACCTACCTTTTACTCATTCCTTTTAATTCTCCCTTTTAGCTATTATTTTCAGCAAAATGTGAATGGTATTGATAAGAATGACTTATTCAGTTCATCTAAATTGTTAAATGCAAACATACTTAGTTCTGGGCAGTACACACTGATGACTTTAATTCCCTATTGTTTGTCATGGTTATCTCTATCCTCAGTCTTCATCTTCACTTGTATCACTTTATTGTTCATTATGTCATTCATGGAATTCATCAACTGAATTCAGTAGACCAACATGTAATTGCATTTATTTCTATCTATGGTTTTTCTTTCTGCATCACTTATTTCCACATCTATTTTTAATCTCTTTTTCAGAACCTTCTTAAAATTAAACATCACATTGCTCACATGAGACCTTGTATCTTCTTTGTTTTAATCACATACTGGCACACAATTTTCTCAAAGCACTGGTTAAGCATAATTCTACATAATTTTATATATTGTAATTTTATGGTTATTCAATTCAAAGTATTCTCTCATGACCTTCAGAAATAGCCTTGATGACTTTCTAAGTACTCTGAACCAAATTGTTATTTTATTCCAAGTGTTTGGAGAATTTTCTTCTTTATCTTTATAAGTAAAATTGTGTATCACAATAAACGTTAATTTTTATCATGTTTCTTTATTTGGTGCCACTGCTAATATTCCTTTGTTGAATTCCTTTGCTAACGATGTCACACACTTTGTTTTGTCCTTTCATGTCCTTTCATGTCCTTTCATGTCCTTTCATGTCCTTTCATGTCCTTTCATGTCCTTTCATGTCCCCAATGCTCTGTCCAGTTGTTTACCCTTTTGTGTATTTACTTAAACATTTTACTTGTAATATCAATACCAAGTGGCTTTCATGAACTCAATAAGATAGTACAAGTCCTATTAAATACTACTAAAGGTATGATAGCTACTATTTATTATCAGTTCAGGAGTTAGAACCACCCAAGTGGCAAGCCTCTGGGCATGTCTTTGAGGGAATTTGTATATTGGGTTATTTGAAGTATGAATACCAACTTTAAATTCAGCACCTTTCCACGGGCTGAATTCCTGGTCTAAACTAAATGGAGAAAGCTGATGGAGCAATATTTATTTCTCTCCACTTCCTATTTGTAGATTCTGGGTGATACGTCCCTGCAGGTCCTGCTGCTATGGATTCCCTGCACTGATGAGCTGTAATCCTTGAAATCTGAGCAATTTTCCCTCCATTAACTTTATCTTCCGAGGCTATATTTAAATTTAAACATTTGTTCCTTTGTTTCCTTCACTCCAAATTGTCTCAAATGCCCTTTCCACTCTTCTTCCAGTACATGGCCAAGTTTTCATTACTTGTTATTGCATGCATATGTGCATTTGTGCATGTGTTTGTATACACATATATTTCTATATACATATACAAATTGTATATATGTGTATGTATATACATATACATATATATTCCTACATATAAGATGTAGAATCCACCTTGATCACAAAAGAATGTGAACTAATATTATTATGCCACATTTTATGAGCTATAATACATTATGTATATATTAAATATTTTATATTTTATCTTTACTTTAAAATTTTATCTTTGCTTTAATGTTATCCTAAATATGTCTTCAAATCTAATCCTTACATATTTCCATCATTATGTTCTTCTAAAATTTGGCCCTTGTTGGTTGTCTCTCTGAGATTCATGGAAATCTCTTTAGGATCTGTTTGGTGAATGCTTTATCACTAAGTAAGGTATTGATTTTTTTTTTTCTGACAGGCCCTACCAGCATCTGACTGACACAGAAGTAGACACTTACACCCAACAATTGGACTGATGTTGGGAACCCTGATGGTTTAATTACTGAAGGATTGAAGAAGTTGGAAGGGAGAGCGACCTCATATGAAGATCACCATTCACAACTAACCCAGGAGCTACCAGAGCCTGAGCCACCAAGCGGGAGCTCAGAAAAGCTGGTCCAAGGCCCCTGACACATATGTAGCAGGGGCCTGCCAGTTCTAACATCACTGGGAGAAGATGTGCTGAAACCTTGAAGGACTTGAGGTCCCAGGAAAAGGGGAGTCTGGTGGGGGAACCAAGCACTCTGGGGCAACAGGAAGGAGGAATGGAATGATGTGTGGGAGGGGGACTGAGTGGGAAATTACTAGAATGTTAACAAATAAAATTATTTAGATTAAACAAAAAAATTTATGAAAATTAACAATAATTTTATATTTGATCCAGGTACTTTGATATTTTTAATGTCGACTAAATGGTAAAGGCCTTTCAGTGCTCTTCTGACCCATTTTATATAAACCCTATCTGGGAGTTACACTGTCAGCTGAGATATGACTTAATTTTTAGCCTCACACATAAAGCATATGCTTGAAAAAGAAATAAAACTTGTTATTTCCTACGGTTTGATTTTCCAGTCTCCAGTGGAGTCAATTGGTATATATCCTACGATTCTTCTTCTCTTTCATTTCTAGTACCAAATTCTTCTGGATCCTTTAGCAAGAAGTATCAGATTATAATAGACATTGCCCATAGAATCTTGTACTTCTCCTTGCCACGTTCAACTCTGCAAAACTTTCAGAAAGAAGGAAACAAACAAAACTAATTCACATTTTTATTCTAAGTGTTTTTTGTTTGTTTGTTTGTTTGTGCATTTGTTTGTGATTTAGCTTAATTTTAGTTTTATACATTTAGGAGTAATTTCGCATGCTACAAATTTGTATCCCATGGTTACTTAGAGTGGTAGTTATTTTTTCAAAGAGAAAAAAAATTAAAAAAAAAAAAGGTTTTCCAGCTTTCCTGATGTCAAATTTGAGAATTTTGGAATATATTAGAGATTGGCAGCTGCCCTGAGAGAAATGTACAGAATCTCAGGGGTATTCAGAAGAGTTTCCTACCATGATCTGTCAATCACCTTTCCTCTTTCAAACTTCAGGCCCTTGCATATCATCTACGTGGGCTTAATATGTCTTTATGTCTACATTTATTGATGGAAAAATAGTAAATTTTACTTATATAATTTTCGAGTTACCGACCTTTAAACCTACCAAATTATATTTTTTTAACATAACATCATATAATAGTATGATATGAGAATTTCTATGCCAGGTAATTATACAGATCAGATTTGTTTAGTATAAGCTATCTATGCCTGATTCCACTTTCTAAGTATAAATGAATACCTGTTTCCAAGAGACTACAAAACTAATGGGGCTCTGGCCATGCAGGAAACAGATTTGCCAGAATTTCTTTGAGCGTCATCATTCTGAAATTATTTAGTAATGAGTTTTAATAACAACTATTTCTAATGCTTGATATATGAGCTGTCTAGTTTTTAGCACAAAGTACATAACCAAATAAAACTGAACCTTAGCAACGAGAAAGTCATTTCAACATAATTAGCCTGTGCCGAGAATTCATACACATATGAATAGTACAATAAAAAGAACAGAACTGAATGTCTGAGCACCTATGATCTCCATCACAGAAATCTGAAACGTGACTCTGAATACTACTGAAATACTAAACTAATAGTATTTTAAAGAAAAATGAAGAGACCTATGCTTGTTTTAATCTATCCATATTCCAAGGAAGGAAGAGATGCTAAACTTAACCAAGTTCCTACAATTCCCTAGAGTAGTTATTACATTATAACAGATCAGCACTACCTTCACTTTGTCTGTCTAATACCTGTTTGTTTTGTGATGGAAAAATATAACATTATTTTCTAGAAGATAAATTCATTTTGACAGTAGTCTCAGTTTATTTCACATAAAATAATCTATCATGTAAAATATTTTCTAGTCATCTTCATCATTCTTTTTAACTTCCTCACTTATAATCGTGACTTTGGAGGCATAAATCAGTTGCATGGATCTTAATCCATTAGGCTCTGTGAACTGTCTATCCAGAGCTGATAAGACACTAATCTAAGCTCTTTTAGATATTCCTTATTTACACATTTTATGATCCAATGAGTGGCTGGAGTAAGAAAAGTACCAATTAGTGCTTGTCTTAGGAGAATAAAAAAGGTCTTCCCTCATGAAGGTCATACAGTTGTGCTTTCACTGTAATAGTCTGTAATGTTTTTCATTAGTATTGGATTAGGTAAGGATTCTTTTCTAAGTAGTAACTTGTTTTTATGAAGTTTGAGAGAATGTGTGTTTGGTTTAGTAATACAGAGATGGTTTTAGGTATTGCAAGCTGCCAAGAATGTAATACAAGGAATAATCTTAAAATAATGTCAGAAAGGCTAGGTGTAAATGCCAAAACATTCATAACTGCTGTTCAAGTCATTAGGAAGTTCAGATGTTACAAGAAGATACTATGAACAGGTGTAAATGTCTCTGTGTCCAGTTGGAGGGCAGGTATGAGGTTATTCATAAAATACCAGCATGATCTTCTATCTGTCATGTCAGACCATAAGCTTACTCCTTACTTTGAAAAGGAGTAAATTTGGCTTCAAATATAGACTCCAATTTTTGCACCTATGCTATTTACCCATAAGATTAACTTAATTTTCCTTACTCATAGCTTAAGCAAGAATTTAACAATAAAGAAGTTATGATAAGGTCCAACAGATAATCACATGCTATGTCATACCTCCAACTATGGTTTGGCTTATATTTAAAGAATCAGTGACATATCATAAATTCTCTAATTTTGCTACTTTTGTAAGATTTCTGTACTAAATTTCTACAAAGTAACTGGTTGAAACAACAGAAATTTGTCTCTCAATTCTTTGTGGAGAGTAAAAATTTTAGATCAGTATTTAGGAGTTTTGGTTCCTTCTAAGAGTTTTGAAGAACCAGCTTCAAACAGACTTTCTCTAGTTATTGTATAAAAATAGACATTTATGGTGTAAGGAAAAGAAAATATATGAGTACTTTCATGAAAAAAGCACGTTCATGTGCAAGCTATCTTTTTAATAGAAAAATATCTCTCATGATGAAAAGTATCTATAACTATTGGATCTTCTTTTGTGAAACCTCTCCTTAAAAACAGTAGCACTTTGAACTTCCACATTGATTATTTACATCTGTATATTGGGATCATATATGTTTTACAGAGGGAAAGTCCACATAAGGGAGTCTATACAACACCTCCATAGATCTTATGTACTTTATGAGTTTATCAAACACATACCAAACCGACATAACTTGGAAATAGGATAGCTGTCTTCAGAGAGTGTCATCTCTTTTAACTGATCATCCAGAGGTCCCATCATTGCTCAATGAGATTTAACATAATGTACAAATACTGGTATAAATTATATTCTTTCTGACAGATCCATTCACTTATTTACCATAAGTTCTACTCATTCACTCCATCAATATTGTTCCTTATTAGCAACTGGCCATGTGATCTAATGATCAGCCACTCAAAATGAAATAAATTAGATCTAACTAGCTCATCGCTTGGCAAAATGCACACTAGGTATGCATTTCAGGATATCTCCTTTGATGGCTTGACTCCTTCAAGGTCTTACACTTCAGTTACAATGTTCCAGTTAAATTAATGCAAGAGTTTCACCCTAGATGATGCTAAAATTTAAATGGCTCTAAATATTATTGCATTAGTATATAAGAATAATATCTCTCATTGTTTAGAATTTATATTGGTATTATTAAAATCTTACAGTTAGTAAATGTCATAAGATTCGAAAATAACACATATTTTGTCAGTTTTCTGCTTTGAGTAATATCATGGGGGAGTGATTATTGCTTCTTTTGTCCTTTTCCTTCTTTGTTCAAAATCAGAAGAATATTAACTCTGTGCTGCCTATACAATATTTTAATATTTTCATTCTATTTTTTACTCATTGTGAAAATATTAATATATTGCCTGAATTCTCAATAAATGCATCATTCACACAAGTTTTACATGGATTAACACATTTTACGTCTAAAACACACCAACTAAAAATCTTTATAATGTGAGTAGAATATACTAATTTCTCTCGTTGGCCCAAGATAGACACTTCTTCCCTTGTCTCATGTGCATCTGACATGTTTGTTGTTTGTTGTTTGCTGTTTGTTGTTTGTTGTTTGTTGTTGTTGTTGTTGAGTTGTTGCTGGATTGATCCCACTTTTGTCTTGAAAAGTGGCAAACATTTCAAGCTTTATGGATTATGTGATCATAGTAACAAACGTTTAGTTCTTGCTGTGTAAAACTTAATGGTCCATTGAAAAAATAAACAAATGAATAATATTTCTCAGAAAACTTTCCATTGTTGTTTTCCCCATAGATGGTCTCTTTGGCAGCATGACCTCGGCTTTTTGAGAGCTGGGATTATGGTGAAGATAGGAGATAGATGATGGTTAAGTAATTTAGGGTCAATCCTGTGAAATAAACAGTTCTATTGGTGTCCTTGGTTAAAGGGACAAATCTATAGTTGTTTTTGTTTTTGTTTTTGTTTTTCTGAATTCCTAAATTTAACACCTATTCCTGGAGGTTATACATGAAGGAGTGACTTAAATTCCGGTCCAAACACAAATCCCCTAGAGTGAATAGCTTTGTCAAAACTGAGACCTGAAAAAAATGGGGCAAATCTGAAATGGAACGTCTAAAGATGCCCGGGTATTCACTCCTGACACCAGCATCGGAGTGCTGACCTAGCTTTTACTATCCAATTCAGTAACTTATATTTAACTTTTCAGCCAATAAGGGCCAACCAGATCATTAAACACACTGACTGTCCTGCTGAATCTAATCTGTTTGCCAGTCACTCTGTTGGAGAGGGAGTCGATCCTGAAGATAACAGAAGTAGTCATTTCCCTGGGTTTGGCTCCTTTGTTTTGCCTTACCAGTTTGCCAAGAGCCGTTTTATCTCATGGATGAGACATTTTAGCCCCTGTAGGGCTGGATACAGGAGCACAGGGAAAACGGAGATTCATGCTCCATCCTACTTTTTCCCCCAGGAGATTCATTCCTACATCCCCCACACAGCTTAGAAAGTTGGTCTCCAGATTTTCATAGTGAAATTGTGTTAGAGTTGTTCCCCAATTTCATCCCATTTTCTAATGATTTTATGGAATCTTGAGGGCTTCCTCTTTTAGGTTGACTATTACAAGAGGAGCCCATTGAGTTTATAAATGTACTGAGACTATTACAGGAAAGCTATTACGTTCTGGTCAAAAGAATACGATCTGTCCCTGCCGGTCTGCTCTAGAGCAATAGCTAGAATATAATATAATCAAGTTTTGTTCTTTAGGAGTTCATTCAGTTTGACTTTAGAACTACCAAACCATGAGATCTTCCTGCAGGGAGAGAGGTTTCTCTAAAACCATGCTAAGTAAATGGGAAGAATAATTGTCCCCTAATAAGATAGATAGTATTATAGATATATTTACTTTGCCTTTCCAGAAAGCCAAACCATGGTGTGAATGTTGGAAGTATTTTTATTTTTGAACCTGCATACTTTTCTGAGTATCAATTTTTATTTTCCTTCTATCCTTTTTTTTCCAAAGCAAAACTTTGAAACTATAGGCCTCCTAAACCCTCTTTCTTTCTTTTTTTTTATTTTATTTTCTAAGTTTTTTTTATTTACATTCAAAATCATTTCCCCTTTCCCGTTTCCTCCCTCCCCGAAAGTCCCATAAGCCCTCTTCCCTCCCATTCAACCCCCTCTCGCTTCTCTATCTTGGCATTCCCCTACATCCAGTCTTTCCAGGACCAGGGGTCTCTCTTTCTATGAAGCAATTTCTCCTTTAATCTGTGTGGCTGTCTGTGAATGGCTTTGCTTTCTCTCTTCTTTTCAGACATCTTACACCTTTGGGTATGTGAAAAGATTCACATTTTTTTTTTTGGCCCTAGTGATTTTCTTTCAAATTCTAATGAAATGATCTTCAAACTTCCTTCTCAGTTAATTTCCAAATTATTTCTAAATAACAGGAGACCTTATTTACCTATTAACATAGGGTTCCCAGTCAGGTCTTCAAAAAAACCTAAAGTAACAACTATACTATAAAGTAATACTTTATGTGTATTGTTTCTTAAAGTGACCTTATTTTATACATGAATGTATATACATATATATATATATGTGTGTGTGTGTGTGTGTGTGTGTACTATATATATATATATATATATATATATATATATATATTCTGCAGGTGTGGTCAATTTTTTTTAATTTATTTTAAAGTTCTATCTTCTATTTGATTTTATTTGAAATGGTTTCCTCTAGTTTTCTTAATCTATCACTGAGGTTTTATACTACATTTTGTCTTGAGTTCTCTTAAATATTTATATTTATTTACAGAATAGAGTCTTTAAATTTTAATTATCTTTGTTATTTCATTCTGCTATGCACTCATTTGTTTTGGAGTAACACGACCATTTATATTAAACTTTAAGTTCATTTGACTGACTTTTTAGGCCTTCTTTAATGTCCTTGGATTCTTTGATTTAGTTTATTATTGAGCTTTTCAATTCTGTGTCCTGAGGTTCATGTAAGTGATTTCTAAGAATAGTGGGGTTTGTGGTTCTAAAATGTGACTTGGTACATGGACTTCTTTCCTTGGATGCCAGTCCAATGTGAAATTTTAGCCTGCTTAGTCAATATAGGTTCACAGAAAGGAAAATGGAAAAACAAGTGGGTTTTTTTTGTTGTTTATAAAACACTCTTCATATTCCATTTGTGCGGCTAAAAGTCTCTTAGGTGTGGGACAATCACCTGGAGCATAATATTTCTACTGAGGGGGGGATGGCACACCCTTAATGAAGACTGACTTTCCTTTTTCCAGCAGCTATGCACTAGCAATATCTCCTCAGTGGTGGAACTCCACATTCATATCCTTACTCAATACTGAGATTTTTGTCTGACTTACGATTTTCAGGTCTTAATACATGGTATGGCATCACCCAATCACCTTTGTGTGCAACAGACACTGTTTCTTTATCATCTACCACACCTGACTCTTTCAATCTTTCTGATCCATTTTCTGAGACAATCCCTGAGGGTTTGGAAGACTGGTGTAAAGGTGATGACTTAATGGTCTCTTATTATCCACATGTTGACCAGTTGTATGGTTCTGTGTTAAGTGCCATACTTGGCAAGTAGAAACAGCAGTATTGAGAATGGATGGATTATAATAAAGATAATGTTATGTCATTAGAAGTTGTATTTCATTTTAGCATATGGTTGTATTGAATTTTACCTTAGAGCCTATGATCTATCTAGCACTGGTTCTTGTAGCTGATAATAAGGTCAATTAAATGGATTTGTAGATTAGACCAGTCAGAAAGTGTTTGGCTACTCTCATAACATTTGTATAAGTATTGAACCAATGGGCATACTTTGTCATTACAATGAACATATTTTGCCATTCCACTTACTACTATAGGTTACAGTATTAACATGAAAAGATTGATGTTGTTTTGGTGACATACATATAACTTTCTGGATTGATGAAAGCTAGCCAGTAAATATAAAGACTCCATGTCAGTACCAGGTTGAATGCCATGTTTTCTATCTCAAGTATATGGTATTGTCAGCAAAGGAGTCTTATCGTCACTTTCTTTAGGATATCAAAGAAAAATTGAAGCTTAGATGCCTGAAGGCTTGTTTATTTCTTGAAATTTGATTTTTTTCTCAATTTGATTATTTATGCTTAATATTTTAGAAGATGCAACTTAAACATTTTTAGAAGAAATAAATAGGAAAATATAAGTGATTATATGAAGATCTTATGTAAAATTCCTGTATACAACTTTGATTTGAAATTAGGAATGATTTCTATTTTGAATCTCCCTGAAAAATCTTTACTTCTTTAAAATGTGTATTTCCTCCTCATTGTTTTGGTTATTATTCCATTCATAGTTACCAAGCCAACTGTGGTATTCAATCTTGATTATCAATTTAATGGGATTTACTTACACATTTGAAACTGACCTCTGACTATGTCTGAATCCCAGTCTACCTAAAATTTCTTTTGGTCCAACATATTGACCTAAAAAGAAAGAGCATAGCAACTTAAGGAAGGAAGAGTTATTGAAGCTCAACAGTTTAAAGATACATTTTTCATGGCTGAAAAGCACAACATGGTGCTCACTGTGTGTGCACAGGAAGCAAAGTTGATATACAGGCTTTTTTCTGACCTTGCTTTCTCCTTTTTCTTCAGTACTTCCTTGATGTACCATCCAAGTTCAGAGTGACATTTCCATGTGCAGTTAAACATTTCTTGAAACACCCTCTTTGACACATCTAGAAGCGTGTCTCCATGGTAATTATAAATGTCATCAAGTTGACATGAAAAATTAAGTGCCATAATTATATCGTATTGAATATTATGGGTACATGTGCAATTATTTCATGTGGCCATTTATGTATTTCTTTTCCAACTAAACATTCTAACATAATAGCTTAAATCTTTTCTCCTTATCTTCTGATTTTAAAATCCTGAGTATTAATTAAATAGAAATTATATTTTTATTACCTTTCTGGTCTATAAATATTCTGAATATTTTAATCTCTTGTTCTCTGCACTTTGTTTTTTAAAATTTAAACTTAAGATTTTATGTTCACAATTTACCTTTGCTAAAGTTGTCCTTCCTCCCCATCTTCTTTCTCCCTCCAACTCCTCATAAGTATTTCCCCATCCACTTCATTTCTTCCATTTATTTATTTGTTTATTTATTTATTTTTATTTATTTATTTTTATTCATTTTTTAACCTACTGGGTATGTTCAGTGTTGGTGATATGTTCATGGATTTGGGAATGGGGAATTTAACTGTAGCCATATTTCTAAACAATGCAACTCTGTCCTCTCAGATTGATCTATTTCCTTTAACTTCTCATCTTTATGTGGATCCTCAAAACCCTTCCTGAACAGTATATGCTAGAATTTGTTCTTTGCTTGTTTGTAGGACAGGATTTCTCTGTGTAGCCCTGGATGTCTTGGAACTCATTCTATAGACCTGGCTGGCCTCAATTTGGGATGGGGAGATAGAAAAGATGGAAGAATGGAGGCAGGTTTGAAAGAGGGTTGAGGTCCAGGGTACAACAGATTGCTGCCCAGTGGGGTTGGTGGTGCATTGTCCAGTAGCTGGAGCTTATGCAAATACAGACTCAGTCTCAAACATGTCTGGCTGCTGGATCACCCTGCCTCTGGGCAATGAGAGAGGCCTGAGATGAGGAATGGTTCACTTCCTGGGCTTTGCCTCTTCAAAGGTCTACCATGGTCCATGATGCTTCATTGGGTCATATGAATATGAGAGATAATTATACTTTTGTTGGCTAACAAACTAATAATATTTCATAAGGTTTCTAAGTACATCCTCAGTTTTAGATAATTTTTGCCCTATAACTCCCTACCTAGGCCTCCCTGTTCCCATCTTCTTGCTTAAATGTTGAGTTCTCAGTATTTCCTTCATGTTTTCTTAACAAGTGTTGCTTCATATATTTCCCTTTTTAGCTTTTGTCCCCTAGTGATTGCCCATTGTTAATGTCTACTTATTTCTAATTTTAAATATATTAATATTTTAGTGTAGATTTAGAGTGATGGAAAAATTACAAAACAAATGATATTAGTATTTACAACTTATTTTTCTTTATTAGCTATACTTGATAGTGAAACTTGTGATTGTCACTATTAATGAAACATCTTTAAAAATACTATTAAACAAAGTCCATACTTTACTCGTGCTCTTTTAACTTTATGTTCCCATATATTTTGTTTTGTTGCATGTGTGGGTTAGTTTTTGTCAATTTGACACAAACTGGAGTCTCCTGGGTAGAGAGAACCTCAGTTGAAAAATCACCTCCATTAGGTTGGCCTGTGGGCATGTCTGTGGGGGAACTTTCTTGATTAATGATTGAAGTAAGAAATCCTGCCCTCTGTGGGCAGTGACAGATGACTTAGCAAACAAGTTGAGCTATCCACTCAGAGCAAGCTAGTATGCTTTGCTTCACTGAAGTTCTCGTTCAGTTATGTGCCATGAATTCCTAGCCTTACTTCTATAGGTGATGGGAAGGCACTTTTAGTCTCAATATTTTATTGTCTAAAGTTTCAGAGATTTAGTTCATTATCATTAGGATGGGGTCATAGTAGCAGACAGAAAGATATGGTATTGGACAGGTAGTTGAAAGTTCTACATCAGGAACTGCAGGTAGAAAAAAAATGAATGATATTGGACCTGACTAGGACTTTTGAAACCTCAAACCCCAAACATAGTGATGCACTTTGTCTAAGAAGGCTCTATCTACTCCAACATGGCCAAATGTCTTAATCTTTTTCAAGTAATATCAATCCCTGATGAGCAAACATTCAAATAAATGAGTCTATTGGGGCCATACTTATTGACATCACCGCAATATTAAAGGAAAATAACTAAGACATCCAAGACATTGTACTTGTCTTTTGCAAAATGATCACAACAGAAGAGATGTTTTCATTTAATTATATCAAAGGCACATAAATTACATGGTTGATTACTCTCAGACTTGTTTTTGTTGTTGTTGGTGGTGGTGGTGACTGTGGTAGTGGTGATAGTCATAGTGGTTGGTTGATTTTTGTCTTTTTTTTAAACTTTGTTTTGCTTTGTGTTTATAGTCAAGGCCCTGCCATGTTCTTCCATGGCTGGAAAGGAAGATACTATGTAGAGAAGACTTGCTTCAAACTTTTAGAAAAATAATTGCTTCTGTTTCTCAAAGGCTTAGATTAAAACCAAGAACTATTATGTTTGCTTCAGAGTTGATCTTCATACCTGATTCATGTTATGCTTGAAATATTATTCTGTGACCCAGTGTGTGCTTATAGTTTTTCATTCCTGTATTCTTATTTGTTCTAGGATCATTATTTCTATATGCTGCTTAAACCTAAGTTATGGAGGTTCTCAGTTTTCTGTGGTATACTTGACGTATGCCAGTAACCTCGAGTCTATTCCTTCATGCCATGCCATGTCTGTCAACTAACATTACAGGAGATATTCTATCCTAATGCATGGAGATCAGTCTTGGCTGTGATGCTAAAAGATTCATGTGACTTAAATCTAGTTATTCAAAGCTATCTTTCAAATCTAGTATTTCTCTATAATTTCCTGTTGAGAGAACTTGCTGACGCACACCTTTGTTGTCCACTCTGTAGTGTAACTGTTTTTCTGACAGTCAACTTAATCAAGATACTTAAGAAGGTTACTTCTCCCGAGGGAGTCAAAGATAGTCCGAAAGAGAGCTGCATGAGTCCAATAGATAGTGTTTTCTAGCATAGATTCTAATTCCTTGCTGAAGCACATATATAAATATTGTTAACTTAAATTTATCACATCTATATACATTATAGTGATCTAACTAATCGAATCTTAATCACTGCTATAATTGTTATGAAGTCCTAGAGAAATGAAGAAGAGTACATAATACTACTTTGTAATTTGGCAAATTTCATTTTATTTTTTTTAGAGCTTTTTGTTTTTAAGATGATTTTACTTGACTTTGAAACTATTGGGTAGAGTTAAATACATTATTAGTATAAGAAGGACATCACAGTATATTAATTATCACTCTGTAAAGTTGTGAGAAAAAATGGATTTAAACAAATGTCTAATATAAGAACATATTACTCATTTATTTCTAAGAAGACTTCTGTAAAATTTTCCAAATTGTTTTTTAAACATTTTTTCAGCACTCTTACCTTAATTAACTTTCTAACCAGCAGAAAGATTACCTCAAATGAATTTTAACATATTTTCTCACTTTGAAAACAACAATCAGAGCTTTATCTGTTTAATTCTAAACCACATAGGACTACTAAGAAACTATATGTTAAAATGTATTATAAAAATTGCACCAATTACAAAAGTTTTATGCCATTCTTATTTGAATTTACAGTTACATTTGTTAAATGAATTTGGAAATGTTTTCCTTTATTAAAAGCTATCTGGAACTGTAGATCTCTGGTAACAATGCACAGACCCAGCCATTTACAACTCCTATTCCTTTCTTTATAGCTCCTCATTTCATTATGTTTTAGCACTTTGTCATCAGGATATATAAACCCTTTTACACATCCCCTCATCTAAAATCATTATCTTCTCTCAATTGTAATTGGATCCACACTTTGTGACATTGAAGATGAAATTTTGAAATCAACACATAGCACAGTTATACTTTGTAATGTAATATTTGAAACAAAATTTAGACAAAACTATTTTTATTTTAATTTAAATAAAAAGGATAAAATGTCCTATTGTTATTATTATAAAATTTATCTGAAACTTGACACGTAATGCCAAGATTTAGTCATTACTACTTCAGTGTTTGAAACCTTAGTAATAGAGTCAACATAATATTAAGGCAAATAATTGAGATTTTCTCTGATATTTTTAATATGTTGGTGTTTAATCTCTATTGTAACTTCTTGAATCACAAAATATGCACATGTATATAAAGCAGAACATATTTTTTTTGCATTTTTCATAATTTCATTCACATTCTAGAACATTTCACATGTTACAATACATATTTCACATATTACATTTCAAATATTACATTAAATAATCCAATAAAGTTTATTTTTCGGACTGGAGAGATGGCTCAGAGTTAAGAGAACTGATTGGTTTCCAGTGATTCTGAGGTAACCAAATGGTGGCTCACAACTATCTGTAATGAGATCTGATACCCTTTTCTGGTGTGTCTGGAAACAGCTATATTGTACTCATATACCTAAAATAAATTAAGTTATCTTTCTCCTAAAGACAAATCTATTTAAGTGATTTGCATAGTCCAATGATATGGTACATGTCAGACGACTTTAAATTTTTTTTCAGTTACACATTAAGAAATCATAATAAAGGGATTTTTTAAAAAAAGATGTAAGTTTCAAGAGTAACATCATATTAGCCTATTTCCTTTCTCCAAATGTGGAATTTTCTCAACTAAAGGGGAATTGGAAGAATGTCCTTATCATGCTTTAATATCATCCAAATACCTTATATTAGCTAAGATAGACTTCTTAGCAGTCACCTACCATATAATATTTAATATCTATTTAAATTTCAATGATTTGACTCAATGAAAGTGTTATTTCCAGATAATAGAACTTAGAAGATATTTATATTCTTCCAATTTAACTGTGGATACTTGTAATATAAAAATAGTTTTCAAGAACTTTTGGAGCAATCATTACAATACTGTATTACATTGATATACTTGGCTCTATTGTTTATAGTAGTTGATATTAGTTTTACTCATGATAAAATTCACTTTCAAGTCCATGTTATTATTATAAGAAAAACACAAAGTGAAATAGCATCAATGTATATTGAGTGAAAATAGACAATACTAAATTAAAATCCCTTTCCAGCTAGAATAAATATTACACTACTCAAAGAAAATATATTTTTACCAGAAAGGACTACCTGTACAGTGTAATTTTAACCATAAACAAATTCATCATTATAATGCTACACTTTTATATTATGAGGCTACCATAGCTATTTATTGTCTTGTCTATTTATTTTATATGAATCTGAAATCTGTATATCTCACACATGGCAGTTCCATAGTAAATACCTGTTATATATATTCTTCTAATTTTATATGTATATGCATAATCTTATTTGTAATTATTATTATCTACTTAAATACTGTCTATCAAATCTAATCATTGAAAATTTACAAAATAGAACATTTAAATTATATTTTTATAAAGACAGAATAATAGTTGTTCACTAAAAGAGCGTAATTTGTGAATTCTCAGAGAGTAGCAACATTAAATCCTCTGAGAATACTAATCTTTGGGAACCAGATTATATTTTTTCCTTCCAGAATAACATTGAGATGTATCTGAGTATACATATGTATTCTAAGACTTGTTTGAAGTAAGCCTAATATTATCATTAAAAGTAACAGACACTTTTTCTCATTTAAGTAGTTTAGGACATAAATATTCTTGGTGTGACACACAATAGATATCTGAATTCTGTGTGATTCAAGATATTCTGGTCTATTTGAAATATGAAATCTCATTTTTATTAATGCCAAAAGTTGTGATAAATTGAAAAATATGATCTCACTTTTCTTTTTAACTTGTTCACATTTTATCACATTTATTAAGTTCTGATTTTTCTGCATTGTGTTCCTTGTTATATCATTTCAGATCAATTTGTTTGCAAACATGCTAAGAAGTTAGGTTCACTATTAAATAAGAAATAATTTTATTGGATGTAAAAATGGCCTTTGGCTAAATCCACACTCCTTCATGATAAAAGTCTTTGAGAGATTAAGGATACAAGGGTCACACCTCAACATATTAAGGCAACTTATAACAAACATATAGCTAACATCAAATTAAATTAAGAGAAACTCAAAGCAATTCTACTAAAATCAGGAGCAAGAAAAGGTTGTTGATTCTCTCCATAATTATTCAATATAGTACTTAAACAATTACCTCGAGAAACAAGATAATGGAAGAACATCAAAAATATACAAATTGGAAAGGAAGATGTTAACATATCATTATTTGAATATGATATGATAAAAGTGAACCTAAAATTCATTCAGGCAACACCTACAGATACAATATTCACTCAAAAAAAAAAAAGTAGCCCTCCTTTATACAACCAACAAATGGATTGAAAATGAAATTAGGGAAGCAACATCTTTTAAAATAGCTTCAAACTATATAAAATACCATAGGGTAGCTTTACCCAAGCAAGTGAAAAACATGTACATTAAAACCTTTAAACATTAAAGAAAGAAATTAAAATTGAAAGATCTCCTCTATACTTATGGATCACTAGGATTAAAATAAAAATGGGCATTCTACCAAATCAATCAACAGATTCAATGAAATTTCCATCAAAATTGTTAGCATAATTCTTTAGAGATTTTGAAGGAAAAATCTCAATGTTATGTGGGGAGAAATAAAAAGCTAAACAAAGACAAAACCAAAACCAAATACAAACAACCAAACCAAACCAAACCAAACCTAACTAAAAACAGGAGAGCTAAACAATTCAGAAGTGCCAGAGTTCTCACTATTTCCAATTTCAAGTTGTATTAGAGAACTATAATAATAAAAACTGAATGGCAGTTGCATAAATACACTTGTTGATCAATAGATTGGAATTGAGAAGCCAGACATAAATTTACACCTCCACATTTTTGCTAAAGAATCCAGAAATACATACTGGAAATATCTTCAACGGGATGTGCTAATGAAGTTGGATGTCCGCAGGCAGAAGACTCCAAACAGAACCACATTTATTACCCTACACAAAAGTTCAAGTAGATGAAAGGCATCAAAATAAAACCAAAACTACTGAAATCATAAAAGAGAAAGTGCAAAACAGTTTTGAATGCATTTTGGCATGAGAGGTGACTTTCTGAAAATAATACAAATATTTCAGGTACTGAGATCAACAATTAATAAATGGGACCTCATGAAACTGAAAAGATTCTTTAAAGCAGAGGAAACCATCAACTGAACACAGCAGTAGTCTACAGGTAGGCAAAAAGATGGTTTCCAATTATACATCTAAAAGGAGATTGATATTCTTAATATGTAAATAACTCAAGAAACTAGATAACAAATATATAAATAATCCAAATAAAAGTGGGGTTCAGATCTAAAAAGAGAATTCTCAACTTGAATAGTTGAGAACCAACATCTCTCGCCGTCAGGGAAGTACAAAGCAAAACTATTTTAAGATTCCATCTTATAACTATCAGAATGTCTAAGGTCAATAAAATGCATGACTACTTATGTAACCAAAGAAATGTAGCAACGATGGGGTTCTTGATGCCCTTGGGGATCATCAGCCTGGAACAGTGAGGGCCAACAGGGGTGGTGAATTTGGCTCAGAAGCCCTGTGAGTATGTACAGTGAATAATCATATAGATTCCAGCTGTGGAGAATCAGATAAACTTAGGGTACCAAAATACCGCATTAACATGGTGGAGTATTTCAGGAATCTCAGGTAATAGCGGAATGAGTTCTTATCAGGAGAAAAGAGATTTATCTTGTAATTTAACTGAGGCTGAGACATTCCATAGGTAGAGGGTTTTGAATTCCCCAGACAAGGTCAGGCTAGAAGAACTGCAAATGAAGGAAGTCCTCCATACTACACTGAGCCCAGAGACTTTCTGGTCAATAGTAGACTTCAACCTTAAATAGAAGCGTTTTGATATAATCTTGAGCCTGTGACTGAGTAGACAGGTACAGCCAGGTACACAGAGAATACCTGAGTGTAAGATCACGTGGGACATGGTCCGCCAGGGCCCCACCTGCAACCAGGAGCTGGGCAGTGCCACCACAGCCATCTGTGCACCTATACTGCTAGGGAACATCTGCTCTGCAGGGAGTCCCCCAGTTAGCAGTGAGGCCACCAACTTCAATCCTGCAAATGAGCTGGTTGTTACAGCCAGGAACACAGAAAACACCCAAGTGTAAGATCATTTGTGACTCGGTCCACCAGGGCCCCACAGGAGCTGGGCAGCCCCACAACACTCTGTGCCAGGGAAACACTCTGTCCGAGGGGTGCTGAGACAGGCTTGCAGGCACACAGGAGGGAAAAGCACCAACCAGTGACAGCAGCACCAACTAACACCAGATGGCAAGAGGCAAACATAGGAACCTTACTAACAGAGATAAAGGCAAAATGGCACCATCCGAACCCAATTCTTCCACAACAGCAAGTCCTGGATACCCCAACACACCAGAAAAGCAAGATTTGGATTTAAAATAACAGCTCATGCTGCTGATAGAGAGTGTCAAGAAGGACATAAATGACTCCCTTAAAGAAATACAGGAGAACACATGTAAACAAGGAGAAGCCCTTAAAGAACTACAGAAAACATAACAAACAGGTGAAGGAATTGAACAAAACCATCCAGGATCTAAAAATGGAGGTAGAAACAATAAAGAAATCACAAAGGGAAACAACTCTGGACATAGAAAACCTCTGAAAGAAGTCAGGAGTCATAGATTCAAGCATCAACAACAGAACACAAGGAATAGAAGGGAGATCTTAGATGCAGAAGATACTGTAGAAAGCAATGAAACAACAGTGAAAGAAAATGCAAAATGCAAACAGCTTTTGACCCAAAGCATCCAGGAAATCCAGGATAAAATGAGAAGACCAAACCTAAGGATTACAAGTAAAGAAAAGAGTGAATATTTTGAAATTAAAGGGCCAGTAATGGCTTCAACAAAATTATAGAAGAAAGCTTCCCTAACCTGAAGAAAGAGTTGCCCATGAACATGCAAGAATCCTACAGAACTCCAAATGGATTTGACTAGAAAAGAAATTCTTCCCATCACATAATAATTAAAGCACCTAATTACTGAACAAAGAAGAATATTAAAGACCTATCAAAACTACACCAGACTTCTCACCAGAGATTAAGAAAGCCAGAACAGCCTGGGCAGATGTCATACAGACCCTAAGGGAACACAAATGCCAACCTAGACTGCTATATCTAGCAAATCTCTCAATTACCATAGATAGAGAAACCAAGGTATTTCATGACAAAAACAAATTTACACAGTATCTTTCCACAAATCCAGCCTTTCAAAGGATAATGAATAGAAAACATCAACAAAAGGAGGGAAACTACACACAAGAAAAAGCAAGAAATTAATCTTCTTTTAACAAACCAAAAAGAAGATAACCATACAAACATAAAAATTACATCAAAAATATCAGGAGGCAACAATCACTATTCCTTACTATCTCTTAAAATCAATGGACTCAATTACCCAATAAAAAGACATAGACTGTCGGGAGGTGGTCTGTGCACAGGCAGCCTGGTTCCCAGGTAGAGTAAGGACTTTGAACCCTGGGACCCGGTAGGGGGTGGCTTCTACATACAATTTTGTGGGCCGAGCTTCCACTTGCATGGGTCGGGAGGAGTTCAGTCACTGCCCCCTGGAACCTAGCTTCTGGCGTAGCTGCAACCCCCCCCAGGAGAGATGTGTGGCTACCAGTCACGTAGTTGCAGCCCCAAGCCCTCCCCACATGTAAATAAGGTTTCCCTAAACTCTCAATCCAAGTCAATGAAAAGTACCTGCTGCCAAACCCTGAAGCATCCCCAAATCATATATAAATCCCAACCTGGATCCTATAGAAACATAAAGGGTGTTTGAAGATTACTCTGCCATCTGGGAGGTTTTATCACAAAGAGCTGTAACACACGGGAAGAGGTTCTCTCTCCCGGAACACTGTAGGCCACTCTGTCATAACCTTTCCCGGCTAGGCGGTCTTCACCAGCCTCAGACCGGATCAGGCACGGAGCAACGTGGGCAAACCCCCGCACCCGCTTTCAGCGGGGCCTCTGCATGGAGGCCCTCAGCCAGCAACAGCAGCGGTGACAACTGCAGGCAGGCAGCGAGGGCGGCCCCCTCCGCCAGAACCCTCACACCGACTTTCGCGTGGCCTCTGCACAGAGGACCCAACATTTTGCTGCATACAGGAAACACATCTCAGTGTCAAAGACAAAAACTACCTCAGAGTAAAATTCTGGAAAACAGTTTTCCAAGTAAATGGTCCCAGGAAACAAGCTGGAGTAGATAGTCTAATATTGAGTAAAATTGACTTTCAACCAAAAGTTTTCAAAAAAGACACGGAAGGACACTTCATACTCATAAAAGGAAAAATCTAACAAGAACACTCAATTCTGAACATCTCTTCTCCAAATGCAAGTGTACACTCATTTGTAAAAGAAACTTTACTAAAGCTTAAAGCACACATTGCACCTCACACAATAATTGTGGGTGATTTCAACACACCACTCTCCTCAATGGACAGATCAGTGAAACACAACTAAACAGAGACACAGTGAAAGTAACAGAAGTTTTGGACCAAATGGATTTAACAGATATCTATAGAACATTTCATCCTAAATCAAAAGACTATACCTTCTTCTCAGCACCTCATGGTATCTTCTCCAAAATTGACCATATAATTGGTCATAAAACAGAACTCAACAGATATAACAAGATCAAACTAGTCTCATGCCTCCTATCAGATCACTATGGAGTAAGTGTGGTCTTCAATATCAACAAAAAACAATAGAAAGCCCACATATACATGGAAGTTGAACAATACTCTACTCAATGATACTTTCGTCAAGAAAGAAATAAGGAAAGAAATCAAAGACTTTTTAGAATTTAATTAAAATGAAGACAAAACATGCCCAAATTTATGGGACACAATGAAAGCAGTGCTAAGAGAAAAGCTCATAGCTCAGAGTGCCTCCAAAAAGAGGCTGGAGAGAGCATACACTAGCAGTTTAACAGCAGACCTGTAAGCCCTAGTACAGAAAGAAGCTAATACACCCAAGTGTGGGACCTTAATGAGATGTGCGGCCACACTACAGGTTCTAGCCTGGCTCTGCCTCTGCAGTCACCTGCCTACAGCCACACTCTCCCTGCCTCCTGGTTACCTGACCACCCAACTCACTATATATAGTACCCCTCAGAGTGTGCTCTCTCTCTCCTGCTTATTCTCCCCCGGCCCTCTTCTTTGTCTATCTCTCTGTCTCTCCATTTTCTCCCCTTTCCACGTGGTCATGACTTTTCTTATCTATTTACTCCTCTTTCTTTGTCTTTCTATCTCTTTTCTCTTTCTATTTTCTTAATAATAAAACATCAAAGCTATGGACCTCCTCTTATTAAATTCGCCACACGGAGCTAGCTGCTATGCGCCGCCATCATCTGGGATTCAGCCATGCAGACAGTCTGTGAGCACAGGTAACAGGCAGAGAAATCCACATCAGAATGGCTCCGCCTTCTGAGTGATATTTCTCTGCACACCCACGCTCACCCATGCGCGAGACCAGCCGATGGTCGCCATTAGGCTGAGGCATGCTTGCATCTTGCATGCTTCCCCAAAATCCCCACGCGGAACCTCTGTGTCCGCCTGTGTCCTCTGCATATGCACGCTACCTTGGCCTGAGAGCGAGGCCCACGCTCCTCCGGCCCGCCCTGGCTCATGCCGCTTCCCCCCGCCCCTTCGTCCGAGGGACCAGGCCCCGCACTTTCCTTTTGTTCCCACACCCAAGAGGAGTAGAAGGCAGGAAATCAACAAACTCTGAGCTGAAATCAAACAAGTAGAAATGAAAAGAACTATACAAAATCAACAAAAACAGGAGCTGCTTCTTTGAGAAAATCAACAAGATAGAAAAACCTTTAGACAGACTAATCAGAGGGCACAGAGACAGTAACCAAATTAACAAAATCAGAAATGGAAAAAGGAGATATAACAACAGAAACTGAGGAAATTCAAAAAATCATCAGATCCTACTACAAAAACCTGTATTCAACACAACTAGAAAATCTCGAGGAAATGGACAATTTCATTGACAGATACGAAATACCAAGTAAAATCAGGAGCAGATAGACCATGTAAACTGTCCCATAACCCCTAATTAAATAGAAGGGGTCAGTGACAGTCTCCCAACCAAAAAAGGCACAGGACCAGATGGTTTTAGTGCAGAATTCTATCAGACATTCAAAGAAGACCTAACACCAATACTCTTCAAACTATTCCACAAAACATAAACAGAAGAACACTACCCAAATCATTCTATGTATCCACAATTTTGCTGATACCAAAACCACACAAAGATCCAAGAAAGAAAGACAACTTCAGACCAATTTCCGTTATGAATATCGATGTAAAAATACTCAATAAAATTCTTGCCAACCAAATCTAAGAACACATCAAAACCATCATTCACCTTGATCAAGTGGGAATCATTCCAGGGATTTAGGGATGGTTCAATATATGGAAATCCATCAATGAAGACACAGAAATATACCCACATACCTATGGTCACTTGATCTTTGACAAAGAAGCTAAAACCATCTAGTGGAAAAAAGATAGCCCTTTCAACACATGGTACTGGTTTAAGTAGCAACTAGTGTGTTGAAGAATTCAAATCGATCCATTCTTATATCCTTGTACTAAACTCAAGTCCAAGTGGATCAAGGACCTCCACATAAAACCAGATACATCAAAACTAATAGAAAAGAAACTGGGGAAGAGCCTTGAGCACATGGGCACAAGGGATAATTTCCTGAACAGAACATCAATAGCTTATGCTCTAAGATCAAGAATTGAAAAATGGTACTTAAAAATTGCAAAGCTTCTGTAAGGTAAAGATCACTGTCCATAGGACAAAACCATAACCAAAAGATTGGAAGAAGATCTTTATCAACCCTACATTTGGCAGAGGGCTAATATCAAATGTACATAAAGAATTCAAGAACTTAGACTCCAAAGAGCCAAGTTGCCTATTAAAAAATGGGGACATAGCTCAACAAAGAATTTTCACTTGAGGAATATTGAATGACTGAGAAGCACCTAAAGAAATGTTCGACAACCTTAGTCAACAGGGAAATGCAAATCAAAACAACCCTGAGATTTCACCTCATACCAGTCAGAATGGCAAACATCAAAATCTCAGGAGACAGCAGGTGCTGTTGAGGGTGTGGAGAAAAAGGAATACTCCTCTACTGCTGGTGGGATTGCAAGCTCGTACAACCACTCTGGGAATCAGTTTGGCGGTTCCTCAGAAAACTGGGCATGATACTCCCGGAGGATCCGGCTATACCACTCCTGGGCATATACCCAGAGGCTTCACCTGCATGCAATAAGGACACATGCTCCACTATGTTCATAGAAGCCCTATTTATAATAGCCAGAAGCTGGAAAATACCCAGATGTCCCTCAATGGAGGAATGGATACAGAAAATGTGGTATATTTACACTGAAACTAATAGAAAGAAATTGGGGAAGAGCCTTGAGCACATGGGCATATGGGATAATTTCTGAACAGAACATTAATAGCATATTAATCAGCTATTAAAACAATGAATTCATTAAATTCTTAGGCAAATCTTTGGAAATGGGAAATATCATCCTAACCCAATTACAAAAGAATACACAGGGTATGTACTCACTGATAAGTGTATATTAGCCCAGAAGCTCAGAATACCCAAGACAAAATTCACATATCAAATGATGCCACCAAAAAAAGGAAGCAGATGCCCCTATTCCCGGAAAGGCTAGATGCAGCAGTGTAGAGGAATACCAGGAAAGGGAATCATAGGGGGTTGATTGGGGAACAGGGGAAGGAGAGAGGGCTTATGGGACTTTCAGGGAGTGGGGAACCAGGAAAAGGGAAATCAGTTGAAATGTAAATAATAAATATATCTATTAAAAAAATTGAAGTGTTTTTACACAGAAGAAAAACATTCCTCCATTGTTAGTGGGAATGAAAATTTATGCAACCTCTTTGGAAATAAATATGACAGTTCCTCACGAAACTCAAAATTGAGTTCATCTGGAGATCCAGCTATACAGCTCTTGAGCATATATCGAAAAGTTAAGCACTACTACCTATGGTGGTTTGAATAAGCTTGTCTCAAGGAGTGGCACTATTAGAAGGTATAGCCTTGTTAGAGAAGGTGTGGCCTTGTTGAGGAAGTGTGTCACTGAGGGTTTGGGCTTTGAGACCTTCCTCCTAGCTTCCTGGAAGTCAGTCTTCCCCTAGTTGCCTTCAGAAGAGGTATAAACCTCAACTCCTCCATCCCATGTCTGCCTGGACATAGCCATGTTCCCACCTTGATGATAATAGACTGAACCTCTGAACCTATAAGCCAGCCCCAATTAAGTGTTGTTCCTTACAAGAGTTGCCTAGGTCATGGTGTCTGTTCACAGCAGTCAGACTCAAACTAAGCCCTGAGGCCAGGCAGTGGTTGCACATGCCTTTAAACCCAGCACTTGGGAGGTTGAGTTGGACAGATTTCTGAGTTTGAGAGCAGCCTGGTCTACAGAGTGAGTTCTAGGACAGCCAGGGCTACACAGAGAAGGGAAATCCTGTTGAACCCCTTACCCCTCCCAAAAAAAATGAAAAAAGAAAAAGAAAAAAGAAACTAACCTAAGGACACTTGCTCAACTAAGTTCTTAGCAGTTTTATTCATAATGATCATAAACTGGAAACCATCTAGATGTCCTTCAAGAGAAGAATGAATAAAGAAAATATGGTATATTTACACAATAAATTATTCTTTTCAGCTACTAAAAATGACAATAAGAAATTTGCAGGCAAATGGATGCAACAAGAAAAAAAATCATCTCAAGGGAGGTAACTCAGACACAGAAACAAATTATGGTATACGTTTGGTTTTAGACCTGGAACAAGGGACTGAGGTGCGTATTTTACCTATCAAAGCAGTCTGGCCTCCAGGTTTCCCAGTATCCCTCAGTCCTGTAATACCATGTCACCTACCTTGAACTTTTCAGCTGAGGTGCTGGGCTGCCTGGGGCTCTTCACTATAATCCAGACATTTGATCTCCACCCTCCTCTTCTCTTTCTCTTCTCTCTGCACCTGCATCTTTTCTCATTTTCTTTTTCCTCCCCTACTCCCCTCTTCCTCCATGGTACCTTCCCTGGTCCAAGTCTTTGGGGCCAGGGAATTTGCTCATCTGAGAGCAGCTTCCCAATTAACCTGCCTTTACTATAGTCTAATCTGGTTTGAATTGGCTCATTTCAAAGATGGCAAAGAAATAACCTACCAGTATGTATTTGCTTATAAGTGAAAATTAGCAGTTAAGTAGATGATGACCACGATACAACCAAAGATCAGTGCCTTACCTGGCCTTCATCAGGGACATTAACTCTACAGAAGATGGGATCAGATGAGGAGAATCACAGTCATCATGTCCCTCCTTAAGGAGATCAGGTAATCCTGTGGAAGAGGAGGAAAAGAAGATTAAGTGTAGAAGCCAGCGGGAATGGAGGACAGCAGAATTGCAATGTCATCTCAATCAACTGACAAGGCACATATGAGATGACACAGACACTAAAGCAATAGTTATGTGGTCTAAAAGGTACCAGGCCCTCTGTTTACATATCCTAGTGATTTGCTTAGTGTTGTTAAGGGAATCATGACTGTGATACTGAGTAGATCCCTGACTCTTATATCTGGTTCAGAGACCCTCGTTACCCTGCTTGCTTGCCTTGTCCACATTCAGCAAGAGAGTTTTTGCATTGTCTTATATTTTTTATTTGGTCATATTTGGTTGTTATAGAAGTCTGCTCGTTTCTAATGAGAGGCAGAAAGAGGTTGGGTCCTGAGGAAAGAGCAAAAAGAAGGTGTGGGACCTTAATGAGACTTGTGGCCACGCCCCAGGTTCTAGCCTGACTCCGCCTAGGCAGTCATCTGCCTGCAGCTACACTCCCTGCCTCCTGGTTACCTGACCACCCAACTCTGTAAATAACACCCCTTAGCAACTGCTCTCTCTCTCTCTCCCACTTGCTCTCCCCCTGCCCTCTTCCTTGTCTGTCTCTCTGTCTCTCCATTTTCTCCCCTTTCTACGTGGTCATGGCTTCTCTTATCTATTTTCTCCTCTTTCTTTATCTTTCTATCTCTTTTCTCTTTCTATTTTCTTAATAATAAAACATCAAAGCTATGGGCCGCCTCTTATTAAACTTGCCACACGGAGCTAGCTGGTACGCGCCGTCTGAGACTCTGGGGTTCAGCCACGTGGACAGTCTGAGCACAGGTAACACTCGCAGAGAGATCCACACCAGAACGCCTTCTGTGTGGCATTTCTCTGCGCTCCCTCAAGCCATGCGCAGGACCGGCCAGCGGTGTGACCGCCCGCTCCCCATTAGGCTGAGGCACGCATGCATCTTGCCTGCATCCTCTGCATATGCACACTACCTTGGCCTGAAAGCGAGGCCCACATGCTTGCTGCTTCCTTGAGCTCCAGGCCCCACGCTTCTTTTCTTTTTTTTCCCACAGGAAGGGACTGGATTGAGTAGAGAGAAGGAAATCTATAATCAGGACATACTATATGAGAAAAGAAATTAATTTCTATAAAGTAGGGCGAGAAAAACAAACAGGCAAAAAAAAAAATCAAAAAGAAACCAGTTTTATCTAACTGTGGGCGAATTTATCATGCTTTTAGGAAAATGATATTAAATTTCACGTATGTAAAGGATATTTACGAGTGATTATTAAACGGAAATAGCTTCAGGTTAGGAATGGAGTTTATGTTCAATTCTCTCAGCCCTGGGACTGAATGTGGTACCAACCTGTTCAGGCCCCGTGCACACTGCAATTGTCTGTGAGTTAAGATGTTCATCGGCTTGTTGCCTTGGTGTCCTGTGTCTTCCTTTCAGGTTTTTCCTTGTGTTTTTCTTTAGTCCATTTTTTTTTTCTGTTTGTTTGTTTTGTCCTATTCCAGCGTGTTTGGATTTGTTTTATATTTTTTTTTAAATTTGTTTGTATTGTTTATATGCTTGCTTATTTTCAGAAGAGAGATAGGATATGTGTGAATTTGGGTGAAATGAAGGTCAGGGGGATCTGGGAGGAGTCGAGAGAATGGGGGCAATATTTAGAATATACTATATTAAAAATAATTTTCATTAAAAGAATTAAAAAGGGCATGGCATGTCGATCTCTGTACACAGAAATGTTTGCCTGAAAGTTAACTATTTTACCAGAGGCACTGTTAGATATTTCCAAGAAGCCCTTGAAAAATAGGTAAGTGTTGGGATTTTGGTTTTTGTGTTTGGAAATATTCAAGATGGATGTACGAATAACACCTGGGTCCCTTAACACCTTGCCCCACTATGGATAATAAGATTATAATAACAAGGGACATACTTAAAGATTAAACTATGTTATCTAACTTATTGACAGGGCTGGTCCCCAGTGTCAGTAATAAACACAAAGAATAATTAGACAGGACTAATCAATTGCTTTGACAAAGAACTCCTATTGTTTTGACAATGGAATCTGACAAAGTAACAGAAAGAGATGCATAATGCACAGTAATTCCCATTTGATTACAAGGACTGATAATTCAGAGGTTGTAAGAGAAATGTGTTTCTTCTCAAAGATGTTTAAAATTGAATGAACCTCCTGCTGAGGAGAATAATGACAAGAAGAATGGGAAGAGCCAGGCAGTCAGGGATTATGTGCCTCAGATAAAAGACAATGAAAACAGGGTATGAAGTCTCCTGGAAATTGTGGGCCTGGTGGGTATGAGAACACTGGGGTGAAAGAGAAATAGAATATGTGGTTATGAAGGTTATGAAGGAAGATTACCCAAAGCTATAGATGAAAATTCCTTAAGAAATTCTGCTTTTGTATGTAAATTAAGCGTAAATACATAATCACATCAATCTTCATGTTCCTCTTGATATTTTAAAAATCAATTTCTACAACTATGTTTACAAGAGAACTCTGAATACGTAAATATTGGTATACCTGAAATTTTCTGTCATGATTTCATTTGATTTTTTTTCCAATGGGTTGAAGTACTGTTGTGCTTATATTTTATACTTTTACTCTTGTACTTATAATTTTGAAACAGATGTTATTTGTTTCACAATCTCACATAATCAAAAGGATTTTACTCCAGGCAAGTGGACCATTAGACAAAACCTCAAATGATTTATGAGATTTTTAGTTAATAAGATTTTTTTTTGTCCATTATCATTTAGGTAAGATTATAGTGATTAAGACTTTTGAGGATGTCATGGTGGACGGACGAGTACATTCTGTGTGAGAGAAACTCGGGCTGCTTAGGACTTTAGAAGAAAGACCAACTTGAATTAAATTTTCAAGCTGAACATTTCTCAAAGTTTTTTTTTTTTTAAATGTCTGCAATTTGACCTGCAGATAGGGTACTTGCAAGCTTAATTATCTATGGATATGAGATGAGGTCCTCTTACATTTGAGGAGATCCCTAAATTGACACGTGCAAATCTCTACATAAAAGGATTCCATTTTAACCTGTGTATATTCTCCATTAAATGTCACTAAATACTATACTACGTGTAATGCATTATCCATTATATATATATATATGTATATATATATATATATATATATATATATATATATATATATATATATCAATGTGTTCTTTATAAAACATTCACAGAAGAGAGAGAGAGTAGATTTTTACAGTAAAAAAACAGATTTTTATTTTCACAAATTTTCTATTCTCTATTTTTTTAGAGATGTAGAAATGGATCCCACAAATGTGACGATCTGATTTTAGGTTACAATGTTCTAGGCAAATGTTTCACAAACATTTTCTGTAATTGTATGTAGTTTGGATTATAGACATTAATTAATGTAAGAACTTACAAAGGTATTTCCAAAGAGATTTACATTTAAATTCAATGTCCATTTTAAATTGGGTAGACCTGATTTTTATAAAAATCTATGCCATTCATAATGGTATACTTTTAATTTATTCTTGTTTTATATATTAATTTTATGAATTTATTGTTCATCATGTGCATATACTTTAAATGTATTCATAGGATATTTAACATTTTTCTCTCATGAATTAATTACAAATATTTATACAGCAACCTATACCAAGGTACAGACCTGTTTGTATGGGCCTTTGTACATATATCCCGTTTCTTTCAATTAGGAGCAAACAATCATTGAGAATTTTAGGAACTTCCTACCTATTTAATTTATTAAACTCATTGATTATTACTAAAATAGCTTTATTTCATATATGAACTATCAAATTACCTACCAAATAAAATACAATCGTTCCTTTTATTTTAATTAATTAATTAATTGATTGATTAATTAATTAATTCATTTATTTATTCTTACACCTTTATCTCAGTTTTCCCTTCATGCTCTCCCCTCAGTACCTCCCCTGCACTTCCATTCTTCCAACAATATCTAGTCCTCCTCTTTAAAAACGGCAGAATTTCTATCGCCAGCTTTGGCCTACAAAATGGCTACAAGACTAGGCACCTCTCTCCTACTATAAGGCTAGATGAAATAGGCAAGCTATGGAGTCAGAGACAGATGCTGCTCTAGCTATTAAGATTCTCACAAGAACCAAGCTGTACAATTGTAGCATATGTAACATCACAGCTCAGTCCCATGCAGGCTCTATGGTTGGTGGTTCAGTCTTTGTGAACCCCTGGGAGCCCTCTGGATTCGACAATCCTTCCTTCCCCTCCCCCACCTTCAGCTGTATTCCTACAACTCTACCTAATGTTTCACTGTGTGCTTCTGTACCTGTTTCCATAAAATGCTGGGTAAAGCTTCTCTGATGACAATAGTGCTATGCAGCAATCTATGAGCGTAGCGAAATATCATTATGAATCATTTCACTGACTTTTTGTTGGTTTGGTTTTGGTTTTGGTTTTGGTTTGTTGCATTTGATTCTATCCTAGGTCTCTGAGTTATTGGGCTATAGAGCATCTGAATCTTGGCTTTCCATAGAATATTAAGATTAGGTTACCACTCATGGTATGAGGCGAAATCTGGACCAGTGATTAGTTGGGCCACTTCCACAATTCCTGCAGGCACCTGAGGGACCTGCTGGTCAGCCAAGGCTAAAAATTATGACTTGGGGGAATGAGGACTATTCTAGGAAAGGCAGAAAGATGATGCAAGAGACAGAGATGGGAGGCTACTGGTAAATAACACGCAAGCGAGTAAGTGTATTTTCTCGGTGTCTTTTAAAAGGCAACCAACACAAAGTATGACCAATTCCAGGAATATAAAACAATGGTCACAAATTGTTTTGTGACAAGTTTATAGTACACAGTATCTATGTTTGACTAAGGCTGTTTCCTTCAGGCTGGGACAGTCTCTCAAGGACATATGCATCAGCAGAGGAAGTTGTCAGGGTATAACACATGTCTTAATTAAAACCAAAGACAGATGTAAGCAGACTCATTCATGATTAATCACAAGCAAGAAGTCAGTCAAAGTTAACTTCAGAAGTGCTCCCCACAGATCCAGATCTTGGCTCTTACTAATAGCGCTGCTATAAACATACTTATACAAGTGTCCTGGCGGTATGGTGCAGTGTCCTTTGGGTATATGCCCAGGAATTGTATAGATGGATCTTACAGCAGACCAGTTGTCAATTTAATGAGAAACTGCCACATTGGATTTGAAATTGACTATACACGTTTGCACTTCCACCAGCAAAGAAGGATTATTCCCCTTGCTCCACATTCTTGCTAGTATGAACTATCACTTATGTTTTTCATTTTAACCATTCTGAGAAGTGTAAGATGGAGTCTGAGTGTTGTTGTGATTTGTGTTTCCCTGATGGCGAAGAACGTTGAGTATTTCTTTAAGTGCTTTTTACCATTAAAGATTCCTCTGTAGGGAATTCTCTGTTTGAAGTTGTACCCCATTTTTAATCTGATTATTTGATTTGCTGATGTTGAATTTCTTGTGATCTTTTTATCTATTGGAAATTAGCCCTCTATCCAAATGTGAATTGGTGAAGATCATTTTCCAATTTTCAGGCTACTAATTTGTGCTTTTAACAGTGCCTGTTGCCTTATGCATGCTTCAGTTTCATGAAATCCTTTTTTTATTGGATATTTTATTCATTTACATTTCAAATGTTATCCTATTTTCTGGGTTCCCCTTCACAAATCCCATCCTCCTTCTGCTTCTATGAAATTATAGTTTTTAATTGTCAGTCTTAGAGTCCATGCTACTTACTGGTATCCTATTCAGAAATTGTTCTCCTCTGCCAATGTATTAATGGCTATTCTCCACTCTTTCTTCTATCAGGTGTACTGTACTGTTTCTATGTTGCCATCTTTCACACATTTAGACTTAAGCTTTTGTGCAAGATAACAGATATTTAAACTATCTGAATTTTTATGCATGGAGACATGTAGTAACACCAACACCATTTGTTGAAGACATTGTTTTTTTCATTTTATAAATTTGACTTCTTTGTCAAAAAATAAAATATCCAAAAAAATGTAGATTTATTCTGGGTCTTTTATTCCATTAAAGATTACATTCCAGGCATCTGCCTATTTGTTTTGTGCCAATCCCATGTGGGTTTTAGTACTCTATCTCTGTAGTAGTGCTTGAAATCAGAGATGGTAATAACTTTATTGAAATTCCCTAATTGAACAAAATTGTTTTGACTATCGTATGTCTTTCGGTTTTTCTTATGAAGTGTTGTTCTTTCAAGGTATGTAAAGAACTGTGTTGGAATTTTGATGGGAATTTTTTTGAATATGTAGACTGCTTTTGGTAAGATGGACATTTTTATTATGTAAATCCTACCAATCCATGAGCACTGGAGATCTGTCCATCTTCTGATATTGTCTCAGATTTCTTCTTCAAAGACTTATAGTTCTTGTCACATACGTCTTAAACTTGGATGGTTGGAGTTACACTAAGATATTTTAGGTTATTTGTGAATATGACAAAAGATGTTATTTCCCAGATTTCTTTCTAGGTCTGTTTATTTTGTATGTATAGAATGGCTATTGAATTTTTTTCCAGTTAGTTTTATATCAATGACTTTTGTGAGTGTGTTTATTAGATATATGAGTTCCATGTAGATAATTTGGGGTTACTTTTGTATACTATCATAACATCTGTGTACTGGCTGGTTTTGTGTGTCAACTTGACATAAAGAAAAGAGCTTCAGTTGAGGAAATGCCTCCATGAAATCCAGTTGTAAGGTATTTTCTCAATTAGTGATCAAGGGGGGAGGATCCCTTGTGACTGGTGCCATACTTGGGCTGATAGTCTTGGATTCTATAAGAAAGAAAGCTGAGTAAGTCAGGGGAAGCAAGCCAGTAAGTAACACCCCTCCATGACCTCTGCATCAGCTACTATATCCTGACCTGCTTGAGTTCCAGTTCTGAACTCCTCTTGTGATGAACAGAAATTTGGAAGTATAAACTGAATAAACCCTTTCCTCCCCAAATTGCTTCTTGGTCATGATGTTTTTGCAGGAATAAAAACCCGACTAAGACAATCTACAAATAATCTTTGACATCTTCTTTTCCAATTTGTATACCCTTGATCTCCTTTAGTTGCATTAATGTGTTAGCTGAAACTTCAAGAACTATATTGAAGAAATAGAGAGAGATTGGACAGCCTTGTTTGGTCCCCACTTTCAGTGAAATTGCCCTAAGTTGACCTCCATTTACTTTGATGTTGGCTATTGGCTTGCTGTATATTGCCTTTATTATTTTTTGTTATGTCCCATGTATATCTTATCCCTATTGGATTTTTATCATGAAAGAGCATTGGATTTTCTCAATGGCTTTTTCCACATCTAGTAAAATTATAATTTGATTTTTGTTTTAGTTTGTTTACATGGTAGATTACATTGACAGATTTTCATATGTGGAAAAATTTCTGCATTTCTGGGATAAAGACTACCTGATCGGGGTAGATGATCTTTTTTGATCTGTTCTTAAATTTGGTGTGTGAGTATTTTATTATTTTTGCATCTATGGTAATGAGGGAAATTGTTCTCAATTTCTCTTTGTTCAATCTTTGTGTGGTTTAGGTATCAAGGTGCCATTGAATCTTAATGTCTGTGAGTTCCATTGTTTCTGTTTAGTTTCTGTCTGGATGAGCTGTCCATTGGTAAAAGTCTGGTATTGAAGTCTCCTATTATTGTGTCAGTTTCAATCTGTAATTTAAGCTTTAGTAATGTTTCTTATACAATCGTTGGTACTTGCTTCTGCATTGGGTGTGTAGATATTACAAATTGAGTTGCCATTCTCATGAATTATAACTTTGACGAATATCAACTGTCCTTCCCCATCTATTTTGATTAATTTTGGTTGGAAGTCTATTTTATATGATACTAGAATTGCTACTCCAACCTGCTTCTTAGATCCATTTGTTTGGAATTTTTTCCAGCCTTTAATTATGACGTAATATTTATCTTTTATGTTAAGGTGCTCTATGTAGCAGAAGGATGGATCCTGGTTTTGCATCTTTTCTGTTAGTCTATATTTTTTTAATGAAGAATCATGTTTTTTGATATGAGAGATATTAATGACCAATGATTATTAATTCCTTCTTTATTTTGATGAAGTTGGTGGTGGTGCTGTGTGTGTGTGTGTGTGTGTGTGTGTGTGTGTGTGTGCACCTATATGTGTTAACTTCCCTGCTTCCCTTCTCTTGGTTTTGCTGCTTTGGAAATTTTTATTTCCTGTCTTTTCTTGGGTATATTTAACCTCCTAGGTTTCAAGTGTTCCCTTTAGTATCTTCTGTTGGATTAGGTTTGTAGACAGATACTGCTTAAATTTGATTTTGTTTCTGATGGAATATCTTGTTTTCACCATCTACGGTAATTGAAAGTTTGGATGGATATAATAGTCTGGGTTAGCATCTGTGACTTCATTAAAGACAGCAAGATGTCTTCCTAGACTCTTCTGGCTTTTAGAGTCTCTGTTAAGAGTTTGGGTGCAAGCACCATTTTATGTTGCTTGCTCTTTTCCCTTTGCAGATTTTAATATTCATTTTTTTGTTCTATACATTTAGTGTTTGTATGATTATGTGGTGGGGGACTTTCTTTTCTGGTCCAGTCTATTTGATATTCTGTAAGATTCTTGTATATTTATGGACATCCTTTTAGTTTAGGGAATTTTCTTCTATTATGTTGTTGAAATTATTTTCTTAGACTTTGAGTTAGGAATCCTCATCTTTTATTCCTATTATTCTTAGGTTTGGTCTTTTCATAGTATCCCAGATATCTTGGAAGTTTAGTGTCAGGGAGGTTTTTTTTTTTTTTTTGTCAAGTTTTCTTTGATGCTATTTCTATTTCTTCTATTGTATCTTCTACAGTGGAAATTCTGTGTTCCACATCTTGTATTTTGTTGGAGATGCTTGGATCAGTATTTCCTGTTCACTTACCTACATTTTCCATCTCCAGTACTCCCTTGGTTTATATTTTCCGTATTGCTTCTCTTTCTACTTTGGCAAGAAAAGTGGTAGAGACTTAAGTACTTTTCTTTTCTTAGGGCTATGACACCCATCTGATCACAACTCTTGTACATGCTGCCTTGTTCTCTTGGAATCCATATGTGTGCTGGTCTTGTTGTGTATAGAAGACTTTGGTTCCATGGTTTCTTCTTGATGATGCCTACAATCTACTTGTTTTATCTTACAAAAAATTTCCCTGAGCCCTATAGAGAGAGACATGAGGAATACATCCCATTTAGGACTGAAAGTGCAAAGGTCTCTTAGGTTCTGCACATTGTATGGCTGTTGAACTCTGCAATTCTTCTGTTCTTCTACAAGAGGAAAATTCTTAGATTACAGCTGAGCAAGGCACTGATATTGTATCAGTAGAGCAGAAGGTTGTTAGGAGTCATGTTATGACTATGTTCCTTTAGCAGAACAGTAGTATTTGGTTTACGCAAGGTCCATGACCTACCTACTCTCAGGTTCTTCGGTTCCATCTCATGAACTAAGCCTTGAACACAATCAGAAATTGGTTGTTTAATCTTACAAGTTCTGTGTTGTTTGTTACTGCAAATCCTGTAGGCAGGTGATCATTTTAGATTGAAAGCTTTGTAGCTGGGTTGGTGTTTACTTCCAGTACTATGAACATGAATCTGCTGTGATAAAGTCTTTATGTAAGCACTAGCTCACTTTTTTTTTCCATGTTCAACAGGTTGTGAAGGTGTTTTTGTCAGCAATAAGGCCTTATGAAAAATTTATGGGAAGCAACCAATCATCTTGGCAATTGTCTGGATTATTTGGATGTTTCCATTTGACTCATTTTGCTTACAACTATATTGTGTAGCCTATTACCAGTACTGGAATCTTCACTTAGTAATGAGAGCTGTCTAGTTTGTATTCCACTTATTTTGTGATATCATTAAAATTGTCTTCATATATGGATATATTTTAGGAAAGACATTAGGCTTTCATAGATCCCCTCAAATGGCATAGTTTTAGTTGTCCTGCCTTGCATTCACTCCCTCGCCTTCTCTTCCCTTCACCTCCCTGCTTGATCCTCCCTGTCCATTCCTGTCATCTTTGCCTACTCAAAATTCTCTACTTAATTAACTCTTCTCAAGGAAATATATACCTTGCCTCTAGTATCCCAGTTTGTACCTAACTTGTAGTTCTAAACTTTGCAACTTGCTTATAGAAAGTTTAACAGCTAAGATCCACATATAGGCATATGCATGCCATATTTCCCGTTGATGGGTTGGATTAGATGAGCTTTGAGTGTTTAGAAGCCTATTCTGTTCCCAGTTGGTGTGTTGTTCATACATACTATCTCTCTGCCTGCCTGCCTACCTGCCTGCCTGCCTGCCTGCCTGCCTGCCTGCCTGCCTGCCTGCCTGTCTGTCTGTCTGTCTGTCTGTGTCTCCTCCCCATCCCTTCTCCCCCTTTGTCTCCATCTCCTCTGTGTTTTGTTTTTAACATTTAAGTACTCAACTACTGATTTAACACCATGCTTGCCTGCCTGCTGGCATGTTTTACATCGTGGTGATCATAAATTTACCCCCTAAACAGTAATCAGGAGCCCAAATAAATGCTTTGTTTTATAAATGTATGTGGTTATTGTGCTTTGTCAGAGTAGTAAAAAGTAAGAAAGATAATGCCAAGAGCTTAGACATCAATTTATTAAAAGAAGATGAAGTAAAAGAAGAAAGAATTTATAAACTTTCCTTTCTCTCCCACATTAATTTCTTAAGTAGGTATCACATAGATTTACTTCCCACAATTCCATAACATGGCCATAACCTATTCTAAAGAGGTGTAAGAATGTGCTACTGAGTTATTACATGTACAATTAACAAAGATTAGCTTCTTTTACCCAGAAATTAGTTAATAGTGTTTGTTGGACCTTTCTAATATCCATAAGCATTTTCTCTCTATGCTCAAAATATGTGCAATCATCATAACAGGAAGATGATGCAAAATGTTCAATATTATTTACAAAATGAGCATTAGTTTCTGATTATTTCAAAATGTTTCAATACATAATTCAAAAATATTTTAACTAGTTGATTAGATGGAATATATAAATTTTGGATATAACATAAAAATGTAGCTTTAACCTTAATTTTATTAAGAAATTAAATTAATCAAAATACTGTATTATCCTTTGTAATTAAATCATCTTTTTAGGTTACAAACTTATGACATCTACAAATTAAAATGAGAATTTAAGATCTACTTTTCTTATTATTTTACATTTTTTAGATATGATTCAAGTTTTCTTCTTTGTGATGACATATTTTATTATGCTTTTTCTTATAATTTTTCAAGTAATTAATACTGCAATTTGACATCTGTAGTAAACTTTTTGTAAGAAATCATTCCATGATGTTTCAATACAACTGGTTATTCTAACACCCATTTCAAATATTTATATTCTTTTTCTGAGTTAAGCCACTTCTGAAAATCAGTCTGAAAAAAACCTTGAAGAGAAGACTTTCCTTTATGGGCTTTGCCTCATATCCTGCCTCCAAGTTCTTACCTGAATTCTTGTTCTGATCTTGAAAGAGATACTCTATTGTGGGCAAGGAAGTGAAAGAAACCTTCCCGTTTCCAAGTTGCTTATGGTGTTATGTTATCACAACAATAGACAACCTAACTAAATCAACATATAATCAAGTTTCTCTCATTTATATTCTCTAGATAACTATGGTCACTGCATACTTGTGTGTGTGTATGTGTGTATGTGTGTGTACACTGATAAATTACCTCCTAATGGTTCTAACATGTCCTCACTGGACCATGGACTGGTGAACAAGTCTTTTATACCTGCTGTTTATTTAGCATAAAATCAAATAACACTTTTGAATATTTTGGGAAAACCAAGAAATATTTTGATGTTATTTATTTATTTTATTTTATTTTATTTTATTTTTTACCATTGACAGACCAAGAATGAATAGAATGAAAGATGGAAGTTTTACATACCAAGTTCAGGTGTATATATGTAACCTGAAAGATTCTAAGTATACCATGAAGAATAATTTCTCCTATGACTGTGGGACCATAAAGATGAAAATGAACAAAGCCAATCAAAGCCAGTGCCAAGTAATCTACAATTAATTGGGAGCATTGATCTTGAAATAATGGAATCCTGTAAATTGGTATTTGTATAAGCTGGAGAACCTTCCTGGGGTCAAAATCATTGATTATTAAGTTCTGGTGTGTTTATTTCATCAATAAATCAATCCCAGGTTATCAGGGGTCAGGTAGCACCACATCGACCAAAGCCAAAATTGATGTAGTTATCTTAATAGACAGTGGAGACAAAGCAACAATGAGAAGCATCTGAGTCATGGAGACCTATGCCTCTGGATAATTTATCAGAGTATTCACAGATAAGAAATTGACTGTTAGCTTACTTGATATACGTAAATGGAAAACTTTTTTGCCAAGTAAACAGGAGTTTAGCTTGAATTCAAATATCAAAAGGTATGATCCATTAGCGAATTTTAAAATAAGCCAATTTATAGACCAACAGTTGTTTTAACAGAAAGGAGTACAAATATTCTTAAGGAAAAATCATGACAAGTGGCCAAATTATACTATACAACTTTTTATGTTAATCCCTCAAAGATCCATGCTAACTGTACAAAGAAAATGCATTGGGGGAAAAAAAAAGACCATGCAGGGAATACTGCATGCTCTTTATAAACTGATGTTAGCTACCAGAGACCCCAAAATTCATTATGTGGAAAGATAAATGGACATATTAATGCTGACTACTGTACAAAAATAGAAATCCCCAAATCATATCGAATTTCTGGAAAAGTTCAAGAAACTGTTGTCACCATAAAGAATTTGAAGTATGGTGACTTAAACTCTTTTAACTTCTACCAGGATTATTACAGAGAGAACTTGAATGGAGATATTGGGTTGTTTTAAGCTTTACCCTTTGATTTCATTAGCTGAAGTTACTGTACTATATGTGGTACTTTGAACACATGAATATTAACACAATAGTCTGAACGGTCCCTCCTAATTTCCAATATTATTTTTCCATCTTGATAACTTCATCAGCAACTCTTGAAGAGGTACAAAATGTACCCCATTGTCATTTATGTATTCTTGGTAACTTTGTTAAGTTTAGGTCTTTATGCTCTTACAGGAGTGATTATTACAAGTTTTTCTGTTCATCTATTTCCCAGTGAGTTTTCAAAGTCAGCATTTAAATTTTATCAAAATGTACACTATCCAGGTAAGGATTTTAGAATAAAACTCATCCACCTATACAGATTCTGTTTCTATAGTTCGCAAGGAAAATTGCCTCTTTATTTTTATTTAAATATCTGGGAAGTGTGAATGAAATTGTCGTGTATCTATATTAAATAACTGGAATGAGTTTAAGTATAATAATATTTGTGTATCAGTTATAGTCACAATATTTGTGACACACATAAAGTAAACTTATAACTTTAACCTAGTTATATTGTATTCTTAAACAGAAACAGCCAATCTCAATATTTTCTACTATTATTTAGTGTGATGAGCTTATTTTAAAACATATAATTTACTATTTTTAATGTCTTCATTCTTCAGGTTCAGTGTATTGGTTCAGTTCATGGAGTAGAATCAATGGATATTCTATGTTTTACTTTAAGATATATTGGCACATAATATAAAATATAAAATATTTTATTCAATTAAAATAGTTATTTCCCATAATATAGATATAAAATGATCTTTATTTTTCTGATTTCACATTTATATATTGTGAATGATTGAAAGTGTTTCTGACTATAGTAACCTGAGCAAGTATCTGTATTGTTTTACAGTCTGTAGCACATATCTACAGGTCTGTTTTAGCTTTAATATCTCCATTGATAATGTCTCCAGGTGCTACTCTAATACTTCTGCTTATATATATTACTCTATTTCCTCCCTCCAGCTTTGAACACCCTTTCTTTGTTCTGTACATTTACTGTTTTGATTATTATGTGCCAGTGGAACTTTGTTTTCTGGTCCAGTCTTGTACTTTCAATCACAATAAATAGGGGAAACAATATAAAATGATAACCGCAAATTTAAGCAATGCCTATTTATAAATCTATCCTTATAGAAGTTGCTCAAAGCAAAACTCAAACCTAAAAACAATTAACCACACCTGAAAAAATATCGAGAATATATCATCTCAGAGCAGCAAATCAAGAGAGGAAACTAACAATAGTGCAGGCAGCCAGACACACACACACACACACACACACACACACACACACACACACACACACACTCACACACACACACACACACTCACACACACACACACACTCACACATACACACACACACACACACACACATACACAGCATTGCAAATATGAATCAAGAAACACACTGCTCATTAAAATCTCTCAACTTCAGTTATCACAATTTCCCAGTGAAAAAAATAAAGACTAACAGAATGGATGTAAAAGGAAGATCCATCTGCTGCTGGATCCAAAAATCACATCTTGACACATAGGATAAACAGTATCTCCAGGTAAAAGGATGGAAAGATTGTCCCAATCAAGGACATGTAAGAAAATACTGTAGCTATTTTAATATCTGAAAAAAATAGTCTCCAAACCAAAACTACTCTGAAGAAGAATGGAAGAACACTAAATACTCATCTAAACAAATCCAGCAATAGGGTATTGCAATTCTTAACATTTGTATACAAAGGTTCATAGAAGAAACACTAGTAAAGGTTAAATGATCTTCAAACACTGATAGGGGGAGACTTCAATACCTCAACCTCTTCCTAAGACAGATCATCCAGACAGAATAAAAACAGAAGTGCTGTAGCTAAGTGACAGTATCCAGGTTATTACCATCCCTGACCTCAATGTGTACCACAAAGCGATAGTAATAAAACCACCGTTGTACTAACACAAAAGGAGGAACATTCTCAATTTAATCAAAATCAAAGGACAAGTCCACATATAAAAGATCATCAGATTTTTAATAATAATGCAAAAAGTACACATTTTGTAGAATCTTAAATAAAGGATGCTTGTCAAACTAAATGGCTGTGTGGCAGAATCTATACAGTTCCCTACTGATTGCCCTACACAATGGAACAAACACCTCAGTGTAATTAAGACAAGATTTCCTGAACCTGATTAGGAGAAAACAAACAAACAAAGAACAAAACAAAAAGAAAAAAGAAAAACAGCAGAGATTGGCATTAAACTCCATGGTACAGGAAAGAACTTTCTGAACAGAATGTCATTAATGCTGACACTAAGATTAATAAACAGTATGTCCTCATGAAATGGAAAACATGCTGAATGGCAAAGGCTATCATCAATAAAAAAAAACATCAGCATATGAAAATGGGAAAGGGTTTTTATCAGCTCCACATTCAATAGTGGGCTAATGACTAAAATATATGTAAAAATACAAAATATATATATAAAGAAAACAAATAACTCAATTATAATGTGGACTTCAGTTGTAAAAAGAATTCTCAAAAGGGGAAATTCAAATGGTTGCAAAACACTCAAAGGAAAGTTCTATATCCTTATACAGAGAATTTCAAATCAAAACAACTTTGAGATTTTTTTCTTATATCACTTAGAATGGCTAGGATAAAAAATAATTGACAGCTCCTCTGTGTAAGGTTGTGGAGTAAGGACGCAACACCTTCCAGTGGAAAAAAGATAGCCTTTTCAACAAATGGTGCTGGCTCAACTGGAGGTCAACATACAGAAGAATGCAAATAGACCCATTCTTATCTCCTTGCACTAAGCTCAATTCCAAGTGGATCAAGGACTTCCACATAAAACCAGACACACTGAAACTAATAGAAAGGAAACTAGGGGAAAACCTTGAACATATGGGCACAGGGGAGAATTTCCTGAACAAAACTCCAATAGCTTATGCTCTAAGATCAAGAATTGACAAATGGGACTTCATATTATTACAAAGTTTTTGCAAGGCAAAAGACACTGTCAAAAAGACAAAGCGGCAACCAACTAACTGGGAAATGATCTTTACCAACCCTACATCCGACAGAGGGCTAATATCCAAGATATACTAAGAACTCAAGAAGTTAAACTCCAGAGAGACAAGTAACCCTATTAAAAAATGGGGTACGGAGCTAAACAAAGAGTTCTCACCTGAAGAATATCTAATGGCTGAGAAGCACCAAAAGAGATGTTCATCATCCTTAGTCATTAGGGAAATGCAAATCAAAACAACCCTGAGATTCCATCTCACACCAGTCAGAATGGCTAAGATCAAAAACACAGGAGACAGCAGTTGTTGGCGAGGATGTGGAGAAAGAGGAACACTCCTCCACTGCTGGTGGGATTGCAAGCTGGTACAACCACTCTGGAAAGCAGTCTGGCGGTTCCTCAGAAAACTGGGCATGACACTCCTGGAGGATCCGGCTATACCGCTCCTGGGCATATACCCAGAGGCTTTACATGCATGCAATAAGGACACATGCTCCACTATGTTCATAGCAGCCTTATTTATAATAGCCAGAAGCTGGAAAGGATCCAGATGTCCCTCAATGGAGGAATGGATTCAGAAGATGTGGTATATCTACACAATAGAATACTACTCTGCAATTAAAAACAATGAATTCACAAAATTCCTAGGCAAATGGTCAGAACTTGAAAATATCATCCTTAGTTTGTTAACCCAATCACAAAAGAACACACATGGTATGCAGTCACTGATAAGGGGATATTAACCCAGAATATCAGAATACCCTAGACACAATTCGCATATCAATATATTTCCAAGAAGATGGAAGGAGAGACCCCTGGTCCTGGAAAGACTTGTTGTAGGGGAACGCCAGGACAGAGTAAGGAGAGGGGGTTGAAGGAGAAAAGAGGGAGGGAAGGGGGCTTATGGGACTTTCGGGGAGGGAGGAAACGGGAAAGGGGAAATGATTTTGAATGTAAATAAAAAAAAAACTTAGAAAATAAAATAAAATTAAAAAAAAAGGATGCAACACCTTCACTGACGGCAGAAGTGTATACTTATGTTCTACTTACTGTGGTGGTTTCTAAAGAGCGTATGAATCAATCTACCTTAAGATCTAGCTATATGGACTTCCATGCATAAATCCAAAGGTCATTTTGTTCTGCCACAGAGAACCTAGCTCAATCATCCATCTCTGCTCTATTCACAATAGCCTGAAATTGGGAATAACTAGATATCCTCCTTCAAGAATGGATTTTTCAAAGTCTTTTGCATTTACAAATTGGAATGTCTCTCAACCATTAAAAAGATATTCATGAAATTCGCACATCTATAAAACAAGAAAAAAAATCATCCTGAGTGAAAGAACACAAGCTCAGAACGGAAAACTATAGTATGTATTTACTTATGTATATATGTAATTAAAGTAGAGTTTGTATGTGGATATTAGGTGTTAAGTCAATGATACCTAACCTACAACGCACAGATACACGGAAGTGAGTTATAGAATTATGAACCGATGTGGAACAGTTAGATCTCCCTAGTAAAGGGGTATAGAATAGATATTTATGGATGGATTTGGGTACCTGGGGTGGAAGGATCATGTGTAGAGAAAGGGGAGTGGGAAGGGCAGACCCTGGTGAGAGACAACTAAAATTAAAAGCCCATCAAGTGGGAGTAGCTGAAAAGAAAGTAAATGAAATTGCTCAAGACTATAGAGGCAAAGCCCTAACTGTCTAACTCTTGCCATCAGATCTCGCTGTCAGTATAAGGACTGTTACATCTAATTGAGTTGTTGGGCAAAGGGCTCCGACTGGAACTCCAAAGCAATCCATGCTATTGCCAAGACTACAGCTTGCACTTCAAAACTGAAGGCTAGCCTTTGTTGATAAAAACGACACCTACACAATTTATTGACCATACAGAAGTTTAATTCGTACCTACATAGAGTATCTTTCATCCATATGTTTTAGTGTCTTTGGTACGGGAAATTACTTTGTAGACTAACACAGAACCAAGCTTAGAAGCTTGTTTGTTTTCTAATGAAAGAGGCATGGATCTGGAAGGAAGGGGACAGGAGGAAATACTAAGGGGAGGAAAGGGGAGGGAAACTCTAATCAAGATACATTATGTTAGAAAATATCTATTTCAATAAAACAAAAAAATGAAAAAAATACTTACATACCTATATGTTGCAGAGACATTATACTAATTATGCACTCAGAAAAAAAACATAAATTTGAGGAAAATTATTCTTCTGTAAGACAGTGTATTTTAGTAATACAATCATTTGAATTACATCAAAAGCGCTGAACTTATACTTCAGCTTCCTTACCAAAATGAAGCAGTTGGAAGAAAAAGAGTCTCAAACTAGAAGAAGGCCTTTGCCATCCTGATTTATGCAATCAAACAGAGTCATCTCCTACACATGTGGATTGAGGATGTCTGCGTAGGCATTCTCAGTTTAGAATATTGAATATAAATGTGGCATTGAGCATGAAACACCTAAAAAAGATACTTTAGGAACTGATGTCAAAAAAAAAAAAAAACAAAAAAACAAAACCAAAAACAAAAACTCCAGGATGACAGCAAACATGTAATTCTGGAATATGATTTAGAGGTGAATATGCAAGCAACATATCCTGAGGTAAATTAGAAAAAGAAATAATCTTCAGGATTGGCTGACATTATTACTGCCTAAGGATGAGAAGAACTTGAAAACAGTACACACCCTAACATAAGCAATTGGATTTTATTTTCACATGGCTGAAACCTGAATGATAATGTGATCTCAAATCGTGTTAGCAATGATTTAACTAATTTCACTAGTAGATTATGGTGATTTGTAAATATTTGTATTTTCGTAAGAATTAATTATGAGTAATAGATGTAGGTGGCACAAACAGATTTGATTTTACACCAGCTGCTCAGAGCACCAAAGGGAGAAAACTGCAGGAACAAATCCGATTTCCCGAAAGTATGCAAATAATGAATCTTTTTGTTAAGAGTGTCAAGTTTAATTTGACATTGCTGTGGCAGAGCAGCGCTCGTCAGCGTGCGTTTATTTGGGGCCTTGTGCCAGCTACCTGGATGGAGTCCAATTCCTACTGAGTGAAAATCTGGCTTGTCTAAGGAATGATTCAAAATTGAAACACAACATAAACATTGTCTGAATAGACTTAAAGTGGTGAGAGCTCTTTAAACGATAAACCTGGGTCCAGTTTCTAAGACAGAATTGTGTTTTATTTGGTGCTGAGTATATCATTTCAAGTTCCATCGTCCCCATACCTCCTTGTTACTGAACAACCTTCCTTGCCACGGAATACCATTTTTATTCACTCTAACTAAAGACTATCAATGCTTAACACACATGGGGCTCTACCTGACAAAGAACGTAACAGTACAAGTTGATTTATTTCCTCTATGCATGTATGACACTGCTTTTACCCATAGAGTAAATGCCAAAATGCATGTAATACAAGATACAAGTATGTGGGCATAATCTGATTAGCAAGCCGAAATGACTTCTCACAAATGTATGAGTGTGAAACATGGATTTTGAGTGATAGTTCAGGTAAACAAAATATATGATAGGTAATAGATGATATAATCTTACAGTACCAAATAATATTGTGTAATAAATTGTTCATGGTATCTAAATTCTGAAAGATTCTCTAGCATAAAATTTAAGTAGTTCTTTTTGAAAAGAATGAGTCAGAATGTCTCTGAGTGTCATATTTAAAATTATTAATTTATCACAGAAAATCTGTCACAGAACAACCTGCTTAGATCTTAAAATTACAACTCATTTTGTTCAAATACATTTAAAAAATACTGACTGAATGGCATATTTTCAATTAAAAGCATTTCTTCTTTCTTTGACTCTTGTCTCATTCACTTGAGTTTCAATTGCTGCCCAGTACGGGACTTGTGGTGAAGTTGTACACAGGGATTCACAAACACAGTATACTCAAGGTTACTTTAAAATCTTCCTGTGATATGAATAATGCCAGAACATAGTTTCTAGGGAAAATCAGTCTAATATTGAGCAGCATGCTGTTATTCTCTCTTATTCTTCCCAGACTGCCAATGAACAAAAGTTTTAATGTCTATAGCTACAAACCATTCCTGCACCAAATGCTCAGGGAGCATTGCAGAAGAGGGAAATGAATGGTTGTAAAATTCTGTGGATCAGTGGTTGTGGGTATGCTCATAAAATCTCACCAACATCTGCCCAAACATGAGAATACCAAAGAGGAAAGAGGTCAAAGTTGATGGGATAAAACTTATCCCTAGTGCCACATACAACTAAAAAAGACAAGCATCTAAGGAGTGCTGAGTTTGCTAGAAATAGTTATCCCATGGGAGGAGTAGCCATTGTCAATATCACATGGTCAGCCCTGAAAATTAGCATACACATGGTATCATACAGACTCAGTAGGTTATGTATTGCAACATGTGCACACATGCACACACATGTACACACACACATGCAAAAATAATTAACGAAAACATAGGTCATGAATCTGAAAAAGAGAAAGGAGAGGTATATGGGTTTGTGTGGGGGGAGAAGAAAAGAGAGAAGTGACGTAAATAGATTATAATCTAGAAAATACAGCTTTCCCTTTGGTTTAAAATATGTCATGCCAATTTAGTTACCATTTAAAAGTATTAGAGTTCTTTTCTAGAGGTTACCCCTCCCCTGGCAGCTGCATATATCCATTCATTCTCCTTGCTCTCTTGGCTTCTCTCCTGTCTTCCCTCATATCTGATGTTGTCCCTTTCCCTCCCCTTTTCCCACCCAGTTCCCTCCCTCCTTCCCTCTACAATCCCAGAATATTTTGTTTCCTTATCTAAGTAAGATTTAGGCATTCTCACTTGGCCTTTCATTCTTATTTAAATACTTAAGATTCTGTAAGAATATCATGGGTATTCTATACTTTTTGACGAATATACACTTATCAGTGAGTACATACCATGGATGTCCTTTTTGGTCTGGGTTACACCACTCAGGATGATATTTTCTAGTTCCATCAATTTGTTTGCAAAATTCTCAATGCCCTTGTTTTTAATAACTGAATTTACACTGTGTAAATGAACCACATTTTCTGTATCTATTCAGCAAGTCCCAGAGATGTGAGTTGTGGAATGTGAGAGGCACCCAGGACTCAATGGTGGTGATCTTAGCTGAAATGATCAACAGTGGGGACATGGGATCTGAAGAGACTACATCCAGTAGTAAGACAGGGCCCCAAGGGGAGGGAAGAAGATACCACCCAACCTTCAAAGTTTTTGATCTAGAATTGTTCCTGTCTGAAAGAGACGCAGGAACAGAAATGGAGCAAAAATTGAAGGAATGGCAGACAAGTGACCAGCCCAACTTGGGATCCATCCCATGGGCAGTCACCAACTGTGACACTGCTACTGATGCTATGTTGTGCTACCATTCAGGATCCTAGCATGGCTGCCATCTGAGAGACTCTACCAGCAGCTGACAAGACACATGCAGATACTTAAAGCCAAACAATGGACTGAGATTGGGGACCACTACGGAAGAGTTAGGGGAAGAATTGAAGCTGCTGAAGAGGACGGCAATCCCATAGAAAGACCAAGAGTACAACTAACCTGGACCCCTAGGAACACCCAGAGACTAAAGCACCAACTAAGGGAAATAAATGGACTGTTCTATGACCCCTTGTACATATGTAGTAGAGGACTGCCCTGTCTGGTCTCAGTGGGAGAGAATGTACCTAATCCCCAGGAAAGGGGGATGGTAAGGCAGGAGGAGGTACCCTCTCAGAAGCAAAGGGGATGGGGGGAATGGGGAGAAGAACTCTGGCAGTTGGGACTGGGAGGGGGCAACATCTGGGATAATAATTAATTAAAAAATAAAACCTGTAATAAAAAAGAATTCTCTTCATATTTTATCAATATTAATATGAATTTATAAAGTTAGGGTATGCATTATACATTATGACTTAGCACTGTGACATAATAAACAAGTTAAAACTCCATTCCAGATACATTTTTATTTTATTAAAATGAGAATAAATGGAAATGTTTCTGTAAATCCATATGAGTAACTCCTTGGTCCAGATTCAGTATATAGCAGATAAATGAAAGTCTCCTAGTAAACAGTAAATCAGAGGCACAAATCTATACATGCATCAAAGTAGAATTAAAAGAATTAAAGGTAAACCACTGAAAAATATTTTCTTTCACAGTTTTCAGTTGACTAACTGATATTTCAATAATAGTGTGCAAGAGTATTCATATAATGAAGGGCATACAATATTTGTCTTTTGACAGCATATTTTTTTCCAAAAAATGCTCACTCAACCATTACAGGCCATAATATTTTCAGAAAATAACAGTTCAGTATTTTGTTGGCTTAAATTATGTTACAATAAACACTTGTGTATTTGATGACCTGAAATGTGAAATAACTTTATTTCCTGCTGTGAAAATGAGAAAATGTGGTTGATGATATCAGATTTCAGGCGCACATTTGATATTGATTTGTCAGAAGGAGAATCAGTAACTACAGGCCTGGGAGACCCCACTGCTTAGACCTTCAGGCTTGGAATAAGCCTGGAGATGAGGTATAAATAATAATGAGAAAAAAGGCAAAGACCCTGAGACTAGTATAGGAAAAAATGTCTAGACCTGGGCTGTAAGATACATATTCCTGGAAAGCTATGTAAGCAAAGAATGTGTACATGAATATAAATTTATTATACATATTATTCAATGATATGAGGAAATCATCAACAAAGCTTGCATTAAATAATATTTTTAGTCTGCTGTGATTCATCTTTTAGAAATGAAACTGCTGAGAAGTAATATTAATCTTGGGAAGGTTTAATTTGTACTTTCTACTTTAAAGAGGTAACATTCCTGGGAGGTAGAATAGTTCTCCTTTTACACAACAAGGGCTGTATCAAAGATGTATTACTGTTTCTGAAGTCTCTTTACTTGATGCCACAATATGAATCATTTTTCAAGTCATAAAACTAATCTTTATAGTACACTTATGAATAAAAAATAAACATGATAGATTTTTCAGTAGTAATTTTATTGTCTTAAAAACAAGAAATCATTGACTAGTCTCCAATACTTCATTTCATGCCAAGAATTATGACAATACATATTATAAAATTAATTCTTTCAATTTTGAACAAACTATTAAATATCACATATTACAAGTTAAACTCATCTATGAGACCAATGAAAAGTATAATGAAGGAAAAATTTTCAGCATCAAGATCAGCAAAAAATTATTGCAACAAAAGAATCACAAATAAAGATATTGCATACAGTTATCTGATATGTTTGAATTGTGCCTCAAATCTAATTATTTCTGATCTTTAGTCAAAGAGCAAAAAAACAGTAAGCAAAGCTGTAGTTTGTAACTCACTACACATCAATAGAATGATATGCTGAAATATAAGGCCAAGCAGAGAGATTTAGGGAGCTTATGCCAGAATGGTAGTACATTCTTGAAGACCCTGCCTTAAGATACATAGCCTGGGGTTTTTCTAAATGAAATATGCAAAGAGTACTATAAGCTTTTATTTATATCATATGATTCTACATGAATAATTAGTAAGACTTTTAATTTGCTTTCTAGTAAAATTTTCTTCATTTTTAAAAAATAAAGTGCAAACTATTTTTCAGATATATTAGGAACCAAGTTGTTTCAGCTTTAAGTCTCAAAAATGAGTATATCTTCATCAATACAATTCCTATTTAGCTACCCAAACTTTTTCAGATAGGTATAGCTCCATAAACTTATTGCATTATATTGCCTATAAGAAACAGCAGGAAGCTTTTATGCCTTGTCTTGGCTCAGTACTATTTCAAGATGCCAACATACAAATTATGGCTGATGTGTGGATAAGCAGCTAGCATAGTATTAAAAAGATAAATATGCATAATCCTGATGATAAAGTTATTGTTAAGAAAATATGAGAGAAAAGAGAACCCACGGTCTAAGAGATACACTGGTCAATACTCTCAACTTTAAAGTGTTTTCCTTTAAAGTACAAGTTGCAAGGACTACATTCTCAGCTCCTACTTCTTTTACTTGCATAAAAAAAAAATCACGTTTTAAAATTATACTGCTGTCTTCTCAAAGCATCAGTACTAATGAAAGCACTTCAACCAGCTATGTTAATGTTGTACTTAGAGAACTTGAAACAGATTGAATGGCTTCTGTGGGTTTACCTGTCATCACACTATGAAATCTGTGATGGGTTTGGAACGATGTACAGACAGGCTTGTCTTTACTCTAGATTCTATTAGTCACTGACTACATTTTTCCTTAAAGTTGATCACATAAATTTATTGTGAACTTGCCTCTCTTTCTGCTATTTTAGTCAGGTTTGTATTGCTTATTTTTGGCTTTGCTAAATTTGAAAGTATTTTTTCATCCCTAAGATAAATAAATGTTATTCTTATTTTAAAAGAAAGTCATTGCTTTTATACGAAGTCTAGATCACACATGTGATATTTTATTGAAAGTACTTTCGAAGCAAATATGAAAAATGAAGCATTTTCATTATGGTAACATTTTAATATTAAGAAATAATTTCTGAGCTAACTTTTAAAATGTAATATTTATGGGAAGTAATTATTTTTAGTTCATACTTTTTGAAAAATGAAAATAACTACTTTGGATAAAATCATCAAGAAAGAATATCTATTGTAAGTATTTATTATTAAATATTCTCGCTTTCACTTATCACATTTTTGCGAATCTAAAGGAAGGCTGTAAAAAGAAGTTTTAAGATCACATACTGGGCTAGAGAGAGGGCTCACCAGTTAAGAACACGGCCTGCTCTTCCACTGGTCCTGAGTTCAATTCCCAGCAACCACATTGTGTCTCATGGCCACATGTAATGGGCTCTGGTATGTTGAAGACAGCTACATTGTACTCATATTAATAAATAATAATTTAATTATTTATAATTTATTTATTAATATGAGTACAATAGTAATATTATATCGATAAATAAATAAATATTAATAAAATAAATAAATCTTAAAATATTCACATGCTTATCTGAACAAATAACAGAAAATCTGCAAAAGTAAAGCATGTGGATTAGTAAGTATGTTTCTTTGTTTTGTTATAAACAAAGAAAAATGTAAAGATATATATTGGGTTTTAGTCTCTACATCAATAAAATAGTAGCAAACCAATTTTGATGGGAATTATATTTAAAGATATTTTATAAGAAAGCTATTTTAATGAAAGTTCAGTAAATGTAGCTATTACATAATACTAAATTAAAATATATATATTTTTATAGATTCTCTCTAGAAAAGATATATTTTAATCCCAATAATTTTTTTCATATTATATATTGCACATTATATATCTAGAATAATATAATACTATTTAAAAATTCTAATGAAGAAAATTAAATAAACATAGCAAAACATACATAATAGAATGACTTATAAAATATTCAATTGGAGTTACATGGCTTCTTATAATATGAAATGTATAAAATGAATGACTTATAAATCAGTCAATGTTTTTAAAATATTGGTATGAATTAGAAGAAATCACAGGTCTTGGTAAGAAATGATAATTTATATAGGCATTTATATAAGTGAAGAGTAGGAATAGGTTAATCACTAACATACACAATATATTCATGTCAATGTTCAGTTATCCCTTCAGTGCCACAACAAATTATTAAATATTTATATCATAATATAAAATAACCTTACCAACTTCCAGTGAGAATTATTTTTCAACCATTTAATATGCTATTTAGTCCAAAGGGAAAAATCTTCAACTCTAGTATAATACCAATTCTATTTGAAAAAAGAAAATTGCAATTAAGCAAATAATTTTATTCAGAAGATATTTCTAAATATGGAATCGAAAATACTATCTAAAAGGTACAACATAATCTTAACATTTAAAATAAGAATTACTCACTAATAGAAATTGCTATTAGTGATCATTTTTATTTAAATAGGAAATAGAACAGTTGAAACAGGAAGCCCAGTAATAGGAAGGTGTCATATACCCAGAACTTATCAGAAAGTGAAGTGTTATTGATGAGAACTGAACACTAAGGGGTTCTGGTTAAGTGGGTTACAGAACTTACGGTATCAACAGCTCATTTACTTCTGCTTTAGACATTCTTGTTATGCAGCCTAATTCTCACAATAACCCTGCCTACTGATTGTCAGGCCTTCTTGCAAATGCCTTTAATTACAACAGTTAAGAAGCAGAGGTAAGTAGATCTCTGACTGTGTTCAGACCAGCCAGGGCTACAGAGCAAATCACCAAACCAAAAAATTATTACCCCAAATTTCTAACAACCACTATACCTACCTCATTCACAATTCTTTATAATTTATGTGAAAATGTAATTTACAGAAAAAAAAAACAGCATGTTTTATAAAATTCAAGAATATTAGAATTATAACTATAATACATTTGTGTATGTGTGTGTGTGTGTGTGTGTGTGTAATATCTCCCCAGGCTAGAAATGGCACAGGTGATGACCATGAATTAAAGATACAGAGGGCTGTTACTTACTCTGCAAGTATAGGAATCAAAGATTGGCCTTCTGGAAGAGTAGCCATTCCTCTTAGCCACTGAACCACCTCTCCAGCCTTAGAAACTAATGTTTTAATGTCTTTTTAATATAATGTCAATATAAAAGCATGAATTAGCTTTGTTCATTATTTTAAAAACACATGAATATGTCAGAATATAATTTAACAAACTACAATACAAACTAACTAGAAAATGACTGCTTCTTGGTATAGTTTTTTTGTTTCTTTTTAGTTGCCTTCAGCCCTGAGTTTGAATATTTCCTGCCAACTACTCCTCTTGGGTGTATTTGCTTCATTTTGAACTAGAGTTTTGAACAGATGTGTTGTATATGCTCTCTCCAGTTTATTTTTGGAGGCACACAGATCTATGAGGAGAGTGTTGTGTATGTTGGATTTTTTTTTTTTTGCTAAGTTTTTTTATTTACATTCCAAATCATTTCCCCTTTCCCGTTTCCTCCCTCCACAAAAGTCCCATAAGCCCCCTTCCCTCCCTCTTTTCCCCCTTCAACCCCCTCTCCCTTCTCTGTCCTGGCATTCCCCTATATCTAGTCTTTCCAGGACCAGGGGTCTCTCCTTCCATCTTCTTGGAAATCTATTGATATGCAAATTGTGTCTAGGGTATTCAGAGATTCTGGGTTAATATCGCCTTATCAGTGACTGCATACCATGTGTGTTTTTTTGTGATTGGGTTACCTCACTAAGGATGATATTTTCAAATTCTGACCATTTGCCTAGGAATTTCGTGAGTTCATTGTTTTTAATTGCAGAGTAGTATTCCATTGTGTAAATAAACCACATCTTCTGAATCCATTCCTCCACTGAGGGATTTCTGTTGCTTTTGTTGTTACTGAAGACAAGCCCTAGTCTTTGGTGATCTGATAGGATGCATCTGATTATTTCAATCTTCTTGTACCTGTTGAGGCCTGTTTTTACTGATTATTCGGTCAATTTTGGAGAAGGTGTCTAGACATGCTAAGAAGAAGGTATATTCTTTCATTTTAGGATTAAATATTCTATAGATATCTATTAAATCCATTTGTTTCATGATTTTTGTGAGTTTCCCTGTGTCTCAGCTTGGTTTATGTTTCCATCATATGTCCATTGATAAAAGTGGGTTGTTGAAGTCTCCCACTATTACTGTGTGAGGTGAAATGTGTGCATTGATATTGAGGAAAGTTTCTTTTATGAATGTGGGTGTTCTTGCATTTGGAGCATAGATGTTAAGAATTGAGAGTTCATCTTGGTAGATTTTTCCTTTGATGAGTTTGAAGTGTCTTTATTTTTTTTGAAAATTTTTGGTTGAAAGTAGATTTTATTCAACATGAGAATGGCTACTCCAGCTTGTTTCTTGGGACCATTTGCTTGGAAAATTGTTTTCCAGCCTTTCAGTATGAGGTAGTGTTTGTCTTTGACACTGAGGTGCATTTCATGTGTGCAACAAAATGTTGAGTCCTATTTATATACCCAGTCTGTGAGTCTATGTCTTTTTATTGCAAAATTGAGTCCATTTATATTAAGAGATATTGAGGAAAAGTGAATGTTGCTTCCTGTTATTTTTGTTGTTAGAGGTGAAATTACCTTTATATGCCTATCTTCCTTTTGGCTTGTTAGAAGAAGATTATTTTCTTGCTTTTTCTAGAGTGTAGTTTCCATCGTTGTGTTGTAGTTTTCCATCTATTATCCTTTGTAGGGCTGGTTTTGTGGAAAGATAGTGAAAAAATTGTTTTTTTTTTCTTCATGGAATATCTTGGTTTCTCCATCTATGTTAATTGAGAGTTTTGCTGGGTGTAGTAGCCTGGGTTGGCATTTGTGCTCTCTTAGGGTCTGTATGACATCTGCCCAGGATCTTCTGGCTTTTAATGATGAGAAATCTGGTGTAATTATGATAGGTCTGTCTTTATATGTTACTTGTTCTTTTTCACTTAATGCTTTTAATATTCTTTTTTTGTGTATTTGATGTTTTGATTATTATGTGAATGGAGGAATTTATTTTCTGGTCCAATCTATCTGGAGTTCTGTATGCTTCTTTTATGATCATAGGCATCTCTTTCTTTAGGTTAGGGAAGTTTTCTTCTGTTATTTTGTTAAAGATATTTACTGGTCTTTTAAGTTGGAAATCTTTGCTCTCTTCTATGCCTAGTATCCTTAGGTTTGATCTACTTTTTGTGTCCTAGATTTCTTGGATGTTTGTGTTAGAAGTTTTTATATTTTCTATTTTATTTGACTTCTCTAAGAAAATCTACAAGATAGACAAACTCTTAGCTAGACTAACCAGAGGGCACAGAGATAGTATAAAAATTAGCAAAATCATAAATAAAAAGGAAGACAACAACAGAAATGGAGGAAATTCAAAACAATCATCAGATCATACTAAAGCCTATACTCAACAGAAGTTGAAAATCTGGATGAAATAGACAATTTTCTAGACAGATACCAGGTACCCAATATAAATCAGGATCAGATAAACTATCTAAATAGTCCCATAACTCCTAAAGAATTAGAAGTAGTCATTAATAGTCTCCCAACCAAAAAAAGTCCGGGACCAGATGGGTTTAATGCAGAGTTCTATCAGACCTTCAAAGAAGACCTAATACCAATACTCTTCAAACTATTCCAGCTGTCTATGTAGCAGAGGATAGCCTTGTGCATCAATGGAAGGAGAGGCCATTGGTCCTGTGGAGGCTCAAGGCCCCAGTGTAGGGGAATGCTAGGGCAGGGCAGTAGGAGGTGGGTTTTAGTCACTTAAACAAAGGGGTGAATTTTTACATATTTAATGTGTTTGCATCCTGTATTTGTCCTGTCTGCAGAAAGCAAGGTAATACTGTATATCCTTATTTCCACTATGCTCCATGTAGAGACTACATTTTAATATCTGTTAATATTTGCTTTAAAATCAAAATGGTTGTTTCTAATTAATATGAAATGTTAACCATATCAGAAAAATATCAAAAATTTAAATGAGTTCAAAATTGAGTTCTTTAAGTTTTCATGTTTTGATGATCAAGTGATTGAAACCACAAAGCTCAGTTGTTTCATCTAAGTGAAAATCATATAGTACTTGGCTTATAGAGGGTTGGCCTTGGAAAAGTGCCCATACCCCTATAAGGGCATCACTTACTGGAAGTAGTAGGTTATATAAGCAACATAGAACATGAAGCTGTGAATGGCTTCAGGCAGAGTTAACTGGAGAGACAGTATTGATTAAGTTGTATATATAATAGATAATTAAAATAAAACTATTAGGAATTATTAACACAATTTTATGTGAATTACAGTAAAATAGAAATATAAAATCACTAAGTTGAGAGTATAAAGAATTTTGTAAATTGCTACATAGTTTCAAATATTTCTAAAATATATTAATTCTTTAACTAATATTGAAGTTTCTGAATTTGGTAAAACTATATAATAACTTCATTTAGTTTTATTGTGAATGAATGAAACATATGCATTAATAAACATAATACTTTGTGATGGCATTATGTATTTTTTAATCATAACAAAATTATGAAATGCAAACAATTTCTTTTCATACTTTAAATATAATACTAAGTCTAAATAACAATTTTCAGAAAACTCTGCAGCTGACATTAAAAATACACTGTTATAGATATATGTAACAGATAAAAATGCTTAATTGCAAGGGGCCCTTAGATGTAAACACATTTCCTTGATGTTTCAACACCACAAAAAGATAACACTGCTTACATAGATGCAAACAGAGTTAGTTTTGTGATGAAGCACAATTGCAGACTACTGACATGTGCTAAAAACCAATCATATCATTTTATCATTTCTCACAATGGGTATTAATACTTTGACTTACCTTGATTTTTTTTTCATGTCACTGAAAACTTAAAAAGATTTGTGGATGAGTAGATTATTGAAATTGAGCCTTAATTAGAACTTAATCTCCATAATCATGCATAATTGCCCATGTTTATTACTCCTACAATGAGATCACATATTTCTTTAGCTTTCAGAGAGCCAGCACAAAGCATCACAAACAGTGTTAGATAATATGATTGTGCACACTTCACTGGCTTTATTTGATTAAGTGTATTATTATTCAAAGTGAGACACAAAGAGCTTGCAGTTCAATGGCCTCTGACTTTGCTAAGCAACTTCAATCAAATTAAAGATAGAATTTCAAAAATAATCTTTAAACTGTATTCATAGAATTATTCTTAAATTAAAATCATATAAAATTTATTGCCTATTTTTCTGGTTCTTATTTTCAAAATGTCTGGAAAATGCATTCTGGGAAGAAATATTACATAAATATGAGTTGATGTTTTTATTAGATCGGATAAATTCCTTAAGATATTTTTAATTTATTAGTCATATTTAAAACATTTGTCAAGAAAAGAGCAATATTTAAAACACTGGTGTTTTCTGATGACAGGAATGAGAGATAATTGGCATAACTATCTATAGTGATCAGTATGTGATTATAGTTTTTATCATGTCCATGCCAGTCCAGTTATTATTTCAATCATCATTTCAGATCTTTCAGTTAGCAACTACAATTAATGTAAAATATGGTTCTCATTTCAAAAGGAATAAAAGAATTTATCCTTAAGCAACCAGAGTGACAATGTCCCAGGAATATAGATACCCATCATCTAAAATATGAATATAGATAGATAGATAGATGGATAGATAGATAGATACATACATACATACATACATAATTACATAATAATTGCATAAGTAAATGGATCATGTAATGTGGAAGTAGTTTCACCAACATTTTTAGTTAAAACAAAAGACAATCAGTGAATGTCTACTAAGGCATTTAATTCTGTGTTCAGAATTAAAAGAGTTATTAAATAGGAAATACAGAGTAGGATTCTATTCTTTGTTAGTTGCATTCTAATAGTATAAATACTTGGTTACACATAAAATTTTATGATTCTTCATACTGAAATTGTGAAGGCTAAACACATTTAGCTACTAAATTGTTTTCTGTAGCTTTCAGAACTCATTTGCTACTTTGTGTTTCTTATCCTTGGCCTTGACAGATTTTCAAACAATATCATATCAATACCATATCATTTTCATTTAAGACTGAGTTTATCACTCTAATAATTTGGCAAAGTATACATTTGCAATAATATTCCTGTGTTTGGGAATTACCTCAATAAAGTTTTATTTTTTTTTTTTTGCCAAACCCGATTTTATTGAAAATAAAAATTTAAGGATTATTTTTCATCATGTTTTCTCCAAGCCTCAACTCATCTCACACACATAGTAATCAAAACAGCACATGTGCAAATAAAAGAAAGACAAGTTAAGGATGCAATAGAAATGACCAAATAACAAATGAAAGCAGAACTTATAGAATAACGCTTGACTTTTCAATGGAAACTCTAAATGCCAGAAGGGGGCTGCACAGTTTCTAAAATCTAAGAGGCTGCAAATACAATATGCAGAGATAGAGAACAGAGACTGAGAAAACTTTCAAAACAATGGCTGGCCCAACTTAAGATCCATCTCATGTGAGAGAACCAACCCTTGAAACTATGCTTACATTTAAGGAGCCTAGCATAACTTTTCAGAGAAGCTTCATTCAGCAACTGATGGAAAAAGATGCAGAGACCCATAGCCAAACATGAGGCAGAGCTCAGGAGTCTTGTAGAAGAGTAGGAAATAGGAGTGAGCAAGCAGCAGGGTTCAAGAACACCACAAGAATATTTACATAGTCAAATTACCTGAGTCCGTGGGGGCTAATAAAGAATGAAACACAAATCAAAGAATATTCAGGGTCTGGACCTAGGCCCCTTACATATTTATAGCAGATGTAGTACTTGGTCTTTATGTGGATACCCTAACAATTTGAGTATGGTCTGTCTCTGTTGCCTACCATTGGATCCCTTTCCCCTAGCTGGACTGCCTGGTAGGGCCTCAGTGGCAAAGGATACTTTTAACACTATTACTATTTGATGTCCCAGGTGGGGAGGAGCAAAGATTGAAGGGGGCTTTCCCTTCTCTGATAAGAAGGGAAGGGAATAATGGAGGCGGGATTTGTGAGGGTGGGACTTGTAAGAAAGAAGGGAGGGGGAGCTGCAACCAGGATGTAAAGTGAATAAATAAATTAATCTAAAAGAATTTAAGCTTTGTAGAATGGAATACAAATAAAAATAGAGCATACCAAAATTTGTGGCAATTAATGCAGTATTAAGAGATAAGTCAATAGAATTAAGTGCTTCCATAAAATTAGTGAACAGATAGCATATGAGTTACTTAATGGCTTAATAATAATAAAAAATTTTAAAAAATCACCAAAAAAGAATAGAAATAATGAAACTCAGGGTTGAAATCGATACAATAAAAAAAGAACAATAAACAATACAAAGTTTCAACAAACAATAATTAGAACTACATTGAGAAAATCAATAAGATTGGAGAAACCTTAGCCAAATTTACAAAAAGTTGAAAAGAGACAAGTTGAGACATTAAAGACTAAAAGAAGTATATAACATTAGATAACATAGAATTACAGAGTATTATAAGTTCATATTTTAAAAACCTGTACTCTAGCAAATTGGAAAACCTAAAAGAAATACGTAATTTTTCTCAATATGTACCAGCTACCAAAGTTAAATTACAACCAGATGCATACTTTTTTCCTTCTTTTGAAAACTTTATTAAATTATTTTAATTATTTACATCCAAAACGTTGCCCACCTTCCTGATTCCCCCTCCCTCAGTTCTTCACCCCATACCCTTATGCCTCACCTCTGAGAGGGTGCTCTCTCACCTGCCACTCATGCCCACCTCACCTCCACCAGCATTCCTTTTCCCTGGGGCATCAGGTTTCCACAGTATTAAGCGCATCCTCTCTCACTGTAGCCACACAAAGCAGTCCTCTGCTATGCATGTGCTGGGAGACAAGGATCAGCCTATGTATGTTCCTTGGTTTTTGATTTAGTCTCTGGGAGCTCTGAGAGACACAAGTTAGTTGACACTGTTGTTCTTCCTATTGGCTTGCAATCCCCTTCAGTTGCTTCAGTCCTTCCTCTAACTCTTTTATATTGGTCCCCAAACTCAATGAAATGGTTGGCTGAAAGTGTCTGAATTTTGAAGTTAGGTGAGTGGACCCCTGCCTAAACTGGGCCCATGTCTAGGTACTGAATGTGGTATCTTCAGGTTTCATCTCTCTACTCTTGGGCATTTTGGCCAATGTCATTTTCATTGAGTCCTAGTAGTCTCTTCAGAGCCCCACTCTCTGGAACTTTCTCGAGGTTCCCCAAGCCCCCTATCACCCACTACTGCATATTTCAATTCATTCTCCTGGCCCCCTGGGCATCCTTCTTTTCACTCCCCAAACCTGATCCTGCCCCTCTTTTTCTCCTGCCCTCCCTCTCCCACTTAGTTTACTCTCTCTGCCTCTCGTGAATATTTTGTTCTCCTTCTAAGTGACTTTCACTTGACCATTCTTATTATGACATTTCCTAAGTTTTGTAAGGTATATCATGGGTATTTTGAACTTTTTGGCTAATGTCTACTTATCAGAAAGTATACCATGCATGTCCTTTTGGGTCTGGGTTACCTCACTCAGAATAATATTTTCTAGTTCTATCCGTTTGTCTGCAAAATTCGTGATATCCTCATTTTTAATAGCTGGATAGTATTCCATTGTGAAAATGGACATTTTATGTATCCATGTTTTTTGGTTCAAGGACATCTGGGCTGTTTCCAGCCATACTTTAAACAGACTGATAGTTCCTAGTGAAATAGAAACAGTGATTAAAAGTCTCCCGCCATTTCCCACCCCAAAAAATGCCCAAGTAGAGATTACTTTAGCTCAGAAATCTACCAGATTTTTAAAAATTTATTAATGCATCAATTTTTTTTCTTGCAAAATAGCATCAGGAGGTACAATACCTTTAGTGTTTTGTGCCCTTGTGGATCATTGCTCCATATGGTTCACAAGGGTAATGGGAGCAGAGATGACATAACAGAATAATTAGAAGCCCTGTGAGTACATACTATGAATGATCACACTGGAACCAGTTTCACGGAGTCAGATCAATGTTACTTAGGTAATTCAAGGCTTATATAATTTTGAGAGACTGAGGGTAGGACCACTTGGATGGGCAAAGGCCATTGGATGTAGATTTAGTGTTCTGAAATACCTGGTTAGCAAGGGAAAATATTTTAGGATTCTCAGATGCTGGTTGAACATGGGTCTTATCTGGAAAAAGGTAGTTGATCCAGTAATCTAACTGAGGCTATGTAATATTCTTACTATATATTCTAAGGCATGTGAGGATTGGTGGGAGGGTAACAGGGTAGTGATTTCCTCAGATTAGATCAGAGGAAAAGAAACCCTGCTAATGAAGGGAGCCTTCTATTAAGTACCTAGCCTCCGAAGGCTGTCTGGACAATGATGGATATCAACATTAATTGGCAGAGTTTTGCTAAAAAATACCTGATTTGTTTTATAAGTCAACAGTTACACTGATACCTAAGCCACATACATCCCCAACAAAGAGAAAAATGACAGATGAACTTCTCTTGTGAACATAGATGGAAATATTCCTCATAAAATCTTTGCAAATCAAATCCAAGAACATATTAAAGTACCATCTACCATGATCAACTAGACTTTATCCCAAAGACTCATGGATGCTTCAGCTTAATTAAACTGATCTATTTGATAAATTGTACATATAGACTGAAAGACAAAAACACACAGGTCATCTCATTAGATGTAGAAAAAGCCTTTTTCAAAACCCAATGGCCCTACATGGTAAAAGTCCCAGAGAGAGCAGGGATACAAGGGATATACTCCAAAATAATAAGGGACATTGACAAACAAGTCCAAAGGCAACTTCAACTTAAATGGAAAGAAGTACAAAGAAGTTTTGTCTACTTTCTCCATACCTAGTCAACACAGAACTAGAAATCTTCTCTAGAGCAATGAGAAAACAAAAGGAGAACAAAGGAACACAAAGGAGACCAAAAATATACACAGGATAAGAGAGCATCTTCAACAAAAGGTGCTGATCAAATTCGATGGCTATATGTAGAATAATCCAAAAATATATGTATTTGTCATCCTGCATAAAACTCAATTTCAAATGGATCAAAAATCTCAATATAGAAGTAGATACAGTGCACATGATAGCAGAGAAAATGAGGAATAGTTTTAAACCCATTAGCACAAAAGAAGACTTTCTAAACAGAACACCTTTTGCACAGATAATCAATAGTTAATATATAGAATCTCAGGAAAGTGAAATTTTCTGTATGGCAAAGTGGCAGTTGGAGAATGGAAAATATTTTTATCAATTTCATATCCAATAGAGGGTTAATATCTAACATCTATAAAGAACAAATAAGGACATCAAAAGTACAACCCAATTTAAAATGGGGTTCAAATATAGAGTTCTCAAAAAGAGTAAACTCAATAACTGAGAGCTTAAAGTAATTTACAACATAGATATCAAAGAAAAACAAATAAAACCACTTTGAGATTTCATCTTAAACCAGTAATGATGGCAATGATGTGATATTGAGATGGTGGTATAAAACTTGTGGAATTAATTAACTTCTATCTGTTTAGAGTTAAGGTCCTGTCCATAATATAGAACCCAAACTACTCAGGTACAAAACAGCCTGAGAATAGATGGGCCAAGGATCTAAAAGGAACTAAATTATACTGTCTGATATAGGACCCTAGCAATAAAATGACTACTAACTACATTCTCCTATAGTCATTAATCAGTATTTTCTCAACCATCATCTCAGAGGCTTCCTTCTTTAGTAGAACTCAGTCAGATACAGAGATTCCAAGCTATATAATATATGAATAGCTTGAGACCTTGAAACATTGAGCACTAAATAATGTCTCTCTATGCAGGTCTTCACTTCAGGTCTCAAAAGTCTTGTGAAATAGTATGTATAAAGATTGAAAGTGTCAGAGAAAATGGCAGACACAAAGGAATTAAGACATTCTAAACACAGCAGGATTTATGGTCAAATGAACTCAACAGAGACTGAGAGCATGCACAAGGCCAGAATGGATGTGTACCAGATAGGGTACTAGTACTGAGCGAAGTATATAAACATGACCCAACCCCTAGCTCAGAAACTCTCTCCATTTGATAACAACTGACAAATAAAAATATTAGTTTTCTTTAATGGAATCTTACTGTATATACAAATCACCCTGAAGGGACAGCCCCATGTCCACATTTCTGTATTAGTTAGCTAATATAAACGATTAGAAAATGAACTTGTAAGATCTTTGGGGGTTCTTTGTCACATAGTATTTGTCAGGTCAATCAACAAATTCAGAGACAGTTCCAGCTCCAGTTGTTGGGAGACCCTCATGAATACCATGCTTCACTTCTGTAGTTTCTGGGAGTGCCCAAGTGTCTGCTGGTCTTCCTTTGGAGTCCTTATCTTCTTCAGATCCATCAATTAATTCTTCCTCTAACTCTTCCTCAAGATTCTGAGCTCCATCAATGTTTGTCTGTGAGCCTCTGCATCTGTTTCCATTAAGTGCTGCTGGGAGGAGCCTCTCAGGGGACAATAATATTAGGCATGTCAATCTGAATGATGCATCTCTGGATTTCTAGTTTACATTAGGTATTGCTCTTTCTTCTATGTTTTGTCTGTTTTTTTTTTTTATTCCAAGTTTGTCCTCAAATATAACTTTGGGAAAAATTTCTGGGAAAGGGATTGAAGGCATTCCTAGAGAAGGAAATGGCTTTAATGTCTATAGGAACAAATTTCTCCCTCCCTGGCCATTTAAGCAGTCAAACCACAGATACTAGAACAAGGGGTTCTGGATGTGGAGGCTGAATACCTTAATAGTTCTCTGGGAATTTTTAACCAATTCATGATGATTAAGCTGTTCCAGAAAATTTTTGAAGTTGAAAATGCTTTTGAGAAACCTGAAGTTTTATTAGTTAAGAGAATTGAAGACCCCCAAAGAAAAGGAACACTGGACCTGGGTCACTAATGACAGGGATATTAGTAGACAATATAAGGGATAAGATAGAAGAAGAAATACCTGGGTCTACAGGACTAGTGAGCAATGGTGAAAGCCCCCCTCCCGCCTTCGCTGAGAGATCTCTTATAATAGAGAGTTTTCTATTGGGGAAAACTGGGAAATACATGGATAAAAAAGATAGAAACAAGTGGGTAGAAGAGATTGGACCCTTCAAGCAGGCCATAGGAATATACTGGTTTGAATCCCTGGCATTGACTATCTGAAGAAATTAGGGTACATGTTTAAGAGAATTTGGGCTTGTAAAGGAGCCCTTGGAGAAGGTGCAAGGCGAATTAATATTGCATATGGAATGTAGTTTGAAACACATTGTAGAAATAGATATTTGAATGAGCTTAATAAAAAGATTCTAAAATTTAGACAATTTAAAACTATTAACATTACTCTGACTATTTACTACCTTTCTGTTCTCATGCTAATGATGAAACCACAATTTTATGCCCAGATGACCTACAATTTGGAGATATCCCTGAGTCTTATTTCACATGGATCCAATCCTCCCTTTCTCAAGAACCCTGAAATGACAGATGCTAGTCCTAGACAGGGTCTGTGGATTGTAAGATGGTTATCCTGTAATTTATGGCTAATATCCACTTATTAGAGCGTATATATCATACATGTCCTTATGGGTCTGTGTTACCTTTCTTAGGATGATATTTTCAGGTTTCATTCATTTGCCTGCAAAACATCATGATGTCCTTACTTCCAGTAGTTGAGTAGTATTCCATTTTGTAAATGAATCACATTTTATTTATCCATTCAATTGAGGGACATCTAGGTTATGTCCATTTTCTGACTACTACAAATAAAGCTGCTATGAACATAATTAAGCAAGTGTCCTTGTGGGTTTTGTGGAACATCTTTTGGGTATATGCCCTGATGTCTTATAGCTGGTTTTGAAGTAAAACTATTACCAATTTTCTGAGAAAACACCAAGCTGATTTTTAGAGTGGTTGTAAAAGTTTACCTCCCAAATATAGCTTCCCTTCTCTCCTGTCCTAACAGTTCATCCCTCTCCCCTCCCCTCTCTACCAACTTTCACTCATCCTACTTTTCTGTTCAGAAATGTATAGCCTTCCATGAATATCAACGAGCCTTAGCATATGTAGTTGCAGAAAGACTAGGTGCATGTTCTTCCATTGAGGCTATGAGGCATCCCAGATAGGCGAAAGGAATCCAAAGGCAGGCAATGTAATCAGTGACAGTCCCTGCTTCTGATTTAAGAGTACCATATGCACAACTCTTACATATGAGTAGATGGCCTAGGGTAGTCCCGTGCATGCACTTTAGTTGACAGTTCAGTCTCTATAAGCCCCTATGTTCCCAAGGGAGTCCATGTTGTAGGTTTTTTTGTTGTTTTTTTGTTTTGCTTTGTTTTGTTTGTTATTGGTATTTTTGACCACACTGGATCCTTCAATCCTTCCCCCACCTTTTCCGCAGGATTCCACAAGAATCAATTACTGTTTGTCTGTGAGGGTTTGCATCAATTTCCATGAGAAACTGGGTGAAGCCTTTATTATGACAGTCATGCTAGGCTCTTGTCTGCAAGTATAGCAGAAAATCATTAATAGTGTCAGGAATGAACTGCCTCTCATGACAAGGGTCCCAAGCTGGGCCAGTCGTTGTTTGAACTTTCACTCAAATTCTGCTCCATCTTTTACCTCTGCACTTCTTGAAGTCAGGACAAATTGTGGTTCTAATAGGTTTAGTGACTGAGTTGGTTTCCCAGTCCCTCCAGGAGAACTCATATGTGGTTACAGGAGGTGACTCATTCTGGCTCTTTATTTCTTTGAGCTTTAGCTAGGGCCACCTTAACAGATTTCTGGATTTTTTTCCATTGCTCTAAAATCTTAGCTAGTCCTAGATGCCCATACAAATTCAGTTCTCTCCCAGTACTCTCTCCCTCTGTGCTTCCCCTACTTCACCTCTCCTGTTCCCATCCCCATTCCACCCCCCCATCAAACTCCCTCTGTCCATCACCCCCAATTTCTTATCTATTTCCCCTTCTTAAGTGAGATTCAAGTGTCCTCACTTGGGCCCTTCTTACTTAACTACTTTGGATCTGTGGTTTGTAGCATGAGTTATCCTGTATTTTATGATACATATAAAGTGAGTACACATATATTACATATACTGGAATACATATTGTGTTTGTCTTTTGGCGTACAGGATACCTCACTCAGGATATTTTCTACTTCCATCTATTTGCCTTCAAATTTCATGATGTCATTATCTTACTGACTGAGTAATACTCCTCTTTGTCACATTTTCTTTATCCATTCTTTAGTTGAGGGATATCTAGGTTGTTTCCAGTTCCTGAGCATTAAAAATAGAGTCGCTATGAACAGAATCAAGGAAGTGTTCTTGTGTTATGGTGGAGTTTCATTTAAGTACATGTCCAGAAGTAGTATAGCTGGGTCCTGAGATAGATCTATTCCCAATTTCCTAATAAATTGCTAAAGTAGTTGAGCAAGTGTGTACTCTCACATGTTAGGGAGTAGTGATTCCCTTCCTCCACATTCTTGACAACATGAGTGGTTACTTGAGGTTCTGGTCTTATCCATTCTGATGAGTGTAACATGGAATATCAGAGCTATTTTAATTTGCATTTCTATTATAACTAAAGATGTGAATGTTTCTTTATTTGTTTCTTAGCTATTTGACATTCCTCTGTTGAGAACTCTCTCTATATATCTCTATCTCTGTCTCTATCTCTACATCTATATCTCTATCTATCTATCTATCTATCTATCTATCTATCTATCTATCTATCTATCTATCTATCTATCTATCTATCGAGAGAATATAGATAGAGTAGATATATATCCCCATTTATATTGAGTTATTTGATTTGTTGATGTCTAGTTTCTTGATTTCTTTATATATTTTCGAAGTTAGCCTCTGTCAGGTGTGGAGTTGGTGAACAAATTTCCCATTGTACAGGATGCTTTCTGTCCTTTTGTTCACGTTCTTTGCCTTTAGAAGCTTTTCAGTTTTATAAGGTCCATTTATTTGTTGATTTTAGGACTGGATGCATTGATATTCTGCTTAGGAATTTGGATGTTTTAAAAGATAATACATTTGTTTTGTATGTCAAAATAGTAGCATGTGCTAATATTCCCCAATTTTTCTTCTATGATAACCAGTTATGTTTTATAATAATTTATGAATTATTTTTACCAACCTGTTTTGAATACGTAAGCAGACTTGAGTCACAAAAGAGACTCACATGACTGGTAAGTTTATGGGCCGAAATCGTAATGTCAGAAGAAACCAACACACACTTTTTACCATTGAAGAAAAATATGTAGATTGATATATACAAATATATACAACATTAAGAATACTAGTCAGACATACTCATAAGTACATTTCTATACATTTCTAAGTGATTTTTCAAAAGTAATTTCTGCAATAAAAATATTTCCAATAAGTATATAGGACATGAATTACTACTCTAATTCACTAGAATCTTTCTCATTTAGTGCATGTGTAATTCATAATCCTCAAAATTAGTTGCTGGGCATTTACGCTATTAGGATCAAGACTAAATGGATATGAAGAATGTGGTAGAATTGTATTTCTATCACAGAGTATTTTTTGTCATATAATGTTACTTTGTATATGTATTCTCCAAACTATGACGAATAAGGATAAATAAAAGACCCTGATTATTTGAATAAAGTCGAATACGGCCAAACTAAAGATATGCAGGTATCTGTAAGTTTAATGGGGTGCTGAATTGCAGAGAGAAGAACGTGGATCTTGATGTTATTAGACATGGTTCAGAATGCTTGCCCTTGACATTATTACATAAAATAACAATGCAGAAATCTAAGGTACATTTATGGTCAGCAAATAAAAATTGTTGGCAGAGATTGAAATGCCCTAAGGAGGATACTGTGACCTTCCAGTATAACTGAAGCATATCAGTAAGCAACAGTAGTAAATTAAGATAAGCAGTATTGAGAAGGAATGTAGTGAGTGAACTGGCATAAACATCTTTCTAATGAGCTCTGTAGATACAAATTTGAAAACGTAATTAAAATGTACAGTTTTTAAAAGCATCTATGATTTCTGTACTTTTTCAAAATTACCTGGTAATTTTTACCTTACAAAAATTTAAGAGCAGGATTTCATTTCTTTAATGGTAATGTGCCCTAGCATCCACTATTCACTGAGGAAAATTACTTATGGTCATTTTATGTTCACCAAGAAATATTATTCTGATAGGAGTTGTGTCAAGTTTAAAAAGAGTTTATGCAATTATAATTAAGCATTTTAAAGAAATACACTCTAAGTAACATCATAATTTTGCTTTATCCATGTTTCCCTGTGCTTAATGCCATTTATCATACTGACAGTGATATATTTTCATGACTTATAATGTCCTTGACACTTTACATTTAGCATTCAGTTAATTATTATTATTCAACTGTGTTTTAAGTTTTAAAAAGTTTTATCTGTGATACACCAAATATGGTAAATAAAAAAAATATTCTTTGAAAATTTGACAGGCAGAAAATGATTACAGACTCACAATCTCAACACCTTGAAGGTGGAACAAACATCATTATGGCCTTCCGCTTTACCTGGTCTGCATGGGAAGTTTATGCCTTGCATCATGATTATTAACAAAGTATAAAATTGACAAGTGTATTATTTAACCTTGTATTAAATCACATAATAGGAACAAAATTATTGCAGAGAACTTTTGAAGCAAAGCTGGCAAATTTTGAATTCAGTTTGGGCCTAAATGAGTGTTAATCTACCCGTGTTGTTTGTATTAATATTTCAATTATACTATAGTAACGCAACATATTAAAGAAAGAAAAAAATGAAATTAGATTGTAGCAAATCTTTAGTAGCAAGAGATGCCTAATTAGACTTAAGGTCTGCTCCATAGAGGAAACTCACGCCCACTACTGGACACATAGCCAGTCACCATTGGATGTTGAGTTCATTGATTATAGAGGGATCACACACTACTGCAATTTCCCTACACCAGTATAATTCCTAAGCATGATGCAAATGTATTTTCTTATATACACATATAAATTCAGTTTTAACCTCTTGTCAGAGAAATTTCTTTTTGTAGCCCAGATAGAGCACCACTGTCATAGTGATCTAGAAAAATTGATCTTGTGGTGTTCAATGAGAATTAAAATAATCCTTACACCAAAAGTTTAATAATTATTCTGGAATGTAAGGCAGAAAGAATTTACTAGCCCAAAAATCATGATATAAATTATAAGATATTTTCTATATATATATATAACAATGTGTTACCATAATTAAAAATAAATGTAAAATTGTATTAGTTCATAATCAGAGATTATGACCAAAGTACTGATTACTCAAATTATAGATGTAATTTTGATAATCTGCAAGCTCCCTTTAGTCTAACAATGAATAAATTTCCATCTGGATGTAGTAAGAAAAAAACTGATAGAAAGTAAAAAGGAAATGACCTTACAAGGTACACAGAAAGAGCAAAAATAAGTTCTTACTATTTGGATTACACTATTTTATTGTAGAAAAAAATTCGAGTAAAATTGGAGTAAAAATTTTACCTAGGCTTCTTTGAAATATATGTTTTACAAAGTTATTCTTGGATTTGATTTCTTATTTGTCCATAATCTATATTGAGAAAAGTACCCCAAATAAAAAGTCAAGAAGCAAACAAGATTTTCCGAATGTAAGACAAACACTAACAAATAATTGTTGTAACATAGACCCAAAAAGGACTTTTTAAATATGATTTATTTTTGTTTTATTCCTTCAAATTGCTTAACAATATTTGTACAAATTGTTAAAATTCCATTCCTCTGGTGGCAGTGGCAACTTCAACTCTCCTGCTTTGGGTGGATTGGGTCTTAATCTTTTAAAATATTTGTCATAATTTCTTGAGTCTTCAGAAGCACAAGAAAATTAAAGATAATGGTTATGATTATTATGGAGTTGAGAGAACAAATTGTCAATGACGCATATCTAAAGTAGATAATCAAAATGTATCCATGTGCATTGCTTAACATTTTTCAACTATATATTGTTTACTGGTCATTACCTAAAGCAATTTGCTAGTGTTATCAACATTTTAATCATACTTTAGTAGAATCAGGCCAGCATTATCTTTATGTTTCATTAACAAATGAGGTAACTGAGAAGCAAACACTCTTCCATATATGCTAGTATAACAGAGACTCCATTATTTTCTGAGACAGTAACTCATACATCAAAATTTGATCTCAAACTCAGGACAGAGCAGGTTGACTCTGGACTTGCTACGACCTTTCCTCCTTAAGAGATAAAATTACAACTATCTGGCACAGAGTCATGGTTTACGTGCAAAACTGACTGAATTTAGGGTTTTGTGCATGAGAGATAAGCAATTGGTCAACTAACCTAGATCCATACCTGCAAGAATGCATTTTTAACTGCTGTACTTGAAAATATTGAAGTTAACAACAAAACAAGGAACAATGGAAATTAAATGTGTATGTGTAAAAATATTTGGTTAATTGATTCTCTGATATATTATCATATTCTAACTGCAGTTACCCCCTTCCTCCCTTAGCCCCTACCTCCTCCTCGAAACAACCTTCTTCCTCCCCATCCACTCCCCCTCTGTTTTCCTTCAGGAAAGGGTAGGGATATCAACCAACCATGGCATAAAAAAATCGTAATAACATTAGGCACCTCCTTTCATATTTGGGCTGATGAATCAACCCAGTGGGAGATCAAGGACCCAAAAGCAGGTAAACATCAGAAACTGTACCTGATCCTGCTCTTAGATGTCCCAGAGAAATTCCAAGCTACAAAGTTTAACATATACCCAGAACCTAAGTTAAACCCATGCAGGCTCCCTGAATGTTGGTCACTTCAGTCTCTTTGAGCCACTCCGAGTCCAAGTGAGTTGATACTGTGGGTTTTCTTGTGGTATTCTCGATCCCAGTGGCTCCTACAGTCCTTCCTCTTCGTCGTTAGGATTCTATGATTTCTGCCTAATGGTTGGCTGTGGTTTCTTTATATTTTTCCATCAGTTGCTGAATGAAACTCCTTCGACAACAACTGGATTAGCACCCATCTATGAGTACAGCAGATTATCCTTAGACATCATTTCATTGACTATTTTTTTGTTGTTGTTTGCCAATTGTGTTTTGTTTGGTTCTATTGTGGCATGGGTCTCAAGCATGGCCAGTTATTGGTTGGCTATTTTCCACAATTTCTGTGTTACCTTTACTCAGGCACATCAGGCTGGACAGAAAAATTATAGGTTAAAAGGTTTGTGGCTAAGTTGGTGTACCAAACCTGAACCTGAAATCTTGCCTGGTAATAGAAGATGGCAGGTTCAGGTTCTGTATCCCTTATTACAAGGTGTCTCAGCTATCATTACACTAATAGATTCTTTGGATTTTCCATTGCACTAAATTTCTACATTGCCCCCAAATTATCCCTGCCAGTTGTCTCCCCAGTACTCATTCCCTCTATCCTCTTCCCCCAATCCCTGTCCCCAGTTTACCTAAAATATCTATTATGTTTACCCTTCCCAGGGAAATCCATGTATCCCCCTTGAGTCCTCCTCAAATGTGTTCATTGTTATCCTTTATACCTAATATCCACTTATATGTGAGTACATACCATATTTATCTTTCTGGGTCTCAGTTACCTTGCCAGGGTGACTTTTTCTATTTCCATCCATTTGTCTGCAAATTTCATGATGTCATTGTTTTTAAAGACTGAATAATAATCCATTGTGCAAATGTACATTTTCTTTTTCCATTCTGCTGAGGAACATCTAGGTTATTTCCAGTTTCTGGCTACTGTGAAGTGGCTTTGAATATAGTTGAGCAAGTGTCTTTGTGGGAGGATAGAAAAGTATCTTTTGGCTATATGCTAATTGGCATAGCTAGTTTTTGAGGTAGATCAATTCCCAATTTTCTGCAAAAACATATTGATTTCCAAAGAGACTGTACAAGTGACACATTCCCATAGAATTTGCTGAAGGAAGCAGAGACAAAGAATATTATAAGATTAATTTATGAAAAATTAAAAGTGAAATTATGTCCAGTTTTCTGAGGAACCGCCAGACTGATTTACAGAGTGGTTGTACCAGCTTGCAATCCCACCAGCAGTAGAGGAGCTTTCCTCTTATGTTCATAGCAGCCCTATTTATAATAGCCAGAACCTGAAAAGAACCCAGATGTACCTCAAGAGAGGAATGGATACAGAAATTGTGGTATGTTTACACTATGGAATACTACTCAGCTATTAAAAACAATGAATTCATGAAATTCTTAGGCAGGTGGGTGGAACTGGAGAATGTCATCCTGAGTGAGGTGACCCTGTCGCAAAAGAACACACATAGTATGCACTCACTGATAAGCGGTTATTAGCCCAGAAGCTTGGAATACCCAAGAAGCAATTCACATATCAAATTATGTCCAAGAAGAAAGAAGTAGATGCCCCTGGTCCTGAAAAGGTTCAGTGCAGCAGTGTAGGGGAATACCAGGACAGGAAAGAGGGAAGGGGTTGATTGGGGAACAGGGGGAGGGAAGAAGGCCTATGGGACTTTCCGGGAGGGGGAATCCAGGAAAGGGGAAATCATTTGAAATGTAAAAAAAGAATAATATATCTAATAAAAAATAAGTTTAAAAAGTGAAATTAAAGATATTATGACCCAATTTTGAAGTTACTACAAAGATCTCATTATAAGTGAAGTAAGATTTGAATACATGTTTTTATTTAGTGTCAAAGCATAAGATAATTTTAGCCTACAATGACCAAGAACTGGGTTCTGCATTGAGACTCCTATTTAGAGGCTGAACCCTCTGTTGTGCATTCATGTTACTTAACAGAACATAATTCACAATCAAGAGCAAATAGAAACTAAGCTGATAGTTTTACTATATCCCTATAGATAAGAAAAAGAAGTTATTAAAAAATGTTATAAGATCTGTTGAGAAAAAAATATTTTCTCACCTGTTACGAATGATCAAATATTAGATTAGAAACAAAGCACATTTTAGAGGAATGGAATAGATCAACAGGTAACTGAAAGAAAGGAAGAATACGAAAACAAACAAAAAACAAATATTGAATGGCAACACTTTTGGATGATTTTGTAACAACCTACCTGAAAGCAGAGGGCTAAATCTAGTGTTGGTTAGTAGGAGTTGATATTTCAACAAAGAAATCATTGGGTAGGCTAGATCCCCTCACATTGCTGAAGAAACGGAATCAGATTAAAATTCTTATTCTATGAAAGGAGAATATCAGTTTAAAATAATACCAAACCATTTCTGAGAAATCCAAAGATTGCATAGAAATCTTGAAGAAATTTGAGACTCTGAGAAACAGTGAAATAATGAAATAGTTGTTTTCTTACCATTTTGGGACATAGCCTAAATTCACTGTATTGCATATGTTGGAAAATTTTGTATGTAAGTAATAAAAATGTTGTATATCTACTATAGAAAGAATTGATTGCAAATTTCTTGGATTATTAAAATTATATCAGTATTTCTATGAGACCCTTTAAAAGATTTAAGGAGGTTCTAGAATGTTTTATAATTTTATGAAAAACACAGTGTATGGAATTTTGCAAGTTCCTCCCTTTTTATTACATTTAGTATGGAAACACTATTTAAATTATTTGATAAATATATAGATGTAATTAAGGATTTTTTAAGTAAAGAAGATATAATATTTTATAATAATATTCTTCAATTATATCTTCAAAGACTTAAGCTTTTTGTTATAGACGTCTCTCAGTTGCTTGGTTTCTGTTACACAATATATTATATGTTGTTTGTGGCTATTGTAAAGTGTGTTGCTTACCTGATTTCTTTCTCAGGCCACTTATTTATCATATCTAAAGGATGGCTACTGAGTTTTTGTTTTTATTTCTTTGTTTAAGCTAATCTTATATCCACCCACTTCCTTAAATGTGTTTTTCTGCTGGAGGAATTCCTTGGTAGAATTTTCGGGTTGCTTCTGTAACCTATCATATTATCTATAAATAATATTCTGATTTCTTCCTTTCAAATTTGTATCTCCTTGATCTCTTTCAGTTGCAGTGTTTCTCCAGACAAAACTTTAATTACTATATTGAATACCTATGGAGAAAAAGGACAGCCTCACTTCTCCCTGATTTTCCTAAAATTGCTTTGAGTTTCTCTCCATTTAATTTGATATTTGCTCTCAGTTTGCTGTAAATTGTCTTTAATAAATTTACTTCTCTTTTTTCTTTTTTACCTCATTTTATTTTTATTTATTATTTTTTAATTTTATTTATTTTATTATTGGTTCAATATTGTGTTTCTTCCCTGTTTCCATAAACCCCATTTTATCCCTAATCTTTCCTAGGCTTTTATCATGAAACAGTGTTAGGTAGTGTCCAAGGTTTCTTCAGCATCCAATGAGATGATCATGTAGTTTTTTTCTTTCAATTTTTTTATGTAAAAGATTAGATTAAAATTCTCATCCTATGAATTAATTATCTGATTTCATTATGTTGAACTGTATGTATGTAACTGATTATATTAACTGGTTTCCATGTTGAACCACCCTTGCATCTAAAATGGATGACCTTTTTGATGTTCCTTAGATTCAGTTTGTAGACATTTTATTGAGTATTGCATCAGTATTCACAAGGGAAATTGGACTATAATTTTCTTTCTTTGTTGAGTCTTTGTGGTTTATAGGAAATCCTAGTGACTATGGACTCATAAAATGAATTTGGCAATGTTCCTTTGGTTTCTGTTTTGTGGAATAAATTGAGAAGTGTGGGCATTAATTCTTCTCTGAAAGACTGATATAATTTTGTATTAAAACTGACTGGCCCTGGGATTTTTGTTTGTCTGTTTCACAGACTTTTAACAACTGCTCTTATTTTCTTAGGTGGTATAGTTCTCTTTAAATTGCTTTTCTGATATTGATTTAACTTTGGTATGTAGAATCTGCCAATTTTTTTTTTCAATTTTGTGGAGTACAGATTTTGAAGTATGACAATACTTTGGATTGTTATGTCCATTTTTGTTGTTTATTTGTTAGTTTGAATATTCTTTCAATGTCTTTTATTAGTTTGGGTGGTGATTTGTCTATCTCATTGTTTTTCCTCAAATAACCAACTCCTTGATTCATTGATTCTTTGGGTTGGTTTTCTTTGTTTCTGTTTTATTGGCTTCATCCCTGAATGTTTATTTTCTGCCATCTACCACACTTGGGTGAGCTAAATTCTTGTTCTAGAGCTTTTAGGTGTGCTGTTAAGTTGGCATAAAAACAGACAGGTTGATTAACAGAGTTGAATCAAATATCCAGGTATGAATTCACATACCTATGGCCATTTGTTTTTTGATAAAGATGCTAGAAATTCATAATAAAAAAGAAAGGATATTCAAAAAGTGATGCAGGAATAATTGGATATCAGCATGTAGACATGCAAATAGATACATACAGATCCATATTTATTACAATATACAAAACTCAAGTCCAAATGGATCAAAGACCTCAATGTAAAATCAAATAACTGAGCCTAACAGAAGAGAAAGTTGTAAATAGTTTTGAACGAACTGGTATAGAAGACAACTTTTTGAACAGGATATCAATAGGACAGGCATTAAGAACAACTGTTGGAATACAGTCAAAAGAATGGTGCAAGTGAAAAAAAATGCCATTTAGAACTGTGAGGAAAAAACTTTATAAAATTTATCCTTTTACCTTATGTTTATTTTGTACCTTAGTCTTTTCTTGTATGTGATTTCATACCTACTGTGACATATACTTACATTCGTTTTATAACAAGTTTATTCTTGTTGGATATCAGAATGGAGTTCTAGAGTCCAATATGTTCAGTGTACCCTGAAACTGGATGAGATCTTCTGCCTTTTTTTTGGGCTTTCCCAAATATAATTTATAATATGGGTCAAAAAATTGTGTTTAGATTGGATCTGTCCTGTGAAAACTTGTAGGAACAGGCTGCTTTTTTCCTGCTTTGTTAAGTATAAGCATATACTTAGTATATGCTTACTAAGTTGATTTACATGGTTTACATGGTTTCCTGTTTGTGTTTTCCTGAACTCAAACAACCATCTTTGGATTATTTCCTTCTTTGTTTTATTTGTATAAAAATTTACACTGAAACTGAAGCAAAGTTTTCTATAGCATAGACTATAGTATGCCATGTTCTTTAAGGTCCTCAGATCCCAGTTCCAGCATCTAGAGGAGCCTGAGGAAATGGAGGTCCAGTGACAGTCCTAAATTGATATCCAGCTCAATGGGAGGTCCAAAGACCTGACACTATCACTGAGTCTATGAAGTGCTCACATAAAGGCTCACTACTGCCCTCTGAAAGACCCAAAAAGCAACTGAAAGAGTCAGATGCAGATATTTACACCCAACCAATGGACAGAAGTTGCTGAACCCTGTAGTTGAGTTAGGGAAAAGCTGAAAGAAGCTGAGGAGGAGGGCAACCCTGTAGGAGGACCAGCAGTGAGAGTATAAAGGTTGCAGTGGTTCTTAGATCTGGATTGTATCCTTTCCTTAAAGTAAGAAGTCAGTCATTATCACTAGAACATGACTATTCACAAGGATGTGATCAGTAAAATCAGATGACAACTCAGGATATTGGGACATAGATACACAAAAGAATAATGTTATGAATACATAGAAGAAAATAGCTACCCATACGTCATGGAGAATATCCCATTTTGCTAATAACTTGATTTCAGCATATTACCAGCATCAAGTGCAATTCTTTTGGTTATGCAATTTTTAGAGCCTGTATTACTTTAAGAGCAGTCATAGTAATATAGAAATATGGCTATTTATTACCAGACATTTTCGGGAGTAAAACTACCAGATTAGTTATACAACAGAATTTCACATTTTGGCATCCTTTAAACTAAACCAGTAGTCAGTCACATTTTCCCATTTATTAGGTTATATTTCATGGTTACATATCAGCATTTTGATGATGTTCTTTTACACCACACTTCATGTAGTCAGCATCCTTTGTCTACTCATTTATTATTCATTTTAAAATAAAAAAATGACCAACTATGATTCTTTACATTATTAGTAAACTATTGTCTTTATACAAATTTTCAATATTCATTTATAACTTCTCAAATATTCTCTACAGTTTCTGAAAATACTCTTGAAAGAGGTCAGAAAATCAACTGTTGAACATGAGGTCTACAGTTGAACTACTGGCTATAAGTGCAGATCATGGTAGATAAAACAAAAAGCAGATAGCCTAGATTGTATAAATAATAGGGTTACTAAGATAGAACTCTGTGATAAAAGGAGTTATACTGTAATTCAGTGATAGTACATGGCATAGATTATTTTATAAAATCTTGCTAAAAGCCTTGGTGTTTAAGGTAATTATCTGTGAGCTCCCACATATTATAGTAAAGTAGAGAAGTCAAATACAAGCAATAATTTTCTCTCTGTACCAAAATAAATTCTGTTTACCCAACTAGACAGAGAGGCATATATTTAAGTATGTAAGCAGAAAGAATGATAGTACATATGTATTTATTCATTAATATTTAATAACTTGATGAATAAATAAAAACATTGAAAAATGAGACTAAGTATATGGCTAGTGGTTTGAAAGTGTGCTTATCATTTGTGCATGAATAGATTCAATTCATATCATATCAAATAAAAAGATAAATAAAAATTTTTAAATTTGTTAATTTGTCATTAAATTATCATGATTGTCTTTGAACTATATTTCAGTTACTTCTTCCTATCAGAGTATGAACAAAAAAATTTCATTAGCCACATTTGGCTTTTTTAAATTTTATGTTACTTCTTCATATTTTCAATTTTTAGTAATTAAAAATAATGTGTACATAAATCCTGTAAAGAGCTCGCCATTTTGGATGTATCTGATTATTCCTACAGTTTAGAAATGTGAAGGCTTCATATGATTTATGATGAGTGTTGATAACTCAGGAGATGACACCACAGAAGAAGTTATAGCTACATGAATGACCCACTAAATGGGATTCTAAAACTGATAAGTTCTTAACAGTTCAATATCTCTATTACAAATGGCTCCATAAAAGTTTCCAGCAGTGGTTTTATTATCAACTTTGTAGATAAATTGCTTCACTTAAAGTTTAAAAATGCTTATTTTATATTTCTACCATGACATAGGAATATGTCATAAAGAGCATTCTCATGAACCCAGACCCAATTAAAGCTTATATTTACAATAAATGCAGAACCAATTATGCACATTTTCAGATATAACACAAATATATTTTCCATAGGATTTTTTCCTTTTGATTTTTTGAGTTATGCAATTTGAGCAGTGCTTATATTTTTGTGTGAAGTTTTCTATGTGCTAGGTAAGAAAGTTAACAATAGAGGAAGGCAATAGCAAATTGACCTAACAAATTTGAACCTAGAACAAAAAATAACAAGTCCAATATGCATTAATGATCTCAATAACACAATCTCAGAACACATCACAGCCAAATACATAAAGAAAAGATTAATGCTTATGCACCAAAGCCATTTCTTTTCTTTTATTAATCGTTTTATTCATTTGCATTTCAAATGATTTCCCCCCTTCCTTTTTAGGCATCCACAAACCCCTCCATCCCATATTCACTCTACTCTCTCCTCTTTTCCTCCATGAGGGTGCTCCTCCACCCAATCATCTACTCCATATTCACCCCTGTAGCATCCCCATAAGCTGGGGCATCAAGTCTCTCTCCCCTCCCATTTATGTCAGAGAAGGCTAGCCTCTACTACATATGTATCTGGAGTACTGGCTCTCTCCATGTATACTCTTTGATTGGTGACCAGATGCAGATACTCACCAATAACCATCTTACTGAGCCCATGGACCCCAATGAAAGAGCTAAGGGCAAGGAATAAAAGTGTTGAAGGGGATTGCAACCCCATACGAAGAACCATATCAATGAAGTAGACCAGCCAGAGCTCCCAGGGAGTAATCCACAAACAGAAGTTAAGTACTTTCATTCAAGGCCGTGCCCACTAATAATTTATTCTGTCAACATTTAATTGCTTAAAATTTCATTGACATGTGAACATCAAAGAGCAAAATATAATGGGACCAATGACTATTAAAAAATGCAGATAATTAAGGAATACTAAGGGAGAATTAATCACCTCCAAAGATGAGTCTCTTAATTGGATATCTAATGCAAGTTGTAACCCTAAAAACATATTCTGTAATATGATAGATATAGTGGAAAAGCTCAGTTACTGTTTCATTATGCCATACTATAATAATTAAACGGTATTACTTTTGTCTTTTCAATTTTAATTTCACATGTATTTCATTTTACTACAGACATACACTGAAACTCCAGGAATAATGAACCCACAGAAAAATACTCAACTCTCTTCTTTTAAAAATAGGTTTGCTGGATGAAAATTATAAAGTTGGCTTTGATTGTTACCAACTTCAATATATAATCATAAAATAACATTTTTGTCTATGTTTATATAAGCTCACTATAAATATAAGGAAATAAACTCTTTGTTTAGCTCTGTACCCCATTTTTAATAAGGTTATTTGGCTCTCTGGAGTCTAACTTCTTTAGTTCTTTGTATATATTGGATATTAGCCCTCTGTCGGATGTAGGGATGGTAAAGATCATTTCCCAGTTAGTTGGTTGATGCTTTGTCCTTTTGACAGTGTCCTTTGCTTTACAGAAACTTTGTAATTTTATGAGGTCCCATTTGTCAATTCTTGATCTTAGAGCATAAGCTATTTGAGTTTTGTTCAGGAAATTCTCCCCTGTGTCCCATTCTTATCTCCTTGCACTAAGCTCAATTCCAAGTGGATCAAGGACCTCCACATAAAACCAGACAACTGAAACTAATAGAAAGGAAACTAGGGAAGAACCTTGAAGTCATTTTATTTTTTGACAATCCTTCCAGGGAAATGAAAAGCATAAAATAAGAAAGAGAGTGGGGTGTTAATCTTCAGCAAATAATTTACATAAACTCTGATAATATTTGTAAGTTGCTGAAGTATTTAAAATTCAGAGTAAATCAAGTTTCAAAAATATGAAGTTTTATAGGCAGTAATATCACATAAAAACTAATAGAAACAGTATATCTAAAAGTCAGGTTTTTGTGAATATAAGTATTAAGCAAAATATTCTTACAAATTTATTATGAAATAAGTTACTATTGCTGTAGATATATTTCTGGTTCAGCAAAAGACATGTCTTTATTATAATGTCACATTTTGTGCCAAAGCTCACATCAGAAATTAAAACTGAAATTAATCTAGTGGAGACTCATTATTTATTCACTGTGGGAATCTTTAATAATGTAAATTAACTGACATGTTTCACTAATGTTTCAAGATATCTTATTAAAATTGCTTTATTCATTATCATTTTCTCTCCAAAATATACTTTCTCCTGTATGTAAATATATACTACTAAACATACTTATGTTAAGTTCAGCTACACAACATTCAGGTTCCTATCTTTTGAACCTTTAGATTCTCCTGAAATTTATGAATTATCTATGCATCAGGGACATTTTTGCAAAATGACTTAAATTCTTTATCTGCTTATTCTTTAACTGATAGTTAACAATTGTACATATTTATGGATGAAGATATCACCTTATCTTTAAAATATATATTTGACTTTTACATACTACTGATTCTCTGCCAACTTCACTCCTTCTAAGTATACTAGTCATATTAACACTGTTAGTTAATGATTACTCAGGTTATAAAAATGAACTCAGCTGGTTGAATTTATATGTATAAATATATATTCAACATTAACTACAGAAAAATAGACAATTATCAGCTTGAGAAGGAGGAACATGGAAAGAGTTCGACCAAAAATACCTAGGTAGGTTTGAAGGTAAGGAAGGAGAATGAAAAATGATGTCATTAAAAGAATATTTTTTAAAAAGGTAATAATAAAACTGTCCATTCTAAAAATTAAAGAATGTATGTTACCTAAGTATGTTTCATATGACTTATTAATTCATATGGACTTATTAATTCATTTTTTCTCACTTTTAATTTTGGTATAATTTATCATGTTTCTTGGCATTCCTTTTTGAGATTTTTGGAAATATTCCTTATTTGTATTCATTCATCAAATCAGACTTTCATAATAATTTCTGTGGAAAAAATGTATTAGAGCTTGCACTATGTTATAATTAACACCTATACATAAATATTTTTCTAGTGACCCATAGCTGCTACGTAATACACCTACTAATACAGACATTAGACCTCTTATATTTGTGTATTTATATGTTATATACAAAAACATGCATAAAATTATCAGGTAGTTCCTTCAGGTAACTGCCTCATTATCTAATATTTACCACTGACCACAACTTTATTTATTTGAAATTATTCAATAATTCCAAACTATGAAAGAGCAAGAAAAACTGAAAGACAAATGTGTTGGTGCTGGTGACAAAAGAGATAAAAATACTAGTCCAAATTTGAGCTCCAAAATTATCAAATCAATAAAAAGTTAAAAATGTATTAATAATCTTTATTCTATGATACTTTCCTTTTTATTAAATATTTTATTTACATTTCAAATGTTATCCCCCTTTTCCTGGTTTCTCTTCCAGAAACCCCTTATCTCATCCCTCCTCACCAAGAAATGCAACCACCACACCTACCTCCCCGCCCTGACATTCCCCTACACTGGGGCATCGAGCCTTCACAGGAACAAAAGTTTTGCTTAATATATTCACACTTATTGCTATAATGTGAATTGTATTATTCAAGATTCATATACTGACATTGTATACTTTATGGTCAAGAAAGAATATATACTTGGAAAGAAGTTCTTTTAAACATGTGATTAAGTTAAAATGATATTTTTTAAATTGGATTCTACTGGCATATGGTTGACATCTTGCAAGACGGTTCCTTGAGTACCTATTATAACTTTCAACTGTGTGCTTTAAAGGGGTCCCTGTTTGTGCAAACACAGGAGTCGGCTTGTCTGTATGTGTTGCTTCTTTGACTCTTTTTCTTGTTTGTTCCAGCCTATTCAGATAGTTTGGTTTGGTTTTGTCTTATTTTATTTTATTATTATACTTTAGATGCTTGTTTATATACTAAGATGGGGATAGAGTAAGGAGAATCTCAGAGAAGTTGGAGAAAGGGATACTACAATCATAATATATTCTATAAAAACAATTGATTTTCAATAAAAGGAAGAAAAATGATAGATAAATTTTTCCACATGGAGTAAGGATAAGGATAAGGATAAGGACCAACTAAAACACTAAAGAGAGAGAAACTCCATATGTGCTTGAAATCTCGGACCTGCCCTTGTATGTGTCTGCTCTTTGGTTGGTAGTTTAGGCTCTGGGAGCTCCCCAGGGCCTAGTTTAGTTGATACTGTTAGTCTTCCTATGGTGCTGCCATCCCCTTCAGCTCTTTCAGTCCTTCCCCTAACTCTACCATAGGGATCCAGACCTCAGTCCAGTGCTTTTCTGTGAGTATCTGCATCTGTCTCAGTCAGCTGCTGGTAGCACCTCTCAGAGGACAGACACTCTAGGCCTCCTGTCACAGACTTGATATCTTAGGGCGGAGAGATGCCTGCAAGAGTGGAGGGAGCACCCTCTCAGAGGTGAAAGAAAGGAGGGACAGAGAGAAGAAGAATGCTGTGAGGGAGGGCATGGGGGACAATATTATATATATATATATATATATATATATATATATATATATATGTATATATATATATCATTAAAAAGAAGGAAAACTAGGAAGAGAGAGGGAGGAGGAGAGGAAAGGGAAAGGAAACTAGACAGGGAGAGGGAAAGGGAGGGGGAGAGAGGCAGGCAGTCAGGCAGACAGACAGACAGACAGACAGACAGACACTGCCAGCACAATCATCCTGTATTCTAGGATACTAGCTAAATTGTTTTGTTCAAGTCTCTTTGCCCCTAATTTTTTGTTTCTTTGTTTTTCTTAAGCTAAGGGGAATGTATATTTCCTAAAAATACAATAGTTTTCAGCACAGATGTGTCCTACATAATTTATAATTCAATGTAATTTAGCACATTAATTCCTAAAATTCTTTGTGTTATTGAAATATTTTGCTTTAGAATGTTATTGTTTGTTTCTTTGAAATGGATGTTCATGTTTGTGAATTGAAAGGGATAAAAGATATTTTTGGGTAAGGAGTATTTTAATGCCAAAAATCAGAAAACATGAATATTTGTAATTAAAACATTGGACCTTAAATACTGGCTAAGATAGTAATCTTCGCAGTGAAATACCAGATCAATGTCAAATTAATATTATAAAAGTATCATTGCTAATAGTTTGATCCCTTTCCCCTAATTCAATAATTGTTTAAAACTTTGGTTTCTGTGGTTTTTAAAATATGAGTTGAAGTCAGTAATATCATGTATAATCTTCTTGCACAACTAATAAATAGGCACTAATGCGATTTTCATTATAGTTTGTACACAAAAGTCTCATCATGTAAAGTATAATTCTTTTTAAGAAACTCACTTGGCAAACAAGTTTCAAAAGAATAACTAATATATTATGTTTTGCTTATAAAGTTAGTAAGAACTTCCAAGATGGTGTTGTATATCTCTATCATACAAAATTTACAAAAAAAAATATAGCAAAAAAGCAGTTTAGGGAATCTATTTGACTTTTCTGGGTCATAGAAATGTTTAAAAAAATCTAATATGCCAAGGGATCTATCATATTTTAAAATAAATTCTATTTGTGGAAGTCAACCTATATAGCTTTTTCCCCTAAGTTTCCATAAAAGCCTAACATCTTACTTGTATATTCAGACAAGATTTATTAACACTGGATGTTAGGTACTTGTTTGTATCTCAAAATAGTATTTTGTAAGGAAGTAGTTGTTATTCATTAGCATACTCTGAAACATGTCATAAATAATTTAAACTATAGTTGTCAAGTGAAATGAAAAAAAATTATTCTGTACTCCTTTTACAGTTTTATTATCTGTATTTTTTGCTTACTTAATAATGTACCAATTCTAATAAATCACAGTTTATATCATTTTAGAATATTAATGTACATCATTTCAACATGACTGATTAGATGGAAAGATGTTGTTAAGAATCTCAGTTTATCATTTAGACATTCTTTTAAAAGTGTACACCAATAATTACAAAATTGAAAGATCAAAATATATTCAGTATGTAAAAGTATAATATCAAAAAGAATATTTAAGTTGATTTTAACATTGTAAAAATGCTAGAAACATTTCAAACAGAAAGCATATCAAACTAACTCAAAATATACTAATATGAAAAAATGTAATGTTTTGTAGACTCACTGTGGAAGTGTAGTATATTACAGAAATAGTTTTGGCTTAAACATAAACTTATTTTTGTAAAGAAAAAGATTTTAGCTTTGTGTTTCCTTACAAAACTGTGAAAAGAAGTTTGGACTTCCTATCTAGTTCTCAGTCATATTCAATATTGTCCTTTATTAATTCTTTTAGCTTTTCCTTTGCAGTAAAATTAATTTGC